>PTFA01000090.1:3078385-3125288 GCA_003342895.1 Casuarius casuarius
GCCCTGAGCGAGGGGACAGACCTGGGCAGCGACAGGGCCTGGGCACAGAGCCTTGCTGGTGGTTCGGGTGGCAGCTGGTGCTCTTAACCCTGTGCTCCCTTTCACGCGTGACTTCGGTTTGGGGTGCTCGGGTCCCGCAAGGGCCCGTGCTCCAAGTGTAGCTCTTCTCCCCCAAACCTGCCGAGCCGCCTCGGTCTGTGTGGAGTGTGCGTAAGAGTCTGTGCTCCCTGGGACGGGGGTGCAGAGGGCTTTACGGGCTCTGAAAACAGTGCTTAAAGGTCTCGTTTCTCACTCGCTTTCAGTGTGACTTTAATCTCCAGCTGTGTAACATTGGTTTGTAGCATAATCCTCAAAACCAAGCTGTGAGTGAATTAATAAGAGTAACTGGAATGGCTGAGTACAAAATTAAGAAGGTTTGCTGCAGAATAYGTAGGCATTTTAATCAAGCTTTTGGGAAGTGGGTTGGGAAGGTCGTTTCTTGATCTTGATATTTTTCATGATCAGTGGAGTGGGGATGGGGAACACACACACCCAACCCACCTTGCATGCTGACGTAACATTTGTAGCGTAGGTATAACTAGATACTTCATGAATTCCATCTGTAGYGATGGTCTTCTAAAGGAAGCTAACTCTTCAATAACTAGCTAGTTTTATAATTACGCTGTGTGCCATATGAAATTGTAGAACATATATTTGCAATGTGTAGTTCATTGGTTGATATTTCTACAAATGTTTGTTTATTTTATATTTCCAACAGGCTTTAGAGTAGAGCTACTCAGTTACTGACCATTAAGTAGCGTGCTTCTAAAAATGTTTCAAGGTTTTAAAATCTGTCCTATCCATCASGTTATATTGTTCTTTTCACCTAATTACAAAGTATCGAAGTAACAGTGTCTGAAACTTGGCTTGATTTCTTATTACCGATGCGTGGAATAAGAAACATGAAATACTGTTTGAATATCTCATGCAATTTTCAGGCACATATACTTTTTTTCACAAGAAACACTTAAGCTAAAACTGAATTACACAAAGGCCCTGTCTTAAACTAGTCCAAAAAAAAAMAACAACCCTCCCTGAGGTGGGAGGGTGGATTTGAGAAGGAGAGGGAGAAGGACRTCATGGTTTTGTTTGTTTTCAGCGAAGTATCCCATGGCAGACTTCCTTGTCTGTTTTGTTTTGKTTTTTTTGAAAGAATAGGTCTCTCTGATCTTCAGTCAAATCTCTCTGAAAGTTTGTCTAGACTGGAGTGTAAATTTTGCTTGTACAGCTTCGCTACTGATTCTAATTTGCCTTCTATCTTACTTTCTAGCATCTTTTTGGTATCTGAGCTTAAGTATACAGAGCTGAGTTGGAGACTAGGGCTCATGAGAGAGTCATAAAATTTCCTGGTGGATGCTGACTGTTCGGCATTAAGGAGAGAAAATACAAGATGGTCAAGTTGGAGAAGTGCATGTTCCCATAACGTGATATAAATGCCTGGGATAAATTAATATGAGGAGAAAGAAATGGGGCGGTTTAAAGTAATAAATACGTTATAACGTGATAGATCATGTCCTTTGTTTTAAATTGAGGTTTTATAGTCTTTAGTTGCATGTTGGTACTAGCATAGGATATAATAATAAGTACAGCTTATTTCTTTTTTTTGTGAAAGAACTGTAAAATCGGTAAATTTGTGGTTTCTTTGTAGTTAATTGCTATATTTAACATGGCTTTCATCAGCTGTTGGAAACAAGTAAGCAAAATAATTTAGAGTAGAGCTGCTTGATTGGAAGCTTATTGAGGATTTTTATTTTCTTTAACCAGTTCTCATCTGCATGACTTTTTTTTTTTTTTAACTTGAGATTATATTTAGGTCTGTCCATTTTTATGCTATTTCTTTGTATTTCCATAGTTAATATTATTAAAAATACACAATTGCCTCTTTAAATATTAGTATTCAAAATTCTTTTAATMATCAGATTGGTTCTGGGTCATACCTACCATCTGATAGCTCATGTTTGCATCTTTAACAATRAGTAGCAAAACAAAGAGCTATTGTTTAATAATGCTTTAATGCTGTTAATCTAGTTCATAATTTGTGTGTTTTTTCTGGTGGCTGAATAATAGAATCTAAAGCAATATCTAATTTAAAGATTAGTAGTGGAGAATTGTTGAACAGAGTTGGCTATCTTTGGTCTTCATGAAGCTARATAAGGGCTTAGATAGCGAGTGAAATGAATCTATGTTAATAATTACATCCCTTTAGGCACTTTACCAGAGTTAAAGGATTATTGTGTGATTTATAGGCTTGGAAATCCTTCTAGAGAAGGAAAAAACCCTAATACGTTATGCATAGTAAATTAAGCTGTACAGAACATATCTCTGTTCATATTTAAAATATGCTTTTGGGATATATCTTTCTAAACTGCTTTTCATGCTAATACTGTTTTAATAAGCATATACAGTGATGTTTCTACTTTAAAATAATTATGTAGTGAATTTCCTGGTAGTAGCTCTGCTATACTTATAGAATCATAGTTGGTGGTGGTTGCTGTGCTTAGAGAAAGTTAGGGAACAATGGCATTTGCTCAAGTGCCCCAGAACAGGATCTTTATATAAAAAAGAAGAAAGGTAGTTCTTCATAAGTAAGCCTTGGGAAGGAGCAAAAGAGTGAGAGCATTGTCAGGTAGGGGTGTGTGTTGGGGGAGTGTCCCGAGGCAATTAGAATATCTTGCTGTAATTGGAAAAAAAAATCTTCCTGGCTCAGTCCCCCCTGGTGCAGCTGTGTATGGTACTGGATGTCAGAAAAGCATCCAGCATGTGTTGCCGGGTTTTCTTCAGTGACTCTTCTGTAACAGTGATATTCCAACATGCAGTGATTTTTGGCATTCTTCACCAAAATCAAGCTATGTGGTTGTGAAGAATAGTTCTTTCTCTCCATAGATGTGATGCAGACCCCTCGGCCTTAGCCAACTATGTTGTGGCGTTAGTCAAGAAAGACAAACCAGAGAAAGAGCTGAAAGCTTTTTGTGCTGATCAGCTGGATGTCTTTCTGCAAAAAGGTACTGCACTATCCACTACTTTATCATTTCAGTGTATTTCGTGGGGCGGGGGGAAGGGTGATACACTGCTGTTTCCTTCAGGATACTTCCTTTTCCCATGAGTTTAATATTTCTTACTGAGTATAAAGGAATAAAGATCTTTAAGACCTTTTTATCACAAGATGAAGTGATGAAGCTTTGTACCTTTTTTTTTTCCTCCCCCCATCTCCAGTCGTAGAGAAGTCCTTTCATAAAATCCTCTCAAACAAAAGCTAACACTTAATTTCATTTTTCAATGTCAGTCATGCTGCCAGAAGTTTCTCTGGCATGTGTTTGATAASTTTTGAAAACCTAACCTGTGTTGGCCTTCCAGGCATCTGGTGAGCTTCTCATTGCAATTCAGTTCAAGTTACAGGTGTTAAGCTCTTGAAATTCTGACCGTCATTGGGCAAATTATTGTGTATGCTTTTGGGATCTAATGTGAAATTGATGAACAGTATTATGTGAATGATGTACTGTCTCATTAGAATTGCTCTCTGAGGCTGCCAATTTTAGCTATTGGAATAACTGTAAACTTGTTCCTTGATCTTAAGTTTTGTTCACACTTGCCTCTTAGAAAGCTTCAAAGTTGTAAGTGTGATTGAAGTAAAAGCCTCTGTTTCTGTCTGTGATATAACCGATTAAATTTTTTTGTCTATATAAACAGCCTCAAGTTCCACAAATGTAATTCCAGTTCCTTAAATTGAACTAATGTTCATTAGTTTAAAATGCTGCTGCTATAACCAGTCCTTCCAGATGGCTTTCCTCAGGGACTTCTGTGGTCAATCCATTCCTAGTAATGGACTTAAATCAAGATGTAATGATGTTCTCTTGTGTTCTGTATCCCCAGAAACTTCAGGTTTTGTAGATAAACTCTTTGAAAGTCTGTACACAAAGAGTTACCTTCCTTCTCTTGAACCAGCAAAAGTAGAAGCAAAGCCTGCAAGTCAGGAGAAAGAAGAAGTCAAGGAGGAGGTAACGTTAATTTTTCTGCCTACCTGCTTCTGGTTCTCAAATTGGCCATCCTGTAACGTTTGTGAGGCAAAGGGTAAAAACAAAATTCACTTTGTTGTGACTAGTGATCTTTATTGTTCTCTCTGCAGCTGGTAATGATTTGGAAGGGTTTAAGTGATGGGGAAGAAGCAAAAGTWTTCCAAAACTTTCCTTTTCAAGTTCTGGATATTCTGTAAGGAATAGAAATTATTTAAAATGTTTTCTGTAAGACTTAAAATCAATGACGTATGGTGGCCTCTATATTTGGGGATAATTACTAAAAAAAATTGATGTAGCCTTCATTCACCAACAGTTCTTATTGACAAAACTGAAAACATAGTCAAGTTTTTGAGAAAAGCAAAGTAATGTATCCGTAATTATCTAAGTCTCTTTCTATATTGTGTAATTCCTACTGTAATGTGTCTATGATACATTTTTTTCTTCTATATTGGTAATTTTCCAGGGAAAGAGRTCTCTTCTTTATGTGTTTATAGTATCCTAATGTACCAGCTGTGAGAGAGAGAGAGTTACAGAAAAATTGCAATAAAAGTTAATGTTCTTTCTCTTCATGTACTCTGATCACAGTTCACAAAGATACTTTAGGCTGAATATGTGATTTAATTGCTATAGGAAAGATCTAGCTAAATTTAGATGAAGTCAAAGAGGCTRTAAGATATTCTGGTCTGTTTCCCTCATGCTGCAGATGTTTCTCATGCAGTATTAAAAGGAAAAACTGATATTTACTTTTTTATAAATAAACCATAACAAATGTGGTTTAAGACAAGTACTCTGGGTATTCAGGTTTGTGCTTTTTGCCTGTGAGCGTGAAATAAGATGAAGGAAAGATCTTGCTGGAGTTAGTTGTTCTGTCTTCAGTGTTAAGATTGGCTGACGGTCATGAAGGTGATAAATAATTACAGATCAAAATCTGTCACTCAACCAAAACAAAGCTGTATTATGTTGTATTGTGGAAAGCACGTGGAACATGATTATTAGTTGATTTAAATATAAGTTACTATATAGTCTTCTCTTTCCTTTGTGATGTCCTCTTTTTGGTTTTGAGGATGATATCCAGAACTATGATGACAATTTATTGAAGTAGCTTTGATGGAAACTCATAATTTGCGACTGTTCAATCACTTTAATAGTTTTCTGATGAGTTCTCTAAAGAACTATCTTAACTTAGAACAAGTTTTTTTGGAATGATCTTCAGTTGACTTAGTGCTCCTGGAAGGAAGTTTTTTTGTTTTGTTTGGGGAGAGAAGGCCAGGGAGGATACCTAGCACAGCTTTCTGGGATCAGGCATTATGTTGCCATTTGGACAGCAGCGTCCAGAATAAACTTTCTATTTTTAATTATTAAATATTAATAAAATATTTAAAATATTTTGTTYTCCTGACAGATGCTAATTGTGCTTTGAACTAAATCTTGATCTTATTTTCTTAATTAAATAAAAAGTGATGTTCATGCTTAATAGGTAGTTCTCTCTTAAACAGAATCTTCAAGAATCACTTGAGGAAGAGCGAGATGGCAGGAAAAAGAAGTATTCTAGCCCACAGAGAAGCCGTGCAGATTCCAGTGAACACAGGTTAGTAGTACTCTTGAACGAAGACAGTAGTATCTTCTTTGCTATTTGTTGGCAGTGCTTAACTGTGGATTTTTACCTCCTAGGTAGTGGTTTCGTAAAAATGGTGATATCTTTCCCACTTTTCTATATCTGCTGTGTATGTCTGTGTTTATCACATATATGAGAACCCTTGAGTAGAAATTGGTCTGTGGGGAAAAAAAATGGTGGTACTTCTCAAATACTAATTCCTAGGGATGTCATCAATTCCTTTCTTTCCTTTGTGATATAAATGAAAAGCATTGGATTTGKTTTTTTTGGTTTTTTTTCCTTTGTGTGGTGGGGTGTCTGGGKTTTTTTTGGTTTTTTGGGGGGGGCGGGGGAAATTACATAGTGTTAACATCTGTTTTCAAAGTTTGTTCTATTCTGGTTTTCTGTAGCTCTTTCTTGCCTTTCCCGTTCTTCTTAGTCCTTCCCTCACTGGTTTCTGTGAATGAGCAATTCAGCTTTGAGATTTTTTTTTTTTTTTTTGTATAACTTGAATTCCTTCTCAAACATGATGTCACTGCCTAAGTTGGATGGGGAGGATGAACAGTATCTTTGCTTACTACAAACTTGTTTTAGAATTTGGTTTCTTTCTTCATAAACGTGATTTATATGTATGTTTTCTAGAACCAGAGAGAAAAAGAGAGATGATGGAAAATGGAGGGACTACGACAGATACTATGACAGGAGTGACTTATACAGAGACAAGTCTGGATGGCGACGAGGCAGGAGTAAAAGTCGTAGTAAAAGCAGAGGGTTAAGTCGAAGTCGTAGCCGCAGTAGGGGTAGAAGCAAAGACCGTGATACAARCAGAAGTGTTGGTGAGTACCCGAGGTGTTACTTTAGGAGAAAATCTGATGTCAGTGATGTGTTGGCTAGTACAAGTTATATAGGTTAGCAGGCTCTAGATGTCCTTGAGTCGTTTGAGCAAATTTTGAGAACTTTGTGTTGCTGAAATCGTTAATTAAGGTACTATTCTTCAGAGTAGAATAATTAAGGGGATTGTTTTCTTCTTTACTAACTTCTTAATTTATCCACAGGTGTATAYCAGTGGGTATCTGTAGCTGATACACTTTTTCTCTGTGTTGACAAAGCTGTTTTTTTTTCTTTTTTTTTAAGATGTGCTTGTTTTTGCAAAATAGTGTTACTCCCTTTTTTCTACTCTGTTACTATGTATTTTTAGAGAAGATTTCTTTGTAATTGAAGGCTGTTACCATGTGATGCACTGTTCTTCTAGGGCTAATTCCAAAAGCACTGGTGGAAAAAACAGGGTTTTTCTGTGTGTGTTTTTTTTTCCCTTCCCCTCTCTCTTTTAAAAGAGAAAATTGTAATGTAGRAAGGAATAAGCATCAGAGGAATTAATCTGCATTTTACAAAGAATGTTTTGATTTCTGAGGTAAAAACCCTGTTTGCTTTAGATTTAGTTCTCATTCCATTTGTAAGACTAAGCATCAAGAACAGTTTACACAGAATATTTAAGCAAATGTTTCTATTATTCTGTAGTATCTTTTTTCAGGGCTCTGACATATGGAACAAAACATGAAGACTTACCCAGCCCACTTTTTTTTTTTTTTTTTAAACAGAGCATAGGGAGAGATCAAAATTCAAGAGTGAGAGAAGTGATGTTGAAGGCTCATATAATCCAGTTTCTGTGTCTCCCAGTAACTCTACTGAACAGTATTCCTCTGCACAATCTATTCCCAGTGCTGTTACTGTAGTTGCACCTGCTCACCATCTTGAAAACACAACAGAGAGCTGGTCAAATTATTATAACAATCATAGCACTCCCGGTTCGTTTGGCAGAAACCCTCCGCCTAAAAGAAGATGTCGAGATTATGATGGTAATCTTTTTCCTAGTCTTCAATTTCATATGTGGTTCCATTATATTCTATGATTTACTTATCTTTAAATATTCACTAAATATAGGCAGTCAGTGAAAATGCAATAGCATATGGAGTATCTTGCATGTAAAAGTGCATGTATGACCTATATTTTACTTGGGAAAGAAGTAATCTTGCTGGAAGCAGTTCACTTATCTGACAGTTGTTGGGAAAGAACATATGGAGTTTGTTCACAATTCCATATATGCCTTGGCAAATACTTCAACCACTGGCACATCTGAAAAAGGCTATAGTATGTGTGTTTAATGTAAAAACAGGTGGTCCTTCTGCATGCTTCCCCCCCCCGCCCACAGCTTTTATAATGTATGCATGTTTGTATGCCTTTATGGAAGGTTGTTCCAGTTTGAATTTTAGTCTGCAACTTTGCCTGATAATGTAATGTTGGATCAGCAGTTGCATGTTTTTTTGAGTAAGAAACTCCAGTAAAAACTAACATGATATGAATTATTGACAACTTATTATTTTTATATATAAACATAATTAAATATCTTGTTTTGCAGAGCGAGGGTTTTGTGTACTTGGCGATCTTTGCCAGTTTGATCATGGAAATGATCCTTTAGTAGTAGATGAAGTTTCCTTGCCAAGTATGATTCCTTTTCCTCCACCGCCTCCGGGCCTTCCTCCTCCTCCTGGTATGCTTCTACCTCCTATGCCAGGTCCAGCTCGCAATATGAGGATGCCAGTTCCACAGGCTCATCCACAGGCACCACCTCCTGTTGTGCTTCCTGTACCAAGTAAGTTAAATATTGTTCTGCATTATTTTATGTCACAAATGATCCAATGATGAATCTTTCTGGAAGAGTTYTGTATGTATTCAAAGTAATGACTTCCTCAAGTTTCTTTGCTAGTGCTGTGCTATTCAAAATATTACCAAAATGATTTTGAAAAATCAGCTCTTAAAATACAATGTTCCTTGTGCTCCARATTAAATCAGACAAATGCAGGAGGGAAAAGATGGGGAAGATCTTTCAGATTATGTGACAGTCTTGTTATTGTTTGGACTGATCCCTGTCAATTGGTTTGATAATTTTTTCTAGTGCAAAAATGTTGAGATCTGATGTCCTGAAAGCACTAATAAATTTCCCTGTTCATGGTATATTACATGTGGCTTTTTTGTAGCCAATACTTCATACATCTAAGACCTGTTTTAGCTTGACAATGATCTCTGAGACTGTCTAGCCATTTTGTTATCTTGTTGCATCTTATAATTTAAATTCTTCAAGGAAAAAGCTTAGACTATTGGATATGTGGTTGCTCTGTTTCAGTACTCTCTATTCCAGTAGCACAATATATGCTGTGACTGTTGCATGAAATAGCAGCTGCTATGGGCTAAGAAATAATTTTTCTATAGGATTAACTCTAAGCATTTAGTAGATAAGCTTCTGATTAATATTTTTAGAAGGTAGTGGATGAATTGATTATGAAACATTAATATTGGGGAACGTAGTTGTTGTTTGTTTTTTCTGTCAAAAACAAAGGTGTTTCCAGTGAAATTACACATGGCCATAATCAATTCTGTGAAGGGCACCAGTCTATTATATCTGCCCTCACATGATTAATTTTATACCTGTGTTTCTTTCCTTGAATTACTTTTACCACAAATTCTAGTAGCAAAAGYTTAAAATGACTGAGATGGTAAATAATCCTTACTGTATCTGAAAGAAGCTTTTCTAATTGACAGAAAAGCTTCCTTGAAACTTTGCATGAGCATTTTTGTGGGTAGTGAGTTGGCTTGTTATTAAGCAAACCAGTAGTGCTCTCCCATTGTAGTTATGTCTTAATAGGTTGTGTGATACACTCCTAGTTATTATATGGTCAAAAAGRACAATGAGTTATATATATCATGTATGGTGCAAACAATGCAAAAATAGCTGGACAGACTTGTGGAAGACTTTTGCCCTGTAGTTCTTGTTTCAGAACTAGAATCTAAATGTTGCTAGTATGATCTCTTGCTCTGAGCAAGCCTTGATTTCCTCCCCCCACCTCACCCATGGCAGCACTGAGGGAGGAGCTGCTCTAGCTAATGCAAGCTGTAACAATAATAAGCCTCTGGGGAAGAAAATATATTTTTATAGCTTAAAGCTTTGCCCTTTGCTTAATGTGAAGATCTTGTAATCAGAGTAACTTACCTGAGTGGCTATTCTCATCTACAGCAAACTTACGTTGACTGTAGTGAGACTGTAAAAAGTTCCAATCTTGGCCTTGCTCAAAGCAAGGCATAAAGAAATTGCACTGAATTGTTTGCATGTTTATCTGTGGAGTTGTAAGTCTTAGTGATCTATTCTGTGGTGTCGTTGTAGGACCACCTCTAACACAGTCAAGTTTGATAAATAATCGTGACCAGCCTGGGACAAGTGCAGTACCCAGTCTTGCACCTGTAGGAGCGAGACTACCTCCTCCTTTACCCCAGAACCTACTGTATACAGTATCAGAACGTAAGCAAATATCTTTTTTTTAAATCTTCTTGAGATATAAAGTTTAAAATTTTCCTGTTGATGTATGATTAGCAATGATTTCCTTTATCTTCCTCCACTACATACAAATCTAAAAAGAAGTCTGATGACTTTCCTCGTGGTCAGTGCATCATCTGCTGTTGYTGTGTAAAATGCAGTGGCATTCTATCACTGTCTGAGGAAACATCATTTATAGAAAGATTCATTCCTATTTTGTATGCTCAAAGCAATATGCTCAAAACAATATGACTGTAGGTTAAGGAAGGGATCCCTTCATCTTGAAGTTATTTAGCAGAGCATCAGTAGGCAAGTGATGTATCTGCAAATCTAATTATTACTTAACTCAGTCTTTATTCCTTGGCTACTACTTCAGATGAGGGCAAGGGGGGAAATTTCTTCATAGCTTTATGTCAAAATAGTCTCTCCGTTCTTCGTATACATTAGTACTTTCTATTTGTTTTTTCCAGAATTGACTTATTCTAGCTTTCTAGCTAAAATAATAGGAATGGCTTTCAATAGACATGTGCATCTTTCTTACAGAGCTCAAATTTCATACAAGTAATATTTTATGAGGGGAATAACAAAATAACTGGAGAACCCTAAATTGTTCAATTTAAATCCAACAAAGCTTTATATTTATTTTGATAAGGAAAGGAGTAATGGCATTTCCATGTTTTACATGAGCAGAATAAGATAATTTAATGTTAATTTTTTTAATACTCCTGTCTGGTATTTTGGTGTGTTTTTTGTTTTTGTTTTTACATACACTTTAGATTTTATTCAAAGGCAGTCTTTAGTTTATGATGCATGTCATTTTCTTTGTGACTTGCATGCTTTTCAGAACTTCCGTCACTCAATATCTTGTTAGAATCTTTGTTCAGTCGTCTCCAAATGCTATCAGGCCRTGTTATCTAATTCTTTCAGCTTCAGAACTTCTTTTAACAGTGATTCTGTCTGCCTTAACTCACAGGGCATCATTGACCTCAGTGACAGTACATAATTCTGTTCTCCAAAACCACTCTGGAGTTTTCATGTCATATTCTTACACAGTTTCAGTAACAATTGCTGATTGCCCTCTTGCAGTCATATGCAAAATCTTGGAGGAAGAACCTCATGCAAGGCTAATGGAAGGTCTTGGCAGAAACTGAAACTAAAATGCAAGATAAAACATCAGTATTGCAGTTCTGAGGGATCCGTTTTTAACTGTAGAGTGTCTTYGCTGCTGCTTTAGATTAATAGATCTGACGTTTAGAATGCTTCAAGTCTGCAGAGTCATCCTGTATAGGTGTCCGCTGATGTTCCAGGATGTATGTATTTGTGCTTCTCTGAAGGCTTTTCATAGGTTTTATTCATTTTAGTACTTGTATCGCTTTTCCTTTTTATGCTCAGAAGAATGAGTCGTCATTCTTGATTTGGCCCTTGGGCTGGAGGAACAATATGAGTCAATTCTGTCACCTTGTTTTCTCACATCATTACCTCTTTTGATTAAAATAATTATTAGTACCTTACTAGAGCTAGCCAGCTAGTTTCTCTCTTAGATGAACTGAGAAAATTTAATAGGTAAGTATTGGTCAAATTATCTGATTTCTCAGTTTGCTTTGGAATTATTTAAGCACTTGCTTCCCAAAAGTCCTTTTCTGAAAGAAACTAAAATGTTTGGCAACAAAGACTGAAGATTTTTTTGCATCTTGGGCCCTAGAAAATAGATGCTCAAACTAAATCTTTTGTTGTGCCCCTTGAAACAGTCAGGTGTAGTGAAGGTTGTCATACAGACACCTCATTCATTTTTCAGGCGGTTCATCAGCAATACTCCATTATTGTAACCTGTGCACTTTGGCAAAGAGTAAAGATCAGATTAAAAGAGAGTTTGCCTGAATAAACTTGGGCATGAAGTTCAGTCGAGAGTTTTCAATGGCTGCACACATCAGCTGTACAACCTCTTTTCTCTTCTCTTCATCCAAAACAACTTCTGGTTCTTGGACATCCATGTATTTCCCTAAAGGAAAATTAACCTAGAGTCTTAAAATCATTTGAAAAAAATCCTTTCATTTCTCTCCTTTTTTTATAGATACATATGAGCCAGATGGCTATAACCCTGAAGCTCCTAGTATTACCAGTGCTGGTAGATCTCAATATCGACAGTTCTTTACAAGAGCACAAACGCAGCGTCCAAATCTAATTGGCCTAACATCTGGGGAGATGGATACAAATCCAAGAGGTAGGAAGGGTTTCTAGTCACTGCTGTTGCTATTTTCATCCAAGACCGTCAACACTTATTTTTCCCTTTTTCAGGCTCAAAGCAAGTTTTTCTCACTGATCTAATATTTCGAAGCAATTTTCAGACATCTCTACCTTTTTTAAAAAAATGGTAATATGACTATATTAAACTCAAAGCAGCCTTACTGATTTAAAAACAACCACTTGCCTGGGAATACTACAGGGGGTTTTGTTTCTATTTTTTGTTCTGGTTTGGCTTTTTCTCTTTAACCTACCAAGGCAGTTTCTGGGTGCTGAGTTCCTCAGAAAAAACAAAGTGGTGCAAAAAGATAGYCTTAAGTAGTATGGTCTGAAGACTGCTTTAATTTGCTACAGTTATATTTAGGAGCTGGGGCACAGAGGTATTGATCCACAGCGTTTGCCTTAGCTGTTGTGGTGACAGTGATGAGGGAAACTATCATGGCAGGTGTTTGTACTTGATGGTCTGACTTTTTGTCAGCCAGTTGTTATCTTAAAATGACTGTTGCAGATAGAATTCTAATTTTCCTAGCCCATGGAAATCTTAGTCTGCCTTTAAGTAAATCTGGATCCTTAACTGGATCAAAGTGTATGTAGTCTCTTAATGGCTACATGTGTAAAACGTCTTTTAGGGGTCAGAACAAGTTAAGGCTTTTGAAAGAGATTTTTGTTCTGTTAGCATAGCTTTCTTTCTCCCTCCTGCCTTCCCCCACCATCCTTAAAGGAGAACTTGTTAAGATTCGGTGTTTTCTGTTACACTCCAGTATTTCTTACTTAGCAGATAAGAGAGATTTTTTTTCAACGTTTCCTTCCAGTCGCTCATCCTATATAGAACACAGTTAAAGATTATTGCAGAAATTGTTATTGCTGTTTTCATCTTAATGAGTTGTAACATCGTAAAGGCAGGGTTGGGGCTTTATCACTGGCCCTCAGATCCTCTCTAAGAACCCATTCCAATTATAAGGCAAGGGTGAGTGTTTGGTGAAGGCACTTCAGGCAACTTGTTTCGCTGTCTTTGTCTATGGTGTGAAAGGTTTTATTCTAAAATCATCCTCTGAAGTAAGACTGAAGCTATTTCCCTGTTAATACCTAGTCTTTGTTCTCATTGTGTGATCAGCAGAGCTCTAGCATATCCAAAAGCCACAGAAAACTGATTTACAACTCAGACTTCTTTTTAGGAGTTGGATATTTGGTGTACACAGGAGACTAACAGCAATAGCATCACTTTAAACAGGCTGTAAATAAATACTTGGCAAATTGTGATCTGGTGCTTCAGCTTTATAACTGTAGAAGATCATTTAAGCTTTAAGTGACAAATCTAATGTCTCTGAGAATATAATGTCATGCCATAGCTGTGCTTAATTAACAGCTTACTGTTGTTGAAAACCAGATGGAGGGATGGAAAGGGGATAGCAGTGGGAGGAAGAGGGTCTTGCTTGTCTTTCATTTTCAAGGGGTAATACAGGGAAAAGTGAGTTGTTTATTCAGTTCATGCCATATTGTGGAACTCTAACTTGAAGTCTGGGATCCTAGTCTTGTTTTTTCTTTTTGTCTGCAAAATCTGAACTGTATGTACCTGAAAGATGAAGTTTTAGCTTAGTTTTGTGAAGCTGATATTAAGCTTAAAGGTCAAAATCTGTTCCCTAATGGGTGGACTAATGTTCGTTGCCCACAAATGGATTAGTCAGACTACAAGTGATCTCTGAAGCAATTTCATAAACAAAACTGACCAACTTGATAACACCTTCCTAACTCTCTTTTTTGTTTTGATTCTATCTTGCTGTTTAAATGGAAGCTTTTTGGAAGTCTCCATTGAGGTAYGGTAAATAATATGGGCCTCTTTTCTTTCCTCTAGCTGCCAATATTATCATCCAGACTGAACCTCCCATTCCTATTACAAATAATAGCAGCAATGTAACTAGAGTCGTGCTTGAACCAGACAGCAGGAAAAGATCTCCAAGTAGTATGGAATGTCCACCACTAAAGAAACCATGGATGGGAAAGTAAGAATTAAACTGCATTTGACTAGTAGGAATGTATTTTATTGCTCATTCTGTGAGTATGGCTATTCACTAATCCATGTTATCTGAGCTGGCTGGATTAGACAATCTGTGTCCAAATAATTGGAGCATAAATTTGGGGGGGTTATCTCTTCTTGTGTTAATCTCTAGAGTTTATTCTTTTTATGAGAAAAGAAGTGTGTGTAATAACTGCTGACTTGGATGTACTTATATCTCTCTGAATTACTATCTTGCTCTCATTTTTTCTAGGCAGGCCAGTAACAACCAGAATAAACCAGGATTTTTGAAGAAGAATCAATATACTAACACAAAATTAGAAGTTCGAAAAATTCCACCAGAATTGAACAACATTACACAGCTCAATGAACATTTCAGTAAATTTGGAACTATTGTAAACATTCAGGTAAAAACAAAGTTCTGTTTTGTGTCTATATGTGGGTTTTTATTTCCCTTGAAACCTTAAATACTGTCTTAGCTAATCTATGTAGCTTGAGAAATTTTTAGCAGAGGCTAACTGGGAGAGCAGGTAACCACATCAAAAGAAATTTTTCCTTGGTCCACTCTGTATTATCATCTTCATTCTGTAAAAGTGTATGTTAGCTTCTGCCTTCATGAGTTCTTGTTAAACTTGAAAGGCTTGCAGGGTTAACAGTACATTTTAAACATGTCAGGTCATTGAACAGTTTAGGTGTGTGGGGGGTGTCTTTCTTTTCTTTTCTTTTTTTTCTTTTTCTTTTCCTTTTTTTTTTTTTTTTTTTTTTCTAATAATTTCTGTTTTGTATTATGATCCTACAGTGTTTCTTAATCAGGATTTTGTCAAAGATGCTACAAGGGAGTCTTTTTGCATCAGTTTACTACCACTTTGCATCACAGAAGTGGTTCCAGTTTAGTGATCCTTTTAGCACCTTGCATTATGAAAAGTAGAAAAAGCACTAGTTGTGTAACCACTCATGTTCTGCTTACATAAAGTAGCATTTAATTTCCTTTTATTTGTTAGAGGAATGAGAGGCCTCAAGTCTTTGGTTAGGGATCTGAATAAGATGGGCATCTGTGAAACCACCCTATTCCTTGAGCTGGCAATTTTATGTCTTAGCACAAATGATACTGTGTTTAAACATGATACCTCAATCATGTTGTRCTAGGAAGTCCAAGGTGTGTTTTTATTTCTGTGATGATTAATTTTGGAGAAAAGTAATCTTATTCATGACAACTAGATAATGCTTCTCTGAGAATGTGGTGAACCTTTGCATTGTACATCCTTAGCCTTTTACTGCATACAGACTTTGCTGTAATTATATGCAACACTTATCAAAATGTGCTTGACTTTAATAACATGGAATGTGTCAGCTTTGTGTTAAGTTGTTAATAGCATTGAATATTTAATTCCTTCTGATGGCAGATTATTTGTAGGTTGGTTTGCTTGCAGGTCTTTCTTGAGAAACAACRTATCACAATGAACTTGTGTTCTAGGTTGCTTTCCAGAATGATCCTGAAGCTGCTTTAATTCAGTACTTAACTAACGATGAGGCTAGGAAGGCGATTTCCAGCACAGAGGCAGTTTTGAACAATCGATTTATAAGGGTGCTGTGGCATAGAGAAAATGAACAGCAGCCCCCATTGCTGCAGCAACAACAGCAGCAGCCACCCTCACAGTCTCTTCATCACCAACTTCACCTTCAGCAGCAAGCCCTGACCGCAACTCCAGCTGTAACAATGCATAGCAATATGTCAAAGGTATTGTGCTGTCRTTCCCCGTGCGATGGCTTTCTTCTTTAAATTGGTGATAGAGCATAGAAAGTTATCGGCATTTAAGTGACTACTCCTTTTAAAATGCAGAGTATACAATCTTTTCCTTTTAATGTCAATTGATACGTAGGTGATGAATAAACCGATGGCGTCTGGTGCCTATGTCCTTAATAAAGTCCCAGTGAAACGTCGCCTTGGAGCAGCAGGTGGAAACCAGCCTGACTTAAGCCAGGCTGGGGCTGTAGTAGAGGATTCTCAGGTATGTGTGTAAAGGCTAACCATACTTTTGCTTAAAGCTTTGACCTGTTGGCTAAAGGAGATAATTAGTGCCTGCAAATTCTGTCTGCAGTTGGTTCTGTTTATTTTCATTAATGTTCTCTGTGGCTGTGGCCAGTCACTTCCTGGTTTCGTCAGCTACTTAAAGAAAATAGGGGTGATGACTTCAGAAACAAATTATTGCTGTTTTAAGGAGTGTAATTTTGGGGGGGGGGGGGGGGGGGGCGCGGGAGGCAATGTCCTGGGGCTGCCCTAGCCTGATTCTGATTAACTCTGGGGGCGGTGCTCCCTTGTAAATAAATTTGACAGCTTATATGCGATGTCAGCTCTCTATTGAATCTCACTGCTTTTCCCAGTAGTGATTTTTTTAGAGCTTATTCTGTGCTTTAGCAACAGTCCTGGCAGCTTATAAAATACTTCTGCATAGAGTTCAAGCTGATATAGCTTGATTTGCGCTGATAYCATGGTGTGGCATGTATTCTAACAACAAAAAAAGTACTCCTTTGTGAGAAAGGAAGCATGTAGTTGCAAGAATTGTAACTGTTACCACCTTATTTCTTTTTGAAATGTTTGATCAGAAAGTGTGATGCTAGACTGTGACTACCAAGCTGAATAGAATGCGGATGCAAAAGATCAGCTTCAGCAGTACTTCYAGTGGATATCAGGATACAGGGAGAGTTCTGGATGAAGGGGAAAAACAAATCTCTTGCAGAAAGCCTTCTTAACAAGTGCTTAAACTTATTGCTTCCAAGTACATTTGACTGCCAGACTGATGCTTTATACATCTGTTCTAATTCTTTTTCTCTTTTTTTTTCTCATCACAAATCTGGAAGCATGTGTCGTGTTTAACTGAATACATTACTCTAAAAGTTGGTGGTGGTATATTGCATTCATTTTAAGCTGTTATGCTTTTTGTTTKTTTTTACTATTTCAGTCATTTCCTACTTCTACAAGCCACTCAAAAATGGTTTACAGTTCTTCAAACTTAAAAACACCTATGAAGCCTGGTGCAGGGTCTAAACCTCATGATGTGCAAGAAGCTCTTAAAAAAAAGCAGGTACTTTGCTATATGTTGTTTAACCAACAGTGTAGCAGTCAAAGTACTTTATAAAGAAAGGAATGATAGGCAGCTTAAACCTCAAATATTCCYGTGTAGCTTTCTACACTTGGTCAACATAGCCCCATAACTATGATAAAAGCTATCTTGCAAAGATAACATTTAAGCATTTCTCTGATTTTAATGTGGGATATGTTTCTTCAGGGAGCGTCTGAAGGGGGCAAAAATTTAGTAGAGTATATCACAGCAGGAAGTTGGCATCTTTTCGTTGTTTTCCATATCAGTTCTAATTTATGCTTGTGCAGTATGCAGTCTAGTTATTGCCATTATGGCCTTCATTTCTATAGCTTGAAGAGGAAAATATAGCATATACACACACATACAATGGTAGTCTGCCTTTTACTGACCTGTCATGTCTGTATTGAGGAAATAGTGACCAGAAAGTAGTCTGCCTAACGCAGTACTGCCTCTCCCTGCAACTTCKGCAAACTGATGTTGTCCTAAATCTTAGTGGAGTATAATATAATCAGATGTGTACTTTTTAATTATGAAAAGAATGTTTGCTGTTTGAATGAATTTTCTCCTCATATAGGAGGCAATGAAACTCCAACAAGACATGAGGAAAAAGAAGCAGGAGATGTTAGAAAAACAAATAGAATGCCAGAAGGTAGGTCTGGAATGTATTCTAGCATATATATGTCCTGATTTTAGTAAATATTTGTCTGTTCAGTGATGTTTTTGCTGGAATTTTATATTCCTGCTCTTTTTCTAATACACAGATGTTGATATCCAAGCTGGAGAAAAATAAGGCCATGAAACCAGAGGAGAGAGCAGAAATAATGAAGACCTTAAAAGAACTAGCAGGAAAAATATCTCAATTAAAGGATGAATTAAAAACTTCATCTACATCCTCTACCCCATCAAAATTAAAGTCCAAGACAGAGGTATTTATCATGCAAGACACTAGCCTGTCTGTTTTTTGTAGCTATTTCTAATGTTATGTCCTAAAAATGCAGCAACATCAGATCAAAATACTCCCAAGCAGTATTTTGAGTTTGAAAGTGATACCTATGGATAAGCAAGCTATGATTTTAAGTAGCTCAAGTGACCTAACTTTGCATATAGCTCATTCAAGTTCCTGTCACAGTTCTAAAGTGGAGAAATCTGGGTCCTTCAAATTAGAACCAGGTTTGTTTTTGTTTTGTTTTTGGCAGGGAGGGACTTCTAGTTAAAAAAGAAAAGTCTGAACAACTGAATTTAGAGAAAAGTATGAGTATGGTATGGCGATCTGACTATGTAATATGCACAAGTTTATTGCTGAAGAAGTGGAATAAAACATTAAAAGCATACATTAATGTTCTGCTTTTCCCTTCCATTTTCTATCTCTACACCTTTTTCTTTAAGGCACAAAAGGAACTTTTAGATGCAGAACTGGACTTTCATAAAAGACTCTCTTCTGGAGAAGACACAACTGAATTGCGAAAAAAGCTAAATCAGTTACAAGTAGAGGTGAATTTGAGTGGATTGATGCTTTTGTTATATTTATCCTACGAGGTTTGTTGTTGTTGTTTTAAATCCTTTTAAACAGAGGATAGATTTATAAGTCAAATGACTTCTTCTAAACAGGCTGCCCGTTTAGGCATCTTGCCTGTTGGTCGAGGAAAGGCAGTGCCTGTCCAAGGAAGAGGACGAGGACGGGGTCGTGGTGGGAGAGGAAGAGGCATGTTGAATCACATGGTGGTGGATCATCGTCCCAAAGCACTAACAGTTGGAGGCTTCATTGAAGAGGAAAAAGATGAATTGTTACAGCACTTCTCTGTAAGTATGAGATCATATTAAAAAGAGAATTTGGGCTGCACTATAAGTTAGGTAGGTAGCCGATATTATGGATRTGTGCTTACTTGCAAAGAGAGGCGTGCTAAGAACTTCATAAATAAATGCTTTTCCTTTCCAAAATATTGAGGCTACAAGTCTTTATATTCTGTTAGTGCAAACAAACCAGATGATCTTATCCTGAATTCATGGAACAGGTTATGGATAAGCAAACAATTTCAAGAGCTATGAAGGGTGTCAATGTATGCTGCCRTTGTAGCACATGATGGTCATATTTCTAGAGGAGAGTATTATAGCTATTCCTATTGATTTTTCTCTCAGAAATTTGGAGATATTGAAGACCTTCAAGAAGAGGATTCCCCACTAAGTGTTGTTCTGACTTTTAAATCTCGCTCAGAAGCTGAGAATGTAAGTAGAATAATTTTCTTTTTTTTATGGTTCTAAAATAAGAATACTRTAATTATTTGTGACTGTCTGTCTTTTCAAATTTAGCAGGCTTTGAGCCAACCAATTTGAACTAGATCGTGTGGGTATTTGTTGTTATTACATATAACGTAACTAAAGGAGGAGAATATTTCCTATTTGACTAGAGGCCTTTTTCTGATAAAGGTTCAATATGATGATCAGTTTAAAGCTCTGCTGATATTTTCAGACTGCTGGTAGATGAGTTAGCTAATAGATTCAGGTTTGTGTGAAGTTGCTGTCAGCATGACTGAAGTTAGATGGTTGTGATATATGTTTGAGATATTCAGATATGCACAACTGCAGTTATTGATATTCTTTGGGTCTAGCTCATTTCTAGTGATCTTAAATACTTAATTCTCTTTTTGAAAATATGTTCATTTAAAATACAATCTAGGCTGCTAACCAAGGATCCCGGTTCAAAGACCGAAGGCTACAGATATCGTGGTACAAACCTAAGGTACCCTCTGTGTCCACAGAAATTGAGGAAGAGGAGCCTAAAGAAGAGGTATGAAAACATGCTCATAAACTACTCACTCTTAACAATCTAGTAGCTAAGAGCTTTTGGGGGGATGCATTCTTCTGTTTACTGAAGAAATTTATSGAAGATATTTTTCTACAAGCTAGAAACTTAACTATTTTTGAATAGTCAGGTACATTTTCCATATTTAAAAGCAGGGTAAAAAAAGTCCCAACCCTGAAAACTTAATTTTGTAAACTGCTGGAAAATAAACCTCACAATCTCTGTGCAAGCTGCTAAGCTTTTTATTTTGCAATATTGATGCTCCAATGTAGGATAAGTTATGTATTCTCTTTACTATATGAGTGCTTTGAGACAAAGAGGGGTATTTCTACCTAGCTGCTTTTTAACATAAAGCTGTTTCGGAGAACTTGAGTGTTATTAATTCTTGCTTCCTTTGAAGTTTGACTTTCATTCCCCCTCCTGATGTGCGAGAGTACTGTTCATTACTTTAGCTTGTTGAATGTAATTTTGTACATTTCAGTGAAACTTATTCGAAACAAGAACCTGCTATAAAGTTCAACTGGTGCTCTGTTGCATGACGGGTTTCCTGGGATACAGAGGAGAACTACTTTAAAACCATGTTTTTTCTTCACCTAGGAAACTGAAACCTCAGATTTATTTTTGCACGAAGATGATGATGATGATGATGAAGATGAGGATGAATCCCGTTCTTGGAGAAGATGAAACTTGATGTTGGAAATGTATAATTTTAGGAATATAGTTCAAGCTACATCTTTTAAACATTTATTTAAGAAAGTTGATGAGCCAAAAAAAGCTTTACTTTCTTTTCAAACCACAAGATTTAAAGTGAGCGAAGTTTGTTATAGAAACATTTCGAATATAGAGCTGTGATACTAAGTTAGCCAAAGGCCCAGTAACTTTTTACAGAATTATCGAGCTCACTGGGGGTAATGATTTTTCTATTTAAGAAGGATAAAAAGAGAAAGAAAACAAAATTAGTATTTTCTTGTCCTCTTTTTGTGTCGCCTGTATTACCTTGTTTTGGGTTTTTTATAATGTGATTAATTTGTTAGTTTATAATTGAAAAGATGTTACAGATTTTATTTAGCAATATTATAGGGTTGGGGGAAAGACACACAAATTTCCATTAAATGTTATAAAAGAAAAAATTGCCTCATTTACTAATTGAAAAACAGTAGCATTTTATTTTATATGTAATCACTTATTGTAGAAAGTACTTGTGGCTGAGTTCACAAATCATTTATTTTGCGATGTTTGAAGGCTACACAATTTCTATGTTCTACTGCTTTTTGTGAGAGGAGTTGGAAAAACTAATTTAACTGGGTATTAATATAATATTGTCCAACTATAGTTCACTCTTTCTTCAAATCCTGCTTCACGAAATCAGCAAGGAACAGATTTGAGTAAGTTTTCACTTGCTAKTGGTTTTTCTCTTGTTTCAGTGCAAGGTTTAAAATTAGAGCTAGGCTGTTCACTTATTGCACCTCAGTATTAGTGAGCACAAATGTAATGAGTTTCATACTTCCTCGAAAAGAATTCAATTGGTGCGCATGTGCATGTATGCAYGCACGTGCGCGCGCACACACACCCTCAGCTGTTAGCTCTTCCTTCTCTCCCTCTAACCAAGCTTTTTATACTTTTATTTATGTTCAAACTAAATCCATGAAGCRTTCAGAGCAAGTTGTGTTTTAGGCAACAGAATGTCAGTGTCCTACTCAGACTTGCATTAAACCAGCACTTTAAGTGATGAGTCTTCAGAGTAGTGTTCAGACTTGTTTTTCAAAGATTATTCATTTATCTTCGAATATAATTTTGTTTCAACATGTTTAAGGTGAACACTTATATTCTCAGTTGCCTTATCTTGGTACCACTTTAAAACATCCCCACCCACCCATCCACCCACCAAAAATGGTGTGTATTGTGGTAGAAATGAGGATTAAAAAGTTTAGATACTTGAGCCATTTATCTTAACTATTACATGGCTCTTACAGTTCATGAATAGAGATGTTGTGTAGTAAGCATTTCCTCAACTCCGTGCATTTGTACCGTACACTTTTCAGTACATTTTTATGTATGTTTCTATACAAAATAAACTGAACGACGGTGCAAAAATGCTCTCCTTTGAGTAATTAGTTTATCAAGATACTTGCCAGGTAGTTCCTGACTGAATATAAATATACATCAAGACCTTTAAGTTAAAATGGCTCTGAACTTAACCAGTGAAATGAAGTCGAGCATGTCTTTGGGTTAACAGTTCCCCTAACTTTATACACCACCACAGCAAATGGATAATAGAAAGTTGAAACAGTAATTCCTTGTTAGTGGAAGGGAATATGTCTTTCAGTATTCTTTCTCTTCACATTAAAATGTCACCTCTCTATATAATTATGACTTTCTTGCTAATGTTGAGGCTAAATTACGTATGTGAAGAAATGAGGGAAAAACAGTCCTCCATACTTAATGTCTTGCTTTTCTCCCATCATCTCTAATGTTTTTCTTAATGTCTGTGGCTAGTCAGTGTAAATTTTGAGAAATATATTGCAGCAAACATTTGAGTCCTGACAGTTTAAAAAAAAAAAAAGAGGGAACAAAGGATTTATATATTTTTTTGTACAGAGGTTTTTCTTAAACTGTATAATTTTGTAAATATTTTCCTTTTTGTGTACTAAAACTACCAGCGTATAGATTTCAATAAGAATTGTTGTATTTTTGTATTTGGAAACTGAAGATTACAGTGAATGAATGAAGCTGTAAGGAAAAATTGCAGTAGCCTTTGACACACTTAGACTGGGATTCCTTTTCATATGGTTTTAGCTCTAAAGTGACACTCGATTGGCACACTGTCTTCAGGGACGTTTTTGCCCTTGCTCAAACATGCTGGCTTTTCAAGTTGGGTGAGAGAGGAGGGAAGCATGTGAGGTAGCTCTATTTAATGAATTTTGGAGAGCTTCATATGACTTTTTTTTTTTCCTTTAGAGTACACATTGGCAGGCTTACATAAATCCTCAAGTGACATCCCAAACATGATTTCTGAACGTTGAGGCACAAGAATGAGTTGTGCCTCTGAACTTAGCTTGTGTATTGAAAGCATGCTATTATATTATTGGGAATTTAAGTGATGGGCAGTATAGTAGTAACTGACTTCTGGTGTATAAGGAGTAGGAAAGCTGCTTGAAAGTGACCTTCATTTTGCGRAAGCTTATGGACCTCCCTGTATTTTAGGGTGTACTAGGCTATATTAAACTGTTTATTTTTAATAAGTAACGTAACAGTACAGCTTATTTTTTATGGTAACATTTTATTGTGAAATTAATATGTACTTTCAGAGTTAATGAGACAAAACTTATAAATGCCAATATAACTTACTTACACAAGCCAGTATATTTACAGGATATGTTAAATAAGATGTTACCAGTCTAAACTTAGTTTATCAGCATTGAAAGAGTATACAATAAAAAGGGAAAGAAATTGTGATGAAGAGTTATCCTTCGTCTCCTTTTTATTGTTGAATTAAGCTAAGAAAAAAAAAAAAAAAAAAAAAAAAAAAAAAGAAAAGAAAAGAAAACAACCCAAGAGTCGAAAAGGTAAATCTAAAAACACTCGCCTGCTTACAGTGAAAACATGACAACTTTTTTTTTTTAAACAAAATCATGTGAAAAGGAATGAAGTTCCTCTTGGTGTATAGTAAACTTGTACTATAGTTTTTACAAAATCGTGAACTTGTGTAATAGTATAATAGGAGATATTGTTGAATTTCTAACTGTTTATACATTTAAATTCATATATGTAATGTTTGTTTTATTGATTACGATCTGAATTTCTAAGATGCATGTTGACTTTTTGCAATAAAGATATACTATGGAATGGTTCAAGATTTAGAAAATACAAAGAAAATTCTAACTTAAAAAATAAATCAGACTGGAGAACCATTCAAAAAAAAATACAGCTATCACAAAAAGAGCTTTATCACTCTTCCCCCCCGCCCCGAAATATGTGTGAAGAGGGGGCGGGATTGTATGTGGGAATATGTATGCAATTTCATTTTACTTCATAGTGAATGTTCCTGAATAATGTTGAAGCAGCTAGAAAAAAATCTTTGTAGTTCAAATTATGATAGCTACATTTGGGGGGGGGAACACACACACACACACACACACACACACACACACACACACACACACACACACACACACACACACACACAGTGATTAAATGCTTGGCGGGGGGGCAATCCACAAAGGCTATATTAAGTCTGGGAGAAGTTCAAAGTTCAATATAAAGAGGAAAATGTTTTTGAAACCAGGGCAGGTTCCATGATCTCTGTTATGGATCTACAGTTTGTCGCAGAAAATAGTGTGTACAAAGCTAGAAATTCTATAAATGTGAATTAACCCTTTTGCAACTTGGTCTCAACTAATTTTCTATGTTCTTGGTCTGTGCTTCTGTGACTAGTTTGTCTTATTCCTTCTGCTCTTTTCCATGTTGTTTGCATGAATGCAAGGATTTCCCTGACTGGTGTTTGAAAACCTCTTTCCTTGTTRCATTCTTTTTTTTTTTTTTCTTCTGCACTGTCACTGTGCTGTGATAAGATTTTGAAAACAGGCTATGTGTTTTACAAGGAAATTTATTTTTCCTCTCTGCTTCTTTCTCTGTACTCTTGCTTTAATAGGAATAGGGGGAGGAGAGGAAAGAACCTCCATGTATATTTAATAGCTGTGTACATTCTTCACTGTATTTGTCTGTATCATCATCTCCCTTGCACTGCTCTCTGTTCCTGCAATGTGAATATTTTAAAAACATGAATTAGCTTTTCTGTATTTTTAAGGAGACTCTTAATGATAAACCTGTGGCTTTTGGAACTTTCTCGTGATCATTAATGGAGCTTTAAAATCTTTCCTTAGTTCACTTTCCTTTGTATAAACATGCAATAATCATCAGATAATTCTTACTCTGCGTTTTGCAAGATGCAGTGAAGTCCTTTAAAGACACTGGGTCTTGAGGCTGAATAGGCAACACTTTGCATTCAGCTCAATACAAGATTCCTTTTGTCCTACTTGACCCAAAATTAAGTTTAAGAGTAAAAGGAAATAAAAACAATTTGAGGAAGTGGGTTAGGTTTTCTCTCCCCCCCTTCCCCATTTTGTGTGCATGTAGCTTTGGGGTTTTTTCCCCCCCCCCCACAGCTCTTCCAAATATTAAAAATTTTCTGTATTAAAGTACTTCTTTGGTGGAGTAGCAGCTCTTCCTACAGTGATGGAAAGGAGTCTCTTTCAAAGCAAGATATGTTAAAATATGTTAAATAATTTGTTTAACTGAACATATGCACAAAGGTAAGTTAAGTTGCTGCTGTAATTATTAAGCGAAGAATCTATCTAGTAGTTATATGTATAGCTGTATAAATTTCAATAATTGTATACATAGAGATTTCCCAAAGATGGAAACGTATTTATTTTTTAATGTGGGATTCAGTTCGTTCTGTCTTGTGTTATTGATTAAGTACATAACATTTATCTGGTTTGTTATTCATAAGATTACTGATACAAGCATGTAGTTGAAAATATAAAAATAGATTTGTCTGATGTTGGCCAATGCTAATGTCAGCTGTATACTGGACCTAATATTCCTGGGTCATAAAAACATCTAGTATTTAAATTTATCATTGAAGAGAAAGTGGAAAGAACCTGACAACTTTATTAGCCGTATGGGTTACAGAGTTAGAGAGTTAAATCAGGTGAACATGCCTATTGCTGCTATAAATATTTCTCTAGTTTTTGTATGTGTACTCGCACTGCTTTCTTCATCAGATCTGTGATTGTAATGATCAAAATGTAAATGGATTAACTAGAGATTTCTCTTTCTCTCCTGTTCTCTCACTCTTTCGCGCATTCTCTCGCTCGCTTTGTTTCTCCCCAGAATCATCCACTGATTCCCAGCTGATGCTTGTTAGTTTCAAGGTAGGTTGCTCTGTTTTAAGTGCTGGAATCAGGGTACTTCAGAGAGGAGCCAGATGTGGAAAACTGCTGTAAAGGCCTACGTCGAGGTGGTGTGAGGTTATCTGTGTAGTATTGCCTGGCACTTTCCAATCACCCAATTATAGCTGCTTATGAAAAAATACTGATAATGTAAAGATGGTGTAAGTAATTAAAACAGTATGCAGTCTTGAAAGATAAAGCAAGTGTTTAAAGGGCACTTAAACTTCTGTGGAGAGGGCTTCTATGGATGGGGTCATAGCTAGTAAGCGCTTCAAGTAAGCGGTCGTAATACTCTGTGATCTTTCCATCACTGTACTTGTTAAATAATTGTGTTGGTTATATCTGCTTTGTTGTGTGCACTCACTGTTAGGTTGTGTTAGTGCACGTAATTTTATGATGATGCATTGTTTATAATATTTCCTCTTTATCCAGTTTTAGGAACTACGTATAAGAATTGGTGAAAAGTTTAGGTGGGAGGAACTTCCTTAGCGTTTTAAAGTTACCCTGTAGAGGGCAGAAGAATGCAGAAATCCTCACTTGAGAGGGGACTCCAACTACATCTGCTCTTTGAGGCATCAGACTTGCCTAAGCATCTTTAAAATTTTCTTGCCATTTTAAGACAGACTTAATTKAAAGTTAGAAGCATCCAAACCTAATGTTTATTTTAAAACATTTTTTTTAAGCTGTGTCTTTAGGCATCTGAATACTTTAAATATCTGATCTGTATTACCTTCACCTAAGTGAAGACTTTTGCCTCCCTGTGTTAAACTCCAGGCTGCTGAATAAGATCACAGGAATGTTACCCTCTATCCCTTAAAAATTTCTCTTGGGTTGATTTGCACTTAGTAGTGCTACTCAGCTCCTTAATACCTCCTTTATTTGAACTGATTACACTTTTGCTCCATGATGTTGGACAGTGTCCTGTTTATTTTTTAATAAAACTGGGCATTTTAAATGACATTAGGCTACCGGAGCTCATTGGTTTAAACTTCTTCCATTTTTGAGGGAAAGGCCAGTAGTATGTTTCCCGGATAACTATCCTAGGTCATTTATTCTTAAAAGGGTTTAGAGAAGCAACAGGGCMCAACAGATGAGGTGTTTTCATGCTTTCCAAATGACTTATTAGTCTTGTCCATTTCCAGACACAAATGTTAATGTCTTTGAGAGTACAATACAGAGCTATGTTTGTGGTGACTTACTTGAAGCTTATTTTATAGGGAGARGAAGCAGTAATCAGGTTGAATTTGCAAAGGAAATATTTGTCACACCATAGTGTGGGAATATTTCCTCTCCAATAATATTTTTGTCATCAAGAGAAGCCACAACTGGACATTTCAGAGACTTTTGTGCGACATCTCCATAATCAGGAAAAACTCAGCTYTTTCCAGGTATGCAGAGTAGGTGTGTTTCACCAAAGCATAATAAAACCCAAATGCCTGCACGGTACTAAAGCCAGGAAGGAAAGAAMAGCCTATTCTTGCACAACCTGACTCGCGCTGGAGAGCTTGCAGTCAGCAATTCCTCTGCGTCTTCCGAAGAAACAAAATATTCCAGTGTTGGTTCTCCTGCCTGCTCTCCCCCAAAGCATTCAGCATTGACCTGTTTTTGCWGCTGTTGAGGTCTTTGTGGTTCACTGATCTTAACTGTAGCACATCTGTAACAGTGCTAAGAATAAAGAGCTTCACTGGTGTCTAATGCCACTTGATGATTCGTTTAAAAAAACAAAAAAGTCTGTGTTCAAATATAAGACAGTCACAAATGGATCCACTAAATTGCTGGGCATTGGTCACATCTGAAGTAGATAKGCTGAGTTTTGAAGCCTTTCACTTATGCACTTTTCAGCGTTATAAAACCCTAGTGCTCACACTTCCATCASTGATATGTGATGGGCCAAACAGGCCACTTGGTCTCAAGTGTCCGGCTGAGAACCCCTGTGCTAAAACACAAACGAGGGCTCACTAGGGCTTAAAACAAGTTTTTAAGGTCTGTCTTCCCTAAGCCTTAGCTGACTTTCTTATTGTCAACACATTCTGTTTTTTCCTTTACTGTGTGGGTCGTATGCAACAGTGGTTAGTATGAGCCTTTCTTCTAAAAGTACTGGTGTATTTGGCTTCTCTCTCCRTTTGGGTTATTGTTGACTTGCACATAGGTAAGGATAGTGTCACTGTCAGCAGGCTACTTGATTTGTGTGTCTCAAGTCTTACTATCCYAGCTTCCTCTGTCCCCGTCTGCAAGTTGGATTTTGAGCTTATATCCCTAGGGAGGCAAAGACACACAAAAAAGTTTATTGGAAACCATGTAAAATAGGATTTATGTTAATCTCAGGGTAAATATATTTTAAAGCAATATCTTCAGTGACCCTAGCAATGCTCATCCAGGAAATTTAATGCATTTTACTGTAATTTGTCTGCTTCTTTTATTTTCAATTTGATCTTAAATGTGCTTTCACAGTGGTAAACTCACTTATGATGATACAAGTTTTTATAAACTGTTTCTGTATTTTTTCAATATTTTCCTGCTTGATGTCTTGCTTTTAACCCTCATCTAAATTGAAAGTTCATAAACTTATTTAGCTATGTTCTTGCAGCTTTCATATGTCCTGTGAAATCGTATTAATAGAAAAAGCTGATGTAGTGGTTTTTTGAACTTGTGACTGCATGAATATTGCATGCATAAGGCAGGATCACTTTGACACTGTACAAGAAATACTGATTTCTGCTCTGGCTGCCTCTCAAAAGTGGCATCCCTTTTGCCATACTTAGGATCAATTGTGTGAGGATGGATAGGTCTGCATTTACTTTGGCTCGATAATATCTTCACCATAAAAGCTGTTCTGCATGGTTATATGTGATATGTAGCCAACCGCAAATTGGTATTTGGCATCTGGGATGACCATCACTTTTGACTTTGTAATGTCACGCAGATCAACTTAATGCCTGTAATTTAAAATTAGTGTGTGATACAGACAGTTTTGATGTAGACTTTTACTGTTGTTGCTCCTGCTTTGCATGTCACCTATAAAGGTAACTTGGTTGGGGGGGGGGGGTTGTTTACTATGAAACACATCAATTAAAGGGTCASAGAGGTCAACTGTTAAAAGTGAACTGCTAAGTTACAGCAAAAATAGGCTTTTTTGCTTTGAAAAGGCAATGTTCCRTTATACTCTGACAAAATCTGTCTCTGGTTCATCAGAAACGAACTGTAAAACTTCTGTTGCACCCTGGAAATTTCAGAGGAGCCTTTTCAGCCTGGAAGGGACTGTAGGACATGGAAAGGTCTAGCTTTCATTTCCCAGAGCTGATCTGACCCAGTCAGAGGACCCTCTGGACAGGCTGTTGGATCAAGCTGGGATGATCTGCTCATTCTTTTTTCCCATCCAGCTCTGGCCACCCGTCTTTCCAAGGCAAAAAGCAGTGTCTAAAGCTTGCCTGGCATCTCTCAGGCTACTGCTTGCCATCTGCGGGATTTCCACTACCCTGCCAACTTCTAAAGATTCCTCAGTGCTTCGTTAGGTCCTTGGACTGAGGAGCCAGTTGGCCTGTTTCTGAGGCTTGTCTTAACAGCTCCAGTCAATGGTAGTACTTGTGCTAACAGTCTACACCGGCACTTTGGGCAGAAGGTGGATTCTYCATGGAGCTTCATCTGAATATGGGAATGAGCCAGATTTCCAACCTCAGAGATCGAAGGAAGACTGAGCTTTAATGAATGAAGGTATTTTCTTGGCATTGTTTTGTTTTTCCACAACAGAGTTGAATGGAGTGTAAGAATCTGCTTAAGTTCCTAAATGTCATGCTCCAGCTGTGTCTTTCCCCTTCCTCCCATGAATGTGTGTGTGAGTGTGCGTGTATGTAATCTAGAATATATATAAAAAACAATTTCTCCATGGCACCTGGCAAAAACACTTTTTGTCAGAAAGCTTTCAGTCCTCAAACTTCAAAAAAAAAATTATCTATTAAATATGCTTCTCCAAAAATCAAGGGAATGATTGCAGTTGGTGTTACYGTTCTTAAATATATTTAGCTTTATTGAAAGTTAGTAATAAACTTTGAAGTGAAACACTGCAACAGAATTTGTACTGACCCATTGAATGCTAGCTTTGGTTGTCATGGTGTAAATGATTGAAGATAATAGATATTCAGTAATATGTATATTTGTTGAATTTGCATTTTCTCCAAAACAGGTTARTTTAATTAGACATCATAAACTTCTTTCTAACTGATAGAGAACATGCAAGCTGCAGAAATTTCTTGAACATGTGTGCATGGGGGGGGAGGAGGGATCTGTACTCTAAACTCCAGAGAAAATTATTGCCAGTGAAAATGTCAGGAAGAACAATACAGCCAGCTTTACTCCTCAGTTTATTACTGTATTCATTACCATTCTTTTTTCTCTTTTTTTTTTTTTTTTTTTTTTTTTTTTTGGAGTTGAACTCTTTTTGTATTGTTTTTCTTGCTTTGCCTTGATCATGTAAATGTGGTACAGTTGAGACTATTGTATCTGATATTTGTCAGGTAATTATAATCTAGTCTGCATCTTATACTGATAACCTTAAAGCACTTCTGCTCTGTGATTTATTTAAATGCTAATAAATTATACATTTCTGGCACTTTAGTAATTCATGTGAAAATTATTTGGAGTCAACTCAATATAATGTACTTCTGTGGTCTCTCGTGGCTAAAAATATGTCAAACAACAATTTCATCCACTCTTCACTTTCACTTTTTAAAGTGACTTTGGGTTATCCRTAGGTCAAAGAAAAGTGAGGAGGACTTCTTTAATAAGCAAATTTTCAACTTTTGGGATTCTTTTCATGAAAGATAGGGTTAGGTCTAAATTAGCATAAAAGTTTACACAACTTTAAGCATATTTAGGCTTATAGGAAARTATTTTTGGTTATATTTAGCTGCAGTGCAAGCTTTAACGTCAGCACATGAAGGCTAATGTGACAGTAAGCAACACAGCAGTATGCAGCATTGCCTTCAGTGGAAGGAACAGCTTCTGAAAGGTTTACACCGCCTTGAAACTGTTTGATCACTTGGATAGAAGTCCAATAAAAGGCAGCAAAACCTTGATGCCACGAACTTTAAGTTGTTGTGCTTCTCCAAACCAGTGGAAGGAAAACCCACAGAACATGCCTGACTTGCAGCTGCACAGAGCTTTGCAGATTTTACGAAYGGCAACGCAAAGCTTTGTATGTGTTTGAGCCCGAGTTCACTCGCTGCACTCGGCCTTACGTGACCACAAGCAGTTTTGCAGAGAATAGACCATATTCACAGAGAGAGTGAAGATTCTTCCCTCTTTGTCTGTTAGGTGATACTCCTGAAGTAAAATTTCAAAAATAGTGCCATTGTTTTCTCAGAAAAACTGTCTTCTCTGCGCCTGCAGAACCAGGGSGTGGGAAAGGATCTTCTCTGTCCTGGAGAAAAGGCAGCTGCAATTCCAATAGTAGCAGCAAAGGGCTACTCCTCCGATCGAGATTAAATCATCTGAGGGCAGCACTGTTTAGTGGCCTCCATAAATCGAGGTGTGATCTTTAAACCCACTTCTGGAGCAAGCCTAATTTCATCACAAAATCCTGCACAGCCATTGACCCAGCACCTTTTGCATCTCTGTTGCAGGAAGCCAGGGGAAGGGGCCCACAACCCTGCTTTGCAGCCACTCCTGGCCAAGCGGGTCCAGCCCTGCTGTAGGACTGGCTGTGGAAGGCAGAAAGCTGTTACTGAACCTGCTTTCAGGAAACTCCTGTCCCTGGTTGTGCTTTAGAAAAGACTGCACATTGCCCCAGGCTTGCTTCTTACACCGCTATGGTTCRGTAAACTGACTTTAAATAGTTCACTGAGTTTCCTGAGTTGTTACTGGCTCTGAGAAGAGCCAACACCTTCCCCCTAACTTCTGAGCTCCCTAAGTGGCACGTATCTGGCAAAATCCCTGTGTAAGTGTCCCCCTAAAACCGAAGATTTTGTGCAAGAAGCATAAAATTTTCCGTAATAGGTGGCAGGGTAGCGCCACCAAACTGGGAGTCWGTGCTGCAGTTATACAAATTTCTGGTTTTGTTTTTGTTTCTGAATAGAATTGTGTTGCCGGTGGGGACCGACGATACGATAGTGCTGCACAGGTGATTAACTTTTTTTTTAAAGCAGGCTGGAGCATTCCTCAGTCATTTCTGAATTATCYGGCACTTCGGCATCTGCGTTAATTGCTGTGATATAATGACTAAGTGGATCATATGACCTGTTCCATTACAGTATCTCTTACATTTTGTAGTTTCTTCACAGTGGTATATTAAAACAACACCCCAAAATTTRACTCACCAGTGTAAGTGTAAACACTAAGTTTTATTCTGATCTCATATGATGAGGCAAATACAGAACTTGCTTTCCTTCATCATGCTACGTTTACATCRCTCTTGTAATTGCTTTTTTAATGCCTGTTTCAATTTGATTGTAAGTGGTGGTGGTTACGGGGTGAATGACTAGATCATATTATTTGTACAGCGGCAGTTTGAGGCAGGGATCAAATCACTTGCTCTCTAGGTCTCATAGCAAGGTGATGATAGAGCAATAGAAATCAGAAACTTAAACTGCTGCTGGCTCCTCTGCAAATAGAACGGCAGATTGAGCAAAGTAATTTRTGACTCTGAGTTTGAGCTCATAACACTGACATTATGTGTTTGSTCAAACTGCACTGGAACTGATCAGGCTTAATCTCTGCCCACAGCACGCACGATGCTCAAGCRCAAGCCTAACCTCACGAGTGAAGGCGGATGGAAGGGCTGCTCGGGGCTTTGAATGCTTTCAGCAAATGAGCTTCTCTGAGCACGGTTGTGAAGTCCGCAAACGAGACTGTTCGTTTTGAGAAGGAGCAGACATGGAGGAGAAGGGCTGGACCGGACTTGTGCTGCRGCCTGGGGAGATACCAAAGAGCGAGCTGGTCAGCACTGCCGGTAGGTATTCACACGAGCAGCCTGTGTGTGGTGCTTCTGACGGCTCTGATTCCTTCGGTCCTTGCATCAAAGTACTGTTCCTGTGCCGCTGTCCCCTGGCAAGCAGTTTAAGTATTAAYGCCTTTCTCTTTGAATTTCATTTAAACTAGGATTTTTCTGATCAGTGTTGTGTTCTGTGGATATGCTGGTGCTGCAAGGTGGAGAAATCTGACATGGGCCGACTTCTCCGAGCTCAGCTTATCACCCACTCWGGGTGAGGAGTTCTTATTCCTTGGGTTAAGGTAACCTTTGGGTTAATTTGAAGTAAATTGCTCCTAAAGGGAAGGGGCTGGTTGTCTCTTTCRGATTCCTGCTTGCTCACAGGGGACTTCCATCTTCTTTCCTCCACCGCCTTTCACGCTATCCTAGCTCAAACGGTGCAGATGTGTGCTATAGGCTTGAAACCTCCAACCCGCTCCTGATCATGTGGGAAGGTTAACGCAGGTTCTGCTGATAGAATTAGTTTTTCTCTGCTCAGCTATGATTTGGTTACTGTGTTAGAAATCCGTGMTATGTAGTACTTTGTCCACTTCACAGTCTAACTGTTCCTTTAATTTTTTTTCAGTTATGCATAAATTAGCAAAAGGCAGTATCTGACTCTCAGTTTATTTTCACTGTAGACTTCCCGCTGTAGCTCTGGTGTCAGCGCAGCTGTTCTGACAGAGGCGGCGTTTCTGGTATGGGTTTTGTATTAAACTGGCACTTGTTGCTTAGACAAAAAGAGCAGATGACAGCAAAGTGGGAGAAGCAAGAAAAGGAATCTGGCAGCAAAATCGTWTCAGTGCTTTGTTATTGTGTCTCAGGTTTCAGCACTTCTTATGCATATGTAAGTATATATACGTGTGTGTGTATATAGGAGTATGTTATCTCAGGAGGAACGAGGGACAGACTTGCACTTGGTGAATGCAGGACAGCCCGGCAGCACAGTGTGTCCGCCATCCGTTCAGTCGCACACCGCTGGAGAGCAGCTGGTCCTCCCCCTGTGACCGACCTCAACCACCTCCGAGGCTTCTCCAGGTCCCCTTTCACTTCCTGAGGTCTCCAGTCAACCAGGTGATCCCTTTGCCCATTCTCGTTTCCCTAAAGCTCTGCAAAATGCTACCAGGAGAGCGAGCAAGGGTGTGCCAGTGAATGGCTGAATGCAGCAGGCATCGTGAAGGACACACAGGGCTTCTGAGGACGCGCTGAACTGTGCTTCGCCCTTCTGAGCTTTCCTAAGAGCCTGGCCACAGGGCAGTGCCCCATGACGGTCCTCTGCACATCCCTCCTCTGAAGGCAGCGTCTCACGTGTAGGCACCCTTCCTCCGGGTCCGATCGCGACCAGACACTACTGCCAGCAATGGATGATGCCAAGGAACTTGATGGCTGTAGGCAGTGGCCGTAGATAGGGACGTGTGTTAATGCATGGGAGGAATGGTATTTTTATCTCACCACATGATTCAACAGAAGGGAGGCTTGGGAAAACAGAAATTACAAGAGACCTTTCACACAAGGGCTTTAACTTTTTTTTTTTAAGGATGTTAAGAGCATTTGGTGGTTGAGGCAAGCRGTAGATGTTCTTCTGCACCATCAGGAATAAATATCTGTTACAGGTGTTGTAATCTATTTATTCAGCTAACGAAGGTTTCTCGGTGGAAACCCCATCACTTGAAACTGCTTGTGTAAAAATCTCTGATAAGAGGAAATGGAGGAAGAACCAAATTCACTTGGGGAAATTCTTTTGCCCCTCAAAGTATTTACAAGATTCCTGAGAGAGTAGCCATGCAAATGCTTTCTGTTGTTGGACTGGCAAAAGAGAAAAATCCAGGAAAACTCATCTGGGCCACTYGTAAGAAAAGAAGACAAATTAAAGAAGTGCAGAGCATGGCTGGAAGAGGAGACAGCAGTGTCTTTCTCACAGTGCTCCCTTTTTAATCAACAGGAGGCATGAAACCYAGATGTGTTTCTCTCTTCTTCCTGAAGACAATGAATTTTCATATTTCCCTTGTACCAGGCTTGTGTCCTSGCCATAAAGCTGCCTAGTTTTTTGAGCTAAAAGTTCTCGGTCTTTCCTGTTGCCTCTTTTGTACAAAGTGCAGGTAACATGCCATGAAACGCACTGCGAGAGGTAGTGCTGCAAGGTTAGCGTACCCGAGGGAGGAAGGGTGGAGAGATGATCTAGGTCTAGGGTGAGGACCCACCTGGGTACGTTGCACAAAAATTCAATCGCTCCAAAAGGAGGAAGGGCTAAAAATATTGTACAGTCAGGTTTAGGAGTACTGTCTTGCAAATTAGATTATCATTTGTCTCCCGGAATCACAAGCCATTTTACCTTTGGCTGTTCCCTCCCTCCTCCCTCCTCAGTGTGTCCTAACCATTGGAGAGCAAGATTATGGGTTTTTAGCCTAGCAGGATATTCACCTGGCTTCCAGTCCCTGCTCTAGTGCATGTCAACCTGTTCATACCCAGCAGCGTCAACATCTATTATGTCTTATTCCAGCATAGCTTGTAGCCTTGTCATTTGGATGATCTAAGAGGTTCGTAATGTAGGTTCAACTCTCTGTAGGTAAAAAAGGAAAATACATACAGGTTTCCCATGTCCTGGGTGGGTCCTTTAGCCATTAATGTCTCAGGTAGAGGGAAGATGCTGACACCTCTAGCAATTTTAAGAATGTAGTACATGGGGGGGTGGGGGGGGTTGCAGCTTCCTCCTTCATAGAAACCTTCCAGCTGTGTTGGATGTGCTGAATAATCTCATAGATTGTAAATAGATTGGCATAACTGAAATTATGAACTGAGTATGTTTCTGTTTTGCAGATAATRGAGCAGAGTGGCATTTTTTGGAACATGGGCCCCTGAAAATAAATCAATGTGGATGTCAAAGGACTTGCACTACAAATTCCTTGAGATGCTTTGGGAAAAATCCCCAGGAATTTCTCTGATGCTTTTTATACAAAAACTTTATACAAAAACTTTCTAACTGGGGTGTTTGCATCTAAATGTAAAGTAGCTTAGGAACTTAAGGTCTCCTTTTCCTGAGCACAGCAATCCTTCCTGGTGTGTCCGATCAGTGAAAAACTATGCAAGAACCAAAGAGATGTTATACAGAAGAAGACACGCAGAGCTTCTAAAAATACTGTGTAATGCATGCAGCTAGAGAGCATCTGCAGCAGCGAAGGGAAATCAGCTGGTGTGTGTACAGCAGGCACTGCCAGCTACATGGCCCAGCAGATTCTCTTCTTTAATAAAACATAGCTCAGCGGCACAGGAAGCTCTGGCTTGTCAACACTGACACCGTACRTGGGTCCTGCAGTGGGAGTGTAGCTAGCGATACACACGCTTTGGCCAGTGACAACTTATTTTCCCCAAACTCTGATATAGCAGCCAGTGTGACTTCTTTAATTAAAAACCCAAGAAATGTAAATGTGGAAGGGATGAGTTTAATGTCAGGTGACAGGATTTCTCCCCTTCCCCCTTTGATTGTTACATTTTAATTTCAAATTTTAATGAAGATTTCAGGGAGCATTAATGTAAAAGAGATGCGAAGGCAGCACAAAGCTGAATAATTTTATAGAGCTACGGGGCACAAAGCACCCTCCAGCTTTTAAACATCCATGATGCCTATAATTTTCACCCTTTGGGGCACCAATAGCTTCCAGGGGTGCAGACCTTTACAAACCTTACTTTCTAGAAGCAACCTATAACCCTTTATGTGGGGTCCCATAGTGCCTCATAAAATTGGAACAAATTTGAAACAATTCCCAAGGTGCATGTGATGGAGAATTGTTTGTTAGAGAACAGGAGCTGGAATCTGTTCTGGGTTTGGCTGTTAAACTGATGACCACCCTGCTTTGGGATCTTGGGGAAAAAATATGCTCCATCTGTTGCTGCGACAGCTATGATATAGATCCAGGTTTGAAGCAACTTGCCTTTTTTCTTGGACTAGTTTTGAGATGCAGTGTCTCTGACAGGCTTTTGAACCATGCTGGATGTGCAGAGGAGAAATTCTGTAGTATAGACAAGTCTTAAAATCTCTTCTGTTGTGCAGAAACTCAATGGAATTGGCRACGTGTGCTGGGGGGAATTCCAGACTTACAGTGCTTCGTCAACAACTGCCATATTTTTAAAAAAGCCATCTTAAAGGTAGGAGTTGAAAGCTTTGTTTCAAAGAAGTTCAGCACAACTGGGGTTTATTTTTCCCTGAAGAAGAATATTGGGCTTTTTTTAATCTTTATTTTGATCATCATGAATGACCTCTTAATAAAGTGGAAAAATATACAATTTTCCTTTTACTGACTTACAGATGATGATCAAAATGTGGTAAATATGAGACAAATGGGTATATTGGAAGAAATACATGAAGACACTAAACTGCTTTCTCTAACATTGTTGGAATGAGTTTGCTTATTGTTGAATTTTGCTGGGGAGCATAGTTTCATGAGTATTTCTGCATTACACACCCTGTGGCTCCTTTTGGTTGGGTATGGAAGCAATCATCCCTAGCTGAATTAGAGTCTGTGTGTGTAAACACATGCTGTACAGTCCTCATGGCTCTTGCTCAAGAAATAAACAMTTTCACAGCAGTTGAAAACAAAACTTTGGGCTGCTGGATTTTGGCAAAGCAAGAGGACTCTGAGTCCTTTTTTTGGCTACGGGACCTCTGTGCCTTCGAAGGAAAAATATTTTTAAAATTTGTTTGATGTTCCAAGCTCTTATTTGAAAACAACTTGTTCTCTAATTATGTTTTGATTTTTTTTCCTAAACCTAGTGATCAATTTTTAAGTGTGTTCTCTTAGGCAAATGTCTAAATAGTATCATTTATGTAGGTTCAATTCATTACATTCACCCAAATAAAGGCATGGCATGAAAAGTAAGCCCTAAAACATATTTATGGCTTGTATTTTTCATGTTGCTGGATGTTTCCTGTCTTTGAAGACAAAGCAATGAGCCTTCTGATCTACAACTGTGCTTCAACAGACAGAAATGCCAAATGCAGGTTTTGTGCAGCTATTCAGACTCTAGTTCAGATCTGTGTAGCTGAATCGCTGTTCTTCCCCGGTTTTTTTCCTTGTCTTGTTACCTTAATTTTTCCTAAAAAGGGCTGAATCCAAAGGTCAGTGAAGTCAACAGAGGAATTCCCAGTAGCTTCAGTTGGCTTTGGTCAAGTCTACAGCTGATGTTTCACTGTAGTGTATTATTTCAATTCAACATTATAACAATGGATGGCTTTAGAAATAGCAGGAATTTGCATTTGTGTTAGAGAAATGTAAAAACTAAATGCAAAACTTTGGGGGCAGTCAGGTAAAGTATATCAATGTTGTTCTTTTTTTATACTCTCCAAGATTGCCCTTATAAAGATACAGCTGTTTGACTTGTTGATTAGCAGAAACATTAGCAGACCTACTGTTTCAGGACATGAATAATTAATATTTGTTCCTCATTAATTTCTTGTGGAACAGAGTCTTGTTAGACTACATTTAGATATATTTCTAGAATTAAAAGCAAATATAACAAGAAAGAGCTGTCTGACAGATAAGTACCCAGTTCCCCCTCCCCGCTTTGGAAAATATTGTCATAGTGGTCATATCATCTTCATYGGAAATGGATAGTTTTTATTTTTAACAAGCACCAATGTGTCCTTTGTTACAATTTTAATTTCAGGGAAAGATACAAGAAACAAGTTCTATAATTTATGCACACTACAAATGAGTACAAGGAAGACCTCCCAGTTAGTATGAACTGTCTGGCATCTTGCATTCCTGTTACCTCAAATCAAAACCTTGTTTACTGAAAAWTTCAAAAATGAGATTGCATCAGTTTTCCAAATGCTTCTGTTAGAAGACGGGATGTTTGTTCGGCTTTAAACAAGCATTTCAACGTTCCAGCTTGGGCACGTCTTATTTTCTAATGCGGCCACAACATTTTTGTAATACTACAGGCTTTATATTTATTTATTTATTTATTTATATAAGATTAATACTAGGAAATGGTAGTTCAGTTTCGTATAATTCATTTGATAAACTCTAAAGATACATGCAAGCATTAATTTTTCTATGCTTCCTTCATATGCATAGACAAACACCTTCCACACTAAGAATATGAGAGAAAATACCTAGCTTTCTAGAACTGTCCATGCCAACTGTYCATGACCAGAAACATATCTAAAATCTGGATTTCTTACAGTTCCCCTGCATGCATCTAGCACCTCCTGCAGCAAGCAAAATCTGGTTTTTTGTGCAAAATCGTAAGTACTTCCCTGTTGCTCTCTTTTAGCTGGAAGTTCAACAACTAGCCTCGTTACACTGTCTTTCACAGGCATGTTCCCATGAGTTACCATTTGAATGTCCCATTTGCCTTGTTTTACGGTGGGAAATACTGAGAAACAAATGTGAGCTCCCCCATTTTTACCTTAAAAACAACTCCTTTGGTGGTGTCTAAAGCAAATGTACACTCTTAAAAATTATGTATAAATGCTTATTGGTGAATGTAGTTATTATTAGTGTCACTTTGTTCATGGGCCTGTTTCATATTTAGTGAGATAACGTAACGGCTAATTAAAATCCAGTTTCTTATGCAATTTTAATTTTGCCTTTTGCTTGTAGGGCCCTCCAGTTATAGCTATATGCCTTCCTCTACTGCATACCCTGATCAATGACCCTCCCTTGCTGGATGGCTCCAGAGCATCTCAGATGTTCAGTACAGTTCTCTTCTGCTTCTRTTAGCATGTCACCGTTAAACCAAGTGCTTCACTTTCAGGAGTCATTTAAGATAGGTGATGAACATCATTATTTTATACCTCACTGCAAAACACAATAATATATACAAAAATAAAAATTTTGTTATTCATTAGTGGTATTTCCTGATCCTTGCCAAGCTCTGAAATGCCCACAAATTATGGAAATCACAGATATTCAACTCCAAATTGTCATTTTTCCCTGAGACAGGGGAATGGTTTCCTTTAAGGAGTAAAACAGACTATTAGTTATCTTTGTAGCTGACTGCTGTCATTATCAGCCTAACCTGGATTCCAATCAGTAATCTCCGATGATCAGAAGATAAGATAGGCCCAGCTGTTTTTTAGATAAACATAGATCATTTTTATCAGCCTCTCTTTCCATCAGCAGCAAACTTAGCTCTTTTGTTAGCCCGAGTGAAAATGGCTGAGCTGACTTGGAGGCTTTCCTTCCCAGCAGAGGAAATTCATCCTTGTTGAGATGAACAGCTGTGAAGGACGGACTGCTGGAAGGGAAACTTTCACTGCTATTTCCAGTACCTTAGAAAATAAGACTTGAATTTAGTCATTCCACTTTCCACAACCCTTAAATCACAGAGCCACAGGTTTCCCTCCATGGCCTATTCTTTACAAACAGAACAAAAGGCAAATCATGGAAGAGAAAGATATGGCATGAAAATGCAAGTAACAAAAACCTTTTGTTGAAGCCTAGATTAGCTGTGTACACTGTTCTTRACTGGGCACCAAGACCCACAAACAATGTGAAAACAGTACACCGTCACCAYGATCTAAACCGCTATTTGCAAGGACGTAGACTACATCCAGGAGCCATTGGACAGTGTCAGAACACGGCACTACCCTCGGYTGCCCGGGAAAGCCTGTTGTCTGCAACACAATCCACTGATCCATTTCAGTGATGACAGCTGAGGTATATGGCCCAGGAACGTTTTTTGCCAGAACAGATCAATAAGGCTGATGACACAAATACTTACTGAGAAATTCTGGTTAATAAGAATTTTGCTATTTTGTCTCAAGGAAATGCTCAGCCTTTATTATCGTTATTTTCTCAAATTTTCTCAAAAAGGATGATCTTGCAATCACAGAATGGCTAGGAGAAAGTGCCTTCAGTTGTGTAACTATASGCATTTACAGTATGACTTTTAATTTATTTTGATTATTCTCTTCTAGGCTACAAAAATTTTCAAGGTAAGCTGTACTGCAGATAAAACTGTGTGTCCTGTTACCGTTCTTCACATTATTCACTGAAGATCCTTTTCCATAGCTGGGGTACTGGGAGCCTCCGGTGCTGCAGAGCTGCTGCGGCGATCTCTGAAACCCCGTCAGGTAATAGATACGGCAGCGTGTGCTGCCGTGTGCGCGCTACATGCTCCAGCRATCAGGAGAGCACAGACGCAGTCACTTTTGTCCATCACCTCCTCATCTCTTATGTCAAGCACAGCTCACTAGACCCGAGGCTTGGGGTCTTCATCTGTTTCTCCAAGGGAGAAACACCCACATTTTATTTTCCTGAGTTGTGCACAAGTGTGGGACAGTCAAGAYTTCAGCTGTGATGGGGACCGTGTATCAAGGGGAAGAAAGATGCAGAACACCCACTAGAAATGTTTGTTTGTTTTTACTTTCCACACGTAGTTAAGTGATTCGGAACTAGGGGGTTTTGCCTGTGTGCTCTGGGACGTGCTGCTGAATGCTAATTGACTCTCTTTTTAGTTTCATAGCTAGTAGCAGTAGTACAGAAATGCACATTGAATTTACAGCTTCAAGGGCTTCCCTGCAATAGTTACAAGAAATGTCTTTGCTACAGGTGCCCAGTTGGGCAGTGGTAATCTTCAGCAAGTTACCGAGCTTGTCAGCATCTGGCCCATTTGGGCTGGGGCAGCAGTTTAGGAGTGATCCCTGTGACATAGGACCCTGATGAGGAAATTTGCTGAATGGTAGCTTTGAGGTGATACCACTCACAGCTTTTCTGCACTGAAACAGGAGAAGTTCTCATCCCACCCCCATCTGTATTAAAATCTTCCTAGAATGAAACTATTTCTCCCTTAACCCTTCACATTCTTGTTCAAAATATTTTTACACCATCTTTTTTTCCCTCAAGTTTCTTTTCTTCTGGTTCAAGACCCCAGGTAACCTCTCAYTGTACCTGTATAAAGGTGGAGTTAAAACTCACGGAAACTCTTGCCTCTCTGTTTAACCCCCTGTTACTTTCAACCTTGCGGAGGTGCGGACTTCTCTAAAAACCGAGCGCTGTGTGTGTTACTCTATAGCCTATCAGACTTCCTCTCTATGAGACTGGATTCCTTTGAAAGTCTGACACTGTACCGCCTCGCTACCGAGCCAGGTAGCTCCTGTAACTTAGCAACTTTCTTTTTGCTTTGTTAAGTTGGGCTGTTCAATCTCCTTAATGAATAAGAGAATCAAGCCAGGTAATTGATGCTTGGCCATTTAGCTGATGAATAATTGACTGTCTGGGTAATCCTAGATATTTCCTCGATCAGATTGTGCAGTGGAACAGCCATATCATACTGTGTACAGCGTTGCTTGTTCTTTCACGGTACTAGAAATATGCTTTGTAAACCCAAGTTCTGAATGAATCTGCTAAAGTCTGAGCTCGTCACTCTTCCTTCAAGCAGTATCATACACTGTGTGATAACGCACTGTATCTSAGCAGTAGAACTTACTTTATCACTTGAATTTTGAATCAGACCTGAAAAGTGTTACTTGTTGTCAAATACACAGCGAATAAAAATGCTAGGGGGTAAGAAAGAAATCTTCCCCTTTCAGGGCTCATGATGGCCACTGCAGGTGATCAAATGCTCCACAGCGGGAAACAGAAAGCACGTGTATGTTATTGTGTTCACCCAGCGAAAAAAAGGAAGAGGTCTTTGTCTTAGCTATGCGCAGTTTAGTTTATGCACAGATCTTGAAATGTGAAGCACTGTGGTTGTCCCCTTCCAGAAGAGCCAGATTAGCAAGAAATTATGTTTTTGTTATAATCAGCAATTAAAGGAAATTTTGTGAGGCAAGTTATTTTGGCTTTATGATTGTAATTGYTGGTAGTGTTCACAGTCTGCTGTAGAGAGTATACTAGAATGAATACTGTGTTAAATAACAAACATTTATATTACAAAGCTTCCTGTCAGCTCTGAGTATGTTTAAGTATTTATTATGTAAATTTTCAATAAAATTATACAATGAAACTGAGGACCTATTGTCAACACATGGACTGCAACGGGTTTTGAATTAAATTCTGAATGAGAACAAAATATTTTGATATATTGGGAAAATGGATAAAAATCTTTGAATTGTGACAAAGAATAAATAGTACTGTGGGTAAAACACATGCTTTTAATCTGACTTTTACCTTCAGATTTTCAATGAGTCACTAGTGATGTTTCATCAGGGTATGGCTTTGGCTTTTTTTTTTTCTCCCAGAAATGCTATTAATTATTTAGCAGTAGGTGAATGATCTTTCAAATCTATTGCAGTGACACCTTTGAGTCTGCAGATAGTTTCTGATGGGAAACCATCTGGGCTCTTTTAACTTGTTATTGTTTATCCTTTGGACTTCTCTCCGCTGTTTTTAAGGTGTAACGTCAGTAGACAGGGCCAGGAACATCAATATTTTACAGCTTTAATTAATGTGAGCTGAGCAGCTAGATTAGCCAGTCCGGTTTCTTTCAGAACAACTGCCTTCAGGAGGAAAGGCAAAGACTGTATTTAAAACAGACGGTTAGAAGATGTGTTCTTGGGGTGGGCTAGGATACGAGACAGGCCCGAGCCGTGACATGAACCCCAAACTGCGCTCTGTCCAAACAYGTAAAGCTTAGACGCAGCATATCATCCGAATGGTGCCTTCAGTTTCGCAAGGGGTGAGCTGGGAAAGGAGGTCTCTGACGTTTCCATTTCAGTCTTCTTGTTTGAAAGGGAAGGACGGTAACAGCAGAGAGCTGTAAAAAAGTGCCAGCCCAGTTCAAATGCTCTTGGAGYCAGGGAGGGGGAGAAATACCTCTGAAGAACAGGCACTACCTCGAGCTTTCCGTTTGTATCCTATTTATTTACTTTAACCAGAGAACACCAAATAAAGGGACAATTAAAAACAGAACAAAACAAAGGCATGAAATTTATCCCTCTATTAATTACCTCCAACATAGCAGGACTGCCTATAAATATAGTGCCACTTTAAATAAAACTTTCATGCAGCTATTTAGGCCCTTTGAAATATAAATGATTTCCTTTAAATTTTTTATCATAAATCAGGGCATGGAGCTTCGCGACAACACGCCGATTTCCCCCCCGATGGGAGGAAGCCGCGTTGCCAGCTCGCTCTGCCGCAGCCTGCACGCCGCCGCTGTGCGCGCCTCGGGCGCGGGGCAGCGCGGGAGCTGTCCGCGGTGCTGGCGGCGCGGTGCTGGCGGCTCGGGGCGGGGGAGCTGTCCGCGGTGCTGGCGGCTCGGGGCGGGGGAGCTGTCCGCGGTGCTGGCGGCCCAGAGTGCGGGGGTGCCGCCCGTTCCGCCGCCGCCGCCGCTGCCGCCCCCCCCCGGAGCCGGCCGGGAGCTGCCCCTCGTGGTGGTCTCGGCTTGGGCAGAACAGCCCCAAACCTGCCCTCCAGGAGCGCAGCCAGCGCTCAGGGGCGCCGGCCCTCACCGGGGCTGGTGCATCCCCCGACGGGCTCCCCGCCAGCCCTTTGCTCGATGGCGCTGCTCCTGCCAGGCCACGCTCACGCTGGCAGAGGCAGAGCCTSTGTGGACGGGGCCGGTGCTAAACCCCCCAGGGCCTGTGTCCATCCRCCACCGCCTGGGACCTTGCTCCAGACCCTCCTTTTCGGTCTGGGCAGGTCCTGCAGTGCTGATCCGAGGTACAAAGGGAGGCACGTTAAGGGGAGCACTCGACTTATTCCTACACTGAACCTGTTTGAGATCTATGGGTGAAAAGTCCTCTAAACCTTATTATCTGTTCAGTTCAGCTTAAAGCCAGGCAGATCCCATTTGTGCTGTTGGGTCCCACGGGCAGAGGACCACAGTACCTTGCAAAAGCAACTTTTTCTATAAAGGTGTCTTTACATTTTTCTGTGTTTCACAATTAGCTTCTTGTCCCAGTAGTTCAGTCTAGGCTCCCACCTCTAGGAGACAGCGAGCATATCTCTAAATACCTGTAGCAAACAATGTGAATCTTTCTTTTTTGGAATGAACTATAAAATGCATTGTTTCTTGTCATTTTTGACCATAAATTCACTAGCTTTGAGATCCAGAGGCAAAATAGATATTACAACTATATTTGGAGGTGTCTCCTAAATGAAAGGCATTTTTTCACAAAAGTAGAACCTCTTCTTTTCTCTGGACACCACATCAAAGTTAGTACATTCATCAGGAAACCAAGCAGGCTACTCCTTTGGCTATTGTTCTGTATTTATTAAGACTCATAAAGCCCTTGGACACTTTAAACCTAGGCGTAGATTTTATTTTTTTAAGAACTAGAAATTTCACAGTTGCAAAATACTGAACGCCACAGACCATCAAAGTCCAGTAAATTCTGAAGATGTGTGAAGATGATGAGAAATCAAAAATAAAATAACTGTTCATTAGTAAAATCATGCCCACTTCAAGAYGATCCTTCTCTAGGTGTTTCTGTGTCTTTGTTTTCTTGTGATGAGTCAAAGATCACATGTTTCCAGCCCATAAAATGTATGTGAGCATGGCACAGTTACRATTCACTAGCCAGCTCTTAAGAGTTTAAAATACTTAATATCTCTGAGCTTAGTTTACTCTTTTGTACTTTGTAACATATTTCACAGGCTTTAACATCAGCCATTATAAAGGTTCACAACCAGCTCTCTCTGTATGCATGTTTGCAGAGTAATTTCAGCTACTCAGAAAAGTGCAGTGCTAGTATTACTCTAATCTACTTCCACAGGCTTAAGCTGYGAGTCTGGTAAGGAATCTTAGAGTCTCTCTGGAACTTGAAGCTGCACCTAAGACATTTAAGAAGCTCCGTGTTCTACCCGTACAGATAGATTTCTCATGRTTTCCTACGAAAAAAAAATTCCTTGGTGGAAGTATTTCCTTGCAGTTTTCTTAATTTTGACGGAAATCTTGTCCGCAGTTCCTCTTTACCCATTGTAATGCTGACAAATGCTGAAATCAATTGAATTTTGCTCCCACCAGGTCCTYCCCCCCGTGTAACACAGACCCGTATGGCAAGTATTGCATACCCAGGGCCTGACCCTGCTTCTCTGGTTTCAGTGGGAGATTTGCCTGAGTAAGAAATGAAGACTGCATTCCCGGGTGAAAATTAATGTAGATACACGAGGGGAGTGGACGACACAGGAGGGGTGGTCCTTCAGCTGGAAATTCAAGCTCGTGATTTGAGTCGCTGGGTGTGTGATTTGTTGGCATCTCAGGATAGCTCGGGAGCACTGCTTGCTTTGCACGTTTGCTATGGCATAGTTTTGTTATATTCAGCTARTGCGTTAGGGTTTCCATTGGTCATGCAGGAGCTAGAAAAGGGGTTTTTTCCCCCTTCGATGCGCTGTGGCTTGTTCGGTTTGTCCCCCGAATGTGTGAATGGCGACAATACATCACCAGACTGGGGGGCAGCGACGGCTTCTGTGCGGGTCCGCAGAGGCGACTTTTGCGACGTGGAAGTGCTGTTTCCCGGCACTACCCGGGTGTAGCCACAGCTAACGCCCCGGCTCCAGGACGCGGGCCAGCCCCTGCGTCTCCTGCGCCGGAGCCTGGGGCCGAGCTCCCGTGCCGCCAGCTACGGAACTGCTGGAGAAGTCCTGTGCTTCGCGGCCGTGAAACGGAGGCTCGCGGGATCCTCCTGCCCTGGAGCCACCCGACCTGCAGCGGACGGGGCTGGCAGGTCCCTGGGGTCCCTTCCAGTCCTGCCTTCCAAGGCGGAAGGTGACCGGAGAGCAGGGTCGCCCCGTTGGCTTCCCCTGCTGCCCCCCCCCCCGAGCTGGCGCGGCTGACGGAGGAGGGCACGGGATCCTCAGGAGCGGGTTAGAGACGCGCCCGTGTTGCCTTTAGCACTGGCGGGGGCCGAGGAGCGGCCTGCAGCAGGTCCT
>PTFA01000090.1:3127485-3140555 GCA_003342895.1 Casuarius casuarius
CCCGGGGCCGGCGCTCGGTGGCGGGGCCGGGGCTCCCGGGGCGGCCGGGCACTGCTGCCCGCCGCGCGGAGCCGAGGCGGCCGGGGAGCGAGGGCGCGGGGTTTCCCCGCGTGTCCGGACTCTGACTGACGACGAGAAGAGCCGTCGTCGGCCGCCGGGCTCGGTGCCGCCCGGCCCGCGTGTCGCCGCGCTCTGCTCTCCCGGTTTGTCCGTTCCGTCCGCCCCGTCCCTCGGAGAGAAACTCTGGAGCGAGCGGTGTTCCTCACTCTGACTCTGGAATAAAGGCTTTATTTTTCAACCCGAAGAGATCGCGTCTTTCCTTGCCTCCCGCTCCTTCCCCGCGCCGCGGCGGGCGGGACGCCGAGGAAAGGAAAACTGCGGCGCAGCGGCAGCGCTGAGCGCCCGGCGGTGCCTTCCCCGCGCGGCGGGCCGCCTCCCCTCCGCTTTCATCTRAACGACACAAAAATGTCCCCCCGACAAAATCTATCGCGGGTTCATCGCCAGTGCTGTTTAAAAAGGGGGGCAGGCTTTTATTTATGATTCCCAGAAGCACCTTAACGATTAAAAATTAATGATCGAAGCACAAGCCTCTTCTGAATATTTCACCGTAGCATTTCAATGAGTGTCAAACATCAGACCTTAGACCGGGTCTCACCCTCCTCCCCCGCTAGGAAAGGACCTCACGCATCCGGCCTTTTAATTGCAGGTCGCCGGGAAGCCGGAGTGCTCCCTCGCTCCGTGTTTTTCCAATCAGCCCCAATGATTTTTCCCCAATCAAATGTCCTTTAATAATAAATGCCCTTATGCCATTACATTATATTGTGGGTTTTGAAAATTTAAAATAAGGGTGATGCAATATTAATTGCCTGCCGTAGTATAAAAGGGGCAGAAGGCAGTTCAGACGGCCCCTTTCCTCCGCCGTCCGCCAGGACTGGGGCAGATCCTCCGCGCGGCGCGGCTGCTCGTGCTCCCGGGCTTCTGGGTACGGCTCGGCTCTCTTTGCGCGAATGCGCCAGGTAAGAGGCGGTTTCACCGCTCCGCTCCTTGCTGGCACGGCCGGCAGCGCGGCCCCGCGCCTCCCCGGCGGGCGCCGGCGTCTCCCGCGGGCTGCGGCGCTCGGGCCCTCGCGGCTGCCCCGGCCCGGCGGCCGTCGGGGCTCCGGGCGAGCGGGCAGGTCCGTCCCGCCGCGGCCCCCCGCCGCCGGGAGGGAGCTGGGGGGGCCGCGCTGCCCGTCCCGTCCCTTCCCCGCAGGTCGCACACGCCAGGACGCGGACACCTGCTTCGGCGGGGGCTCGTTGGGGGTTTGCAGCAAAACCCCGCTGAGCTGTGCTAGGCTTGTTGTTGTTGCTGTTAAATCTAAAATATTAACTTTTGACACACCGAATTCAAACAAGTTTTCAAAACGAGGGTGTCCGGATTTGTGAAGAGACCGTGTGCTCGTTCGTGGAAAGGGAAGATCCACACTGAAACCCGGTCGCTGTCATTCCGGGCTGGACACYGCAAACTCGCTCCATTTCACAAACCTTCTGTCTTCCAGCACGGAACAAACATAACTCTAAGCCTCCTAAAGCTGTCCTGAAACGGGGTAATCCTCTCCCGTCTGTGTKAAACCTGGCTTGAGCCTCGCTTAGACTATCTCACAGTTACCGTGCCGTATCTTCTCGCCTATTCACTTCTGGAAGAGAAATCGGGTTCGTGCTTGTTCTTAAAATGGCAAAGGTGTCACTGCAGTTTTACTTTTTGCCATTGTTTATGTGAAATGACATTGCTTATTGTGTATGTGTTTATGTTTATGTGACGATTCTGCATTTGTCCTTTTTAGCCAGGTCTAGAAAAAGCACTTAAAAATGTAAAACAAGTTCTAAATGAACTTTTGGCCCCCAAATCTGCAATGACTGTCACAGGAATGAGAGCTCCTGTGTGCTCCTTCTCCCCCTCGAGTGTGCTAACCGGGGACATCTGCAATGCCCGATCCTTCTTACTCGTTCCCCCGTTGTTCCCAGGTCCTCCCTGCACGGAGACACAGCTGCACCAAGAKGTTTTCACTTAGATTCAGGTGACTTGGAGCTGAGACGATTTTCTTTGCCCAGATTTTGCTCTTGGCAAATTCCAGGTTTCTTTTTACTCTGTATACGGGGTTTTGTGCCTTGCTCTGCCCAGGCACRACACACACACCTGAGCACTTCATTTGGGATTTTACTTTGGAGACCAGGTACTATTTTTTTAATCATAGTTCGTCCCTAAGTCTTTCGCAGGATCTGGCTCTCACAGGTCTGGTTCCAGATAAATACGCTGTGATGCAGGAAACTCACTTTATCTTCCTGGAGCTGGGGATAAAAGTTCCCTTTGCCTTAAGCAGAAATAGTCCAGAACCTGTGTTTGTTGCTGAGGAGACACAACAAAACAGCATACATTTTGTTCTTGATGTAAGAAGTAGTGCCCTAAAGCTATGAATAAAGGCGAAGGGATGATGAAGGGAAGGGAGGAAGGGCTTCAGCGCTCGGAGAGAGGGCAGACCGGCAGCACGGCCAGCCCTCGGCGTGCGGTATGGCACTCATCCCACCTCCCTGCCTCTGCTGCCCCAGCCCGGCTCCCCCTGCTTCCCCGCGTCCCACCACCTCCCGTCGGAGCTGGAGCCACAGGTAGCCTCAGCCGTAATTAGAGTTTGCAGAGAGAGTTCTGCTGGTCTGAAGCAGGACCTGTGTTTATGGTGCCGGGAATATGTGTGCTCTACCACAGCCTAACGTATCACACGCACTGCGAATCTCTTACTTTTTGGTGCATGTAGCGCTATTAAAAGGATCCCTGGGAAACYGAGTTCTGTCAAGCTGCAGAACAAACAGTTAGAAATTTAACCCGGCTGGACCACCTGGCAGGCGGAGCAGCTTGTCATCCGCAGCCCGCGCAGCCTTTTCGCTCAGGAGTGACGCCCGTGTTTGCGGGGCTGCGGAGGYGTCAGGTGCGAGACGGAGGGACGCCGGCTCGGGGGCACCACCCAAGAGCGACCACGCAGCGCTGGCTGAGATGGGATTCGGAGATGCAGACTCCAGGGGAAAGTGTTGCTGACAGCTCTGGCAGTTCTGGGATCTGGTACTCAGATCCCTTCGGATATAAAGGGTTAATTCTGTTTCCATCACTATTAAAAGCTGTATCAGGCCTCACCACATTACCTAGACAGGGCTTATGTAAGATGCAAAGCCTGAATGCGCTGCCTGACAGCTCTGATTCAGCATCTGTGCCCAAATCCTTGCTGTTTCCTCCTCAAGCGGGGCTTCTCCCTGCGGCACGACGGCCCGTCCTGCTCTCTGCCCGTGTCGGGGCGCCCGCCCAGACCTTGCACTGCTCTGGGCCTTTTCTGGTCAAGAACAAAACCACCAAAGCTGAACTTTTCTCCCAGTGGTGTTGCTGACCATTTCTATGTCATTATTAACTCGGGGGCCTCTTGGCCAGGGCCTGGGGGCACTAGCTGGCTCTAATGCCCTGACCAGCCCCGCCTGGGCCCTCCCGCCCTTGCCCATTGAGCTCAGCAGGGCTCCTCTCTGGGGGATGCTGTAGGAGCCCTGTGGTCTCCAGCCCTGCTGTCCTGGGGCCTTGGACCGTGCCGGGAGTAGTGGGTGTCCTGGGCACCCTCGCGCGTGTGCTGCGGCTCCTCTCCTGCCYGGCAGCGCAAGGAGCGGTGCGGCCAAGAGCAGGTGCCAGGCTGGGGGGGTCCAAATCACTTTTCAGAGGCTTTAACTGAAGGATTTCAGGYTTGTTCTGCACTAATTCTTCCTTGTCCCTCTTCTGTAAAATGGGGCTGGGCTCTGTCCAGTTCACCCCATATCTGCTACTGGGCAGTGATYTTTACAGCCCTGCTGATGAATATCACAGTCTGGGTCAATGTCTGAATTGTRTGCAATTTTCAGCAAGCCTTAATTGCATTTTGCATGCAACGCAGCTCTCTTTTTCATTGTGGGACACTACTAGGGTTGAATGTGGGGGACAAATCCTGTCCTTGTGGGACTGGAGGGCAAAACTCCACTTTAACAMAGTTAATAATTCGCTGCAGCAGCTAAAGGTAGAGCCCTCCTCTGCTCGGGGAGGATTGCCCTGTTGCGGATTGTCATTGCTTGTATTATTTTGTAAATATCTGTATGTGTATTGAAGTGCTTAATTCTCCTTCCTCCCCTCGAGGCAGAACTATCAAGAGYCTGCACGGGAAAGCTGCTGGAGTGCAAATTGCAGGCTTGGGCAGAGCGTTTCCTCCTGGGAATAACGGGAGCGATGCGAAGAGACCGTGGGGTTCGCGCGGTCTGGTGCGCGCTGTGACGGCGCAGGGTCCTCCCACCTGAGCAGCCCACCCCAGGCCCCGGCGCTGGTCGGGGTGTGCGAAGCTGGTGTGTGCCTCCGCCTCTGCAGGGCTGGGGGGATGACGTGAGCTGTTGCGCCAGACAAGCCAGACCAGCCCCTCTCAGCTCCTGCGTTTTGGTACKACATGGGGTGCTGCACGTTTTTTCCTGCGCTCTTTAAGTAGCTTCCTATGGCTTTCTTTGAATCKCGCGTTGTGTTAAATAGGGTCTGGTATGCAACAGGCAGTGACTGTGTTCCTTTAAACCCTGGAGACCCAGTGAGAATTATATAGAGATGTATTATTGAACTTCTTAAGCCCTGTAGCCATGAAAGCCAGACCAAGCCGGGACTCTGGGGGGCTGTCAGAAAGCCCTCGGGAACAGGGAGCAGAGGCAGAGCTGGAGCTGGAAAACCTCTGAGTCAGATCTGCTGGACTCTAGCACTGTACATCAGTGCCAAGGCGGCTGCATGATCTTCCGCCTCATCAGGACGTAGCAGCAAGGCGGCACTCGGAGAGCAGCACGGCTCCTCAGTGGGGCTGCTTGGGGGGTGCTTGGTGCAAAAGTATTTTAGATACCTCAAAGCAAGTTCTTGTTTCTTCCTCTCCCCCACTCTTTCCATCRATTATACATTTAAATCTGTTCTCCACAGAGCTTCCCCTCTGCACCTTCCCTCTTTCAACCCCTGCATCCCCCCCTCCCCCGACTTGCTTGGTTTAGCACCACTGAAGCTCAAAGAAAACATTGTCCATTTTCATTGGTTTAGCAGAACCTGTGTTTTATGCCATGTTTTAACAGGGTTTTGTATAGTGTGAGATCTATATCAGACTGTCTTCAAGGGGAAAAGAAAATAAAGCTAAATTTTTTTCTTCAAAAGGAGAAAAAGCAGGGGTAGCAAAACAGTTTGAATGTAAATAGCTAATAGCAATCGTTCTAAAAGCAGTCATTCATGCACAYTTAAAAATGCATCAAGGGGGAGCTTCGACCAAGCTGCAAACCCCTATACTGTCATACAGCTGTTGAGCTCTCCAGATGTGTAAGGTCGACTGGCCCTAACCCATCTGGCTTTCAGCAGAGGGCTTGGGCTCTCAGTACTGGTCAGTGGGTCTGTAAAACATCCCCTGTGATAATTAGCTTCTAATCATGCATGCAAAWATAATAATTAAAAAAAACMAAMMAAMMRGKWAAMMAAAAAATTCAGGCCAGCTGCTCCGTGATCTCGCTGCAAAAGGGAGCCCCCTTTAATGACAGTCAGGCTGGAAAGGAGGAAGTGAAACCAAACCTGAACCGAAAGATAGGCAGGAAATAAAAATGCTCAATAAAACACGTGTGTGAGGCACAAAGAGATTCAGCAGGCAGACCCYTCGTAGGGTTTCTGAACCACTAACAACTGATTTCCCCCCCTCCATTCCGTGCTTGTTCCATAATATCCTGCTCTGTCTCCCGGGAGCTATGCACAAGAGATGAAAGCAAAGAAAGCCAAACAAGCCATTGGYGGTGCTCACTCAATTGATTTTTACACAAAATTTGCCTTCATGCACAAGGATAGAAAAATGATCCCATTAATAATGAATAACAACAACAAATGCAGGGAGGAAATCGATAGAGGCACACATGGTATCGCGGGAGAGGCCCCGGGATGGGAGCGTCCTGGCACGGGGTCCAGCGAAGCCACCGCTCGCCATGGGTGAGTGCGTGGTGCACAGCTGGAGCCGGGAGGTGTTTGTCTGCCTGAGAAAAGCAGCAACTTTCAGCTGCAAAAATCAAACTTTTTATTTCCTCTTTACCCTTCCCCACATAYACATTTTCCCGAGTCTGCAGGGAGGGGGTTCTCCCTCCCCTGGAAGRCCCTGCAGCTTTGGGATGAAAAATCAAATGGCTCTTAGGAAAGCAGAGTTTCCAAGAGAAGTGATGTTCAGCTGAAAACCCAGTCTTTGGCCAAGCCCTCGTGCCCGTAATTTTGGGTCTGCAGCAGCCGAGGTGAGGGCCGTTACCCGTGCTGGGTAGAGGTGGGACTGGAGGTTGTGCATCTGCCACGAGCAAGCTGGTGACGGCGGACTGGAAGAGCGGGGGTCCTCGTGTCCTGTTCAGCTTCCCCGGCCCAAACGCCGGGCAGGGGCGGCCCGCGGCCCCCCCCAGCCCAGGTTTGCTGGAGGCTCTTTGAGCAGCACCGCAAAAACCTTCCTTCTCCCATGTGGCCCCAGAAACAGAGTCCGTCTGCAAAGTCCAGGGGGTCCTTAACCGCTGGGACGATCGCCCGCCCATCTCTGCTCAAACAAACCGAGAGCTTGGGGCAGCAAGGGAAAACGGGACTGGCTTTTCCTTCCACCTGTTGTTTCCACTTAATCAGTCTCGGGACGCTGAGCACGCTTTGCCACGGGCTGCGCGGGAGCTTTCCGAGCAAACAGCTCGGGTACGAGCGCTCTGGAAACCCGCCGACTCAGAAGGAAATACTACACTGCACCAACACAGAGTAACTGCAATTTRCTCCAGTCATACGCCCTTTCCAGCTATTTTCAGAACAGAGTGTTTTAAAGCAATTAAGTGGATTTGTCTTTTAACGGCAGGAGCTGTGCTTTGCAGTTTGCCTGAAAATGTTAGATACTAATTTATTCCATCAAGTCATGATCTAGACTTTGTTTCTTACAGCAAAGTTAGAACTGTGTATTGAGATACATGTCATAACGCTTACAGTAGAATGTTATATGGAGGACTGAAACAATATACAGAGGAAAATGAGAGGCTTTGACTATTTTTAAGTGCAAAGGRAATTTTAAAATGTACAATAATGCTGTATAAATCCAGATCAGCTACTGTAAAATAGTACCGATGTAAGCTAAACCTCTTCAACCTGCCTGATGAAAATGAAGCTCAGAAATGCAGTGTAAATAAAGTAGAGGCGATTTGCAAAGCTGTTTAACCTCTGCATCCTCCATTACATGCAGCTGAGTTTGCGGGGGCTCAGAACCAGCTTGGGACCAGACACTTCTCTTCACTGTGCGCAGACCTGGAAAGCCAGAGCTGGGGATCAGSCTGGAGACTTTTGGCCTCAGCCTGTTGTTGAAGCGGAATAGGCTACCATTGGAAATTACCTTTTTATCCTCATCTGCAGGTTTTCTGCCCTTTTTGCTGGGGCTTGTTGAAGAATAATTAAATGTTTCTGGGGCATAAACATGTCTGGAAATGGAGATGAATAACTGAGTTACCTAGTGCTGCGTTACGTGCCCCTCAGCCCCTGGTGCAGGAGGAAAACCCGGGGCCGCGGGAGGCCGAGGGCTGGGCGCTGTCGTCRGACGGCACCGAGGTGGCTGCCCCGCGCCGGGGCTGCTGCTTCCCTGGTCCCTCGGTCTGCGCCTTCGAAGTCTAAAGCATTATATATCTTCATTCTCTCAAGGTGTGCAAGAGGAGCTGAGAGCCGACTCGCTGAGCAGCAGGCTGCGTCACCGGGACCTCGTTGGGTAAGTTGGTGGTGGAGGAAGCGGCGGGGGCGGCGAGGTCCCCGCTCGAACCCCGGGAGAAACCCGCAGCCCGGCTCCCCCGGACCAGGAGCGTCCAGCCCCGACCCGCCCCTCGCGCAGAGCCTCGTCCCAGCGTGGGTTGTCTATAAATGTTTGAGGAGTGCAATGTCTCTCCATTTACTCACTGTCATAACAGAAGAGCTGGGAGGGAAACGAAGCCATCATCGTCCGAAAGAGCAAAGCATTTGGGTAGCGCGAGGGCCCTCAATAATTCATCGCCTATTTAAAAGTAGAGCGTTCTGTAATTCCGCGGAGCCATCCTGGTTTGACTCCCGCGCCGCCGGAGCGGGCGGCGATGCTCCCGGCGAGCCTCCCCGGGAGGCAGGGGAGCAGGAGCAGGCGGGCAGGTTAATCGCGCTGCCAGCTCCGCTTGCTTTTTAAACTTGCATGAGGCTGAGATCAAAATGTAGGGCAGATGGATCTGCAGGAAAACCTTTGATTTTTCTCCTCCCGAGGCTGGTGGGCCTGATGCACGGAGGAAAYGGGGAAACGGCTTGGGAGGAAGCTTGAATTCCCAGGACCTGTGCGGGATGTGCAGCAGAGGGGGCTCCGGCTCGGCACCCTGGGGGCAAATTCTGGGGCAAATTCCTGTGGCGTTTTGGCAGGTCACTGGGCAGATACTGCTCCATGCCCGGGTTCCCGTGTGCCTCCGGACGTCGCCGCGGGCTCCCTGTGGCTTCTCCCACCCCGGGACCGCGGTGGCGGGGTGACGAGTGTCTCCCCCCCAGACCCCCCCGACTCCAGGACGGCGACAGACCACCGGTGACCACCTGGGTTGCCTCTGGGCCTCTGCAGCCCAACGGCCTCCCCATGTTCTACCCCAAACCGCACGGCCGCATCATTTCTTATCAGCAACCGCGGAGATCTGCAGGAGCGGCTGCAGGGAATACTGCCTTCGAAACCAGGGGCTCCAGCCCGGCCGGGGCCCTCCGGGACCAGCCAGCGCCGTAACAGGCTCCCCCGGACYGTGCCGCCGCCGCGGTGCAGCCCCACGCTGGAGTCTCCTTGAGCGGCTCTGCCGGCAAGAGCACRACGTGTCCAGGGTCTGAGTCAGAGACGATATTTAAAGTTTGATATCTTAGCTGTTTCAGAATACATTTGTTTTTTTCCCCAAATGCCAAGACAGATTAGTCCATGAACATTACCACATTACGGGCTAAGTGCAGTTCTCTGCCTCAAAAAAAAAAAACAACCAACAATCCTCCTTTAAGTAATGCAGTGAGAACATATAAAAGCATCTGAAAAAACATCTGAACTTCTGTTTATTGCTTGGTTGATTTTTATTTCTTATTTATTTATTTTTTCCCCTCTGCAGTCCCCAAAGCAGCTGGTGGCTGCGGCTCAGGGGAGCAGCGAGGGGGCAGGACGGGGCGCCGGCGCCTTTCGSAGCCCCTCCAGCCCGTCCCGGCTGCGGCCGGGTGCGTGCCCGCGGCTGCTCCCACTCTGCCCCACTTATTCCCRTCTTTCCTCCCAGCTTTGCTGTTCCCTGGATGAGGAGCCGCAGAGGCAGCCGCGAATGGGGCAGAGCAGGGTGCAGCAGGGAGCTGGGCCCYGGCTCCGAGGGGAGCAGCATGCGGGATGTCTTGACCCGCTTCTTGGAAGTGTTGAAACGTTTCACGACTCCAAATTCAGCAAATACTTCTGGTTTAAAGACAGTGGGAAACATTCAGGGAAAAAATCAGATATTCTTTAAAATGCCGGACTTCTCAAAGACAAATGTTGTGTCTTTTTTTAATGCTGTTTTTAAAGGTGTATGTGTGGGGGGGGAAGGTGAAGCAACCCAAAATGTAGAGCAAGGCATTTTCCTTGCCAGAGACGGGCCCGGGAGAAGGCTGGGCTGTGTGGTCCTTGTTGAACGCGGAGACCTGAAATATTTTCAGGGGGGTCAGCCCAGGCCAAGGCTGTTGGACGGGAGCGATGGGGAAGAGCCGGGGCTGCGCGGTGCTCGGCTCCCGTGGCCGGGTGTGCTGGGAGCATCTTGGAGCGGGAACGGCGCGGGGAGCATCTCGGAGCGGGAACGGCGCGGGGAGCAGCTCGGAGCGGGAGTGGCGCGGGCGCATGTGCAGTGGCTCCGGGGAGCAGCACAGCCCCGGTCCCCGCGGACGGGGTGCTCGGCACTGGCAGCTTCTGGGCGCAGGTGGGTCGAGCGCCGCGCGCACCCGCGCTGACGTGGGAAACCCATCAGCCCCCGCCCATGACGCCCGAGGAAACCGGCCACGAGACTCGGTGCCCGGGGGTTTCGCCCCCGCGCGCGAGCAGGGCTGGCACCGGTGCAGGGGGCAGATCTCGGTGCGGCCGCCGCTCGGGGAGGGATGCGACGGGCAGCACCGCCGAGGAGGCGGCAGAGCCGCGGCACCGGGGCGCGTCAATAATTCATAAAACGCCGGCAGCAACGAAGGCAGGGAGGGACCAGCACGAGGAGAACAGGCTATCGCAAAGCTTTTTAATGGTCTTTTTCTATTAGCGTCAGGTGCGTGGCTGCTCCTCGAGCYGGGCAGCGCTTCGCTGGGTGCTCGCAGTGGCCCGGCCGGTGGCCGTGGGGGCTGCCACCCCCCACGCTGTGTGGAAAAAACACTCGGAGAAAAAAGGGTGTATTGCCAAGACAACCAGGCCTGGATCCAAGTCGGAAGCGCAGCCGGAGCCCCCTGCGCCCGGCGTCCCTCCCCTGCACAYGCCGTCCAGCCCTGCTGCGGTTCAGTGCAAAGCGGGGTCTCATCCGCCAGCGAGCGCAGCTGCTCGGCTCTCCCACGCGCCAGGTTTGTGCCGGTGCTTTTATCCATCAGCCGAGCACTCGCGGCCAGGAGGGAGGTGCCGGGCACCCCCCAAGCATCCCACGTCCCCGAGCATCCCGCCCCCCCCAAGCATCCCACGCTCCCAGGAGCATCCCACACCCCCAGGAGCATCCCGCGCCCCCCGAGCATCCCGCGCTGCCGGGAGTATCCCACACCCCCAGGAGCATCCCACACCCCCGGGAGCATCCTGTGCCCCCCGAGCATCCCGCGCCGGGCAGAGCGGCGGCCGAGCGGAGCGGGAGCAGCAGCCGTGCCGCCCGCCCGCCCTCCCCGCGCGGTGCCGGCCGGGGGCTGCGTGCCGGGGCAGGACCCGCGGGTCTCCCGCGGCAGATGCCGGCGCAGCGGCAGCCGGAGGCCCTGCAGGCAGCCCAGGGCAAAATTTTTAATTCAGCATCAAACTTCAACCTGGAATCTGGAAAAATGATTAAAAAAGAAAGGAAAGGAAAGGAGAAGCAAGGCAAGACGTCCGTGGCTCTGACTCCGCCCGGCCGAACGGCTGCGCGCGGCTGCGGGGATCGCGCCCCGGGGAGGCGGCACGCGGGGCCTGGCCCCTTCCAGGCTCGGGCACCGCGGCCGTCGCTGCCGAAGGAAACCTGGGGAAACGCTGAACGTCAGCTGGGACCACGTAGCTGCAAAGAGGGGAAAAAAGGAAAGGAAAAGGGTGGCTGATTTGGACCTGACTTAGCAGCTCCAGCAGACTGGAGAGGGAGCATCCAGGATCCAAGCATCTCCAGTCTTCGCTCAGCGTCCCCGGGACGTAAGGCCAGCACCAGGCCCGGCGGTGCTGCCCCGTCTCTGCCCCGGGCCGCGCGGGGCTCCCTGGGAACAGCAAACGGCTCCGTCAGAATCCAGATTTTGCATAAAACCTTGGGAAAGCAAATTTTAAGCTAATTAAATTGCGCTATTTCCAAAACCCCACGTCCTTCTAAATAGGTGGCTGGTGTCAAAGTCCTCAAAATGACCTGCAGTTTGCGTCTCTCAATTAACAGCTCGGGAACGAGCGGCAGCCCCAGTTACCGGGCGATGGTTTTGAGGGTGTAAATCTGGAGAGAAAGTGCACAGAGAAGGCGGCAGCCCGCACGTGCCGGTGGGGAGCAGAGGCCGCGTGGGCCAGCCGGGGCGCTCCCGGGGATGGGATGGGGATAGGGACGGGGATGGGGACAAGGATGGGGACAGGAATGGGGATGAGCATGGAGATGAGGATGGGGATGGGGATGAGGATGGGGATGGAGACAAGGATGGGGATGGGGATGGGGACAGGGATGAGGATGGGGAGAGGGAGGGGATGGGGACAGAGATGAGGACAAGGATGGGGATGGGGACAGGGATGGGGATGAGGATGGGGCCAGGGAGGGGATGGAGACGAGGACAAGGATGGGACAGGAACAAGGACGGGGATGGGGATGGGGACAGGGAGGGGATGGGGACAGAGATGGGGACAGGAACAAGGACTGGGACAGGGACGGGGGTGGGGATGAGGGACGGGGGTGGGGATGAGGATGGGGATGGGGACAGGCACAAGGATGGGGACAGGGACAGGGACGGGAATGGGGACAGGGATGGGGATGGGGATGGTGACAAGGATGGGAATGAGGACAGGAACAAGAATGGGGACAGGGACAGGGACGGGGATGGGGACAGGGATGGGGACAGGGATGGGGATGAGGATGGTGACAAGGATGGGGATGGGGATGGGGATGAAGATAAGGACGGGGACGGGGACAGCCCGGCCGAGGCCCACGCCAGCAGGAGGAGCGAGTGGCCACCGCGGCAGGCGGGGCCCCCCGGGAAGGGGGCAGCTCCCGGGAGCGCCAGGCAAGGCCTCGCAGCTGCGCCGCTGCCAGCCGGCGATTAATAAATCATCGAGCCCGTCCGGGAACACGGGGGATGCGAGGCGCCGATGGGAGACGGCGGGGCGATGGCTCCCCTGCGCGGGGACACGCGGGGACACGCGGGACGGGCCACACGCGCCCAGGCAGCAGCTTTGAGCAAAACGCACGAGTAACGATGAAAGAACCCGCGCAGCAAAATCAAAGCGGCTGCGAGTGTCTGCAGCGCCGCGCCGCCACCAGCCCCCAGCAGCCCCGACCGCCTGCGTTACTGGAGGAAAGGCAGCGCTTTTCCGACCGAAGGAGAGGAACGGGGAAAAGCGGCCTCGCAGGATSAAAGCCGTCGCGACGGCGAGGCCTGACGGCTCGGCGAGGCCCCGGCCTCCCGCGGCAGCAGGGACGGTCACGGTGTCCCCAGCGCGGCGCCGCTGCGATCCGGCTTTGCAACAGAATATTTTTAAATCTCATCATAGCTCAAGTTTAAAGCCAGTGTCGTGCTCCCACTTCTTTGTGGCAGGTTGCTGCAGGCTTCGCGTGCAAGCTGGGCGTTTCTCGGCCGAGCGTTTCGGCGCCCAGCCGTGCACGCGCACGGGTCTGCGTGTC
>PTFA01000090.1:3141878-3181878 GCA_003342895.1 Casuarius casuarius
TGATAACCTTTGTTTTTTTCAATTTTGAGTCATCATGCCAACATTGGTATTGCACTGGCACTAAATGGTGGGCAAAATTGTTTTCCTGAGAGCAGCCGAGGAGCGTTTGTTGGTTCCAAAGGTGAACGTTTTTTCTATATCTACACTTAACCGAGCAACCTGTATAGCGGGCTGGGTGGCACAGCGGGTTCAGCGCGTTAGTTAGCCCTCGCTACCGCAGGTCGGAGCACATCCTGCCGCAGGTCAYGCGCAGAGAGGATGTAGGGAGCCCCGTCCCCATCCTCGATAGATGCTCATTCCTGTTACAAAATAATTAAAACTCACAGCCGTCGCTCAGGAGGTCTAGCATCTTCACGCTGATAGGGGTAGGAGCTGCAGGTCGTGTTCAAGGGGTGCTTCCACAATGCCTGCCCGTCCTGGTCCAGGATGTAGGTCACTCATTTTCACAATGAAGCAAGCAAAATTTAACAGTTGAGGACTGATAGATTTGATTTTTGAAGGGGAATGAACTATTAGAGTAGTCGCACATTTAATTTTGTTTCTTAAAACTTGACTTTTTCCATGTCCTTTTCATTTTACTAGTCTTTTTCCCCCACTTTTTTTTTTTTTTTTTGGTAAGAATTGACCTATGCTACAATTAAGCAGCAAGTGAAAATCAATTTTTTTTCCTTTTGGCCTTATCCACAGAATGGCTCAGCAGCAAGCACTGAGATTTCGTGGCCCAGCTCCCCCACCAAACGCAGTCATGAGAGGCCCACCGCCTCTCATGCGACCGCCTCCGCCTTTCGGTATGATGCGAGGTCCTCCTCCGCCACCTCGGCCCCCTTTTGGACGTCCTCCCTTTGATCCGAACATGCCTCCAATGCCACCTCCGGGAGGGATTCCTCCACCAATGGGGCCTCCGCACTTGCAGGTAAATAATGTGTGGTTCTTACRGCTGGTCGAGTTGGGGCTTAGGGTTTTTTCTTGTTTGTTTTCATGCATAGAAATAATAAGAGGAGCGCCGTTAAAATGGGTGAAAAAAACAGTAGGGCATGGTGAAAGCATAAGATTCTCGTGTGGTATTTCAAAACTAATGCGTGCATGTGACGTGTGTACAAGCAACTTCTGCGCAGTTCCTTGAGGCAATTTTGGATGAATCGCTTAGTGAGGATAAATTCATCAACAGAGGCTTTGCTAAAACCTGASTTTGCATTGGTGCCCTGTGGCCATCCGGGATGCGTACTTCAGCTACGCTCAGACTTCTGAACCCCAGAAGACAGGGAGATGAAGCACATGTCAGCCTTCTAGGATAGTCTTAGTTCTGCCTTTAGCCCCATAGCGATGTAATGATGAATGAGCATAAAGACTGACAGAGAACTGAGCTGAACTGCCTGGCATTGAAGTGRACTCCATTTGAGTTCCAGCATGAACCATTCCTGTAGTCGTTATGTTAATTTGTGGTTATTTTTGATCACCAAGGGATTGGTTAGATGGGCCAGTAGTAAATCTGAGAAAAGAAGCACGTATATAATCGGTGATCAAGTATGTTTTGTTTCAGCACTGTGTTCTGAGGGTTTTGTCCTTAGTAATCCACCAAAAATTATCAAAAGACTTGGAAAAAAATTTTAATGTTTGAAAAAACTGAGAGTAGGCTTAGAGTTTGACTGGTCAGCTGCAGGTTGCCCTTGTGATATGCTGACATAAATTTGCTCTCAGAGAAAGAACACCTTATCTTATGTTATGTTTGATGTTTTTCGGTTTTTTGTTTTTTTTTTTTTTTAACTTGGACTCTTCCTAGCATCTACAGGAATATTATGCTACCTGTTATGAGCCTTTGGGGCTCAAATAAGGTAGATCTCATGATGATGTACGTTTAAGTTCTTCTGCCTACTTTTCAGAGACTTTGACATTTTAAAAGCTAAAACACATTTGTGAATAAATAATATTTTATTTGAATAGTGTTTTATAGGTGTGTCAGGGCAACTTAATTACTGTGTGGAACTTCAGGTGGGCCTATAAGTAGGTAAATGATACTACATGTTTCATAAACAATGGTTTAAATCCACTATTTACGGTGGAACAGTGAAAATTTTAGTCTATGATTTTTTTTAAAATGTAGGGGTGTTGGCAAGATGGAGAGAGAACATGCTGACATGGGTTATTTCACAGTATTTTAGGGCCTGCTTTGCATATGTTTTTTGGCAGCAGAACTATAGAAGCTTTTTTTCCCACATTACTCTTAATCAGATTGGCTGACCATGTAGCTCTGCAGAGTTTTATGTAAGATGGAGGGAGCAGTATGAGAAGAAGTGAAGAAGCCGCTAGAGCAGGAACAAGGATTAAACCAGACTCCACCTGAAATAAACCAACATCAAACTATAGCCTCGTTCTGTGTGTGCTATAGTCATCTCAAGCACAAGGTTTCAAGAAGAAACTAGTGCGTGTTTCCCCAGCAAATAMAATGGTGTTTCTAGGTCTTCCTGCCAGTCCTGTGTGGGCTCGCTCGGGCTGTCTGTGTACTCAAAGMTAAAGCCTATTGTTAGAACTTGGACTGCTCAGGGAGGTGTGAAGTAGCTATTCSTTTTATTGAAACGTTCTCAGTCAAACAAAAGCCTTACAGAACTGAAGACTGAAATAGTAAGTCTGAGGGATGTAAATAGCCTCACGCACCTCACTGAATGTCAGCTTTTCCTTTGATTCAGTACTAGGGGCCTTGTTCTATGGTATGGTTTCATGCTCAGTTTAAGTCGATTTAAAATTATTTCCACCTATGGTTCCTTCCTTTTGGTGCCTTCTGATCCCATTTTCCCAGTTGCTTGGATTTGACTTTCATGTGGCCACACGTTAACTTTAGAGCTCTGAAGCAATGGAGAGTGTCAGAACATGCCGTGGAACTCGGGCTGAGAGGGGAGAATAGGCCCTCGCTTCTTGACGTCAGAGCCATTTCAAAAATAATCTGAAGTTAATTTGAAGCCTTATGCCTAGCTGCTGATGTCTCTTCATTGTATGCGTTTGATGTCTATTTTAAATGTGCTTCAGCTCTCCGCTGCTGTATCATTACTGTCTTATCATGTCATACAGTAAGCGTGTCTTCTGCATCTTTTTGCTGTACACGGAATCCATGCACTAAGCTTGTCTAAATTTTTCATACCATTCCAGCATCGTGCTCTGCTTTGCACTGAACATGTTTGTTTTTAGCTTCTCACCCTGATTTTGGTATAATGGGAAAGATGATTTGAAAGGTGGTGTAGAAATGGAGAAGCAGGAGAGGGTATTCTTAGAGCAGAACTGAAGTGTATTCTGCATTCCCTGGTGTACACCTGTGATCCCCTCCTCTGCTCCTAGGACTTCCCTTGAATGGTCTAACTGTTTTTTCCTGAAACCAGTAACATCAGGCAAAAAGTGAGCTGTTCTGTATTCCTCTTCCAGATTGTAGAGCAGTAAAGGGAAAGATCATCTCACGGCCAGATGGAGGAGCAGTAGAGAAGAAACATCAAGAAAGGAATGAAAGGGTGTAGATAGTTACCTTAATGGCTTTTCCTGTTTGTTTTTATTTCTGTCCATGTACTTTTGAGTTCCTTTATAATAGTATTTAAGTAAAATCAAATTTGGTATGTGAATTTAAAGAGCACTTTAAAATATCACTCTTTACAGCAGAAATTTTGATCTCAGGGAAACTTCCAAAAGAAGCCCTTGCAAGTGCAGACAGAAACCAAGGACATGGCACGCACTGAAAACTACCAAGGGTAGGACTCAAATCCTCAGTGCATGGGTGCAGCTCAGGGTCAGTGTTCGCGGCATGTCACATTGAGCCACCCAGTTTCTGTGACATTGGATTTCCTGCAAACATTCTAGCTTCAGCAGAGCCCTAGTCTTGCTGCATGTGTGCATTTCACTCTTAAGCCTGTCAGTTACGAGCGTAGAGCTACAAGCTTTACTAGAGAACTGTTTTGGTATTGCCTTTGTGAAGTGGTAATCTTTTTAATCATAAATTAAATTAAATCTGGAGTGATAGAGATAATTAGGGCAATTGTGGGTGTGTGCAGAATAAGTTAGAAGAACCTGGTGGATTTTGTTGACAGCTGATTTTTTTTATTAGGGATATGTTCACTGTACCCGCTATACACAGCAGATTTCAGAACAGTCTGAATAAACAAGTGAAGTAAAAGAACTTAATGTACCTTTAATCAGAAAGCAGGTGTTAGGGCTTTGTATAACAGTGGTGTGCAGGGCAATTCTGGATTCCTTCTGATGGTGCAGTAATGTAAATGTAACTTGATATTTTTAATGTTTTTTAAATTAGCACTAGTTAGAACTTTAGTTAATGGGTAATTGAGAAGTATAATAGATTTTAATGAAATCAACTGCTATGCTCTACTAATAAATAGGATGCTTGCTTATAATTTCTTTTTTTGCTGGGAGGGTCATAGTGCAATTGTTCAGTGGTACTGCAAGAAATCACTTTGATTCACGGCTAGGGATGTCTGAGTGGCAGTTATTCAGGAACAGTTCTTCCATTCTTTCTCTTCCTTGCATTGGGATATTTTCTTTATTTTAGGGAGGGAGTTTTCTCCCACCCCTCTTCTTTTTGTGCCGCTTCTTTGCTGATGCTTCACATTTATGTTAACACCTCAGGTATGAAATGCTTACTGCAGCTGTTCTGCCGTAGGTGGTGGCTTGTCAGGGAGCGCATTCTCTGAGCTGGTAACATCAGGTTGTTAAAGAAGCTCTCAAGACTGGTAGATTTAACCTTACGGTGGTTGTACTGTCTGTTGGTGCTGTAATAAAGGAAAACTCTGCTTGAAAATTGTATTACATTATTGTTATTATTATATGCCTTTAGAGACCACCATTTATGCCTCCTCCCATGGGTAGCATGCCACCACCTCCAGGTATGATGTTCCCTCCAGGAATGCCGCCCGTCACTGCCCCGGGAACACCGACAATGCCCCCAGCGGAAGAGATATGGGTGGAAAACAAAACTCCTGACGGCAAGGTAAGATTGTTACTAGAAACAACAAAGTGTAGTGGGTGTTTACCACTGTTGTTAACGTGTTGCCGTATACAGCCTTGCACATGGGGATTCCAGACTGCGTGTGGTAAAACCCTGTATTTTTGTCCATCCTTTTGTCAATATTACTTGATTATTTTTAGAGTGGGGGAATGAGACTGTAGGTTCTCTCCCTCCAGATAAGGAGCTGTTTGACGGTGACATTTTTAAATTGTAGGTCTATTTCTATAATGCACGTACGCGTGAGTCAGCGTGGACTAAGCCAGATGGGGTCAAAGTTATTCAGCAGTCGGAGTTGACACCGATGCTAGCTGCACAAGCCCAGGCCCAGGCGCAAGCCCAGGCTCAGGCGCAAGCAGTAGGTGCCTCCACACCAACCACCAGTAGTCCCGCGTCTGCAGCATCTCCATCAACATCCTCCAGTACTCAGTCCTCCACAACCTCTACCACGACCACAGCCACTTCAGTTTCACAGACAATTTCCAGTGAGTAACTGAGAGTTTCTCAAGCTTTGTGAGAGTGAGGAACAGATGCTGCTTTGGGGGATTTACTGCAGCAAAAACTTAACATCCAGGAGGAAGTTGTTTCAACATAAAGTGGAGTATAAGTTTGAAGTACTGTATTTAATCCAGAACGTTTTGTTTTGTTTTGTTTTACTCTGAGCTACTTCAGGAGAGTAATGTTGTGATTGAGAAGATAAGTCATTAGGTCACTATGCAGCCCTTTTCCTTTAGGTCTTTGTATTTTTTTTTTTCTTTCTGCTGTTACCACATCATCTCGAAGCTATTATGCATTCATTTCCTTGATTATAGTTAAAGCTAAACTTCTTAAAACAATATCTTAAAATTAAATTGAGTTAGGGGTCATAGTTTTAGCAATTTGCTCTTTGTTTCCAGAATTGCATCTGTTTCTTTAAGAGGATGGATCTGTTGTTGCTGCTYCTGGGCTGCATAGAATTGGTTGATTGTACAGTAGAGTTCCTTCTGATATGTCATTTTTAAATTGTTATTATTCTGCCAACTAAGCCCCGTAAGTTCCCATTTGCTAGAGCTGCACAAACAAAAAGGAAAAAGAAGGTCCTTAGAACCCTTCTTGTTCCCTGACGACCTTTGAATAATAGCCTGAAGATTACTGCTGTTTACATGGGCTGAGCCTATGCTTTTAAGGGTCTTCCAGCAGAAGAAGCCTCAAGAGGACAGGAGACTGAATTTATGCAGCATGCACATAATACAGGTTTATGTATAATTTATACATATAAAGAGTATAATGTATGTCATACTTACATTGGCATATGTATGCTAACRAGGTGCAGGGCATCTATATGGAGCTGTGTTTTATGTACTATAGATCTGTTTGCACATGAGTGTCACCAGCAAACAATGAGTAAAGTCACCTAGCATGGACAAGCGAGGCAAACTTGTTAAAGAACAGTTTCTGAAGACACAAAATTTATGCTGGTCAGGAATCCCATTGTTTGATACTTTTGATTATTGTAATTGTACTGGCAAGAATGTGACAGTGAGTCAGACCAAAGGGTATGCAGGTTAGCAGCCACTGAACTGTGCTAACTCCAGYGGTAGCATACATTTGCATCCCCTTGAATTATTTCACCTTTTTCCTTTATTAGGTGAGCCAGCTCAAGCTTAATTTACCATTTAACCCAAACTCTAGAGATCTGGGTATGGAAGGGAGTCAAATTCAGGTAATCCTCAAGTTATATCTTGAGTAAACACTGCAGGGAGGGCAGATCCTTGGAGTGTAACTGTAACAAATAACTTGCATTGCTCAAAGCATTTTAGGGCTCTTAATTTGAAAAGTAACTGAATATTGTGTTCAGCTGCTTCACTGAGGTATGGTGTAGTATCATCACCCAGAGACTAACTATTTTGCAGAGTAACAACAAGCAGGTAGCAGGTGAATGTTAGGTTCTGGTCTGATGCAGATGTTTGAGATTCACTATAGTTGATCCTACTTTTGAATATCACTCTCTAAGCCTTCTGTGAAACACAAAATTTCCTGATATCAAACGCTGAAGCTATTTCACTTCTATCTGTTCTACCTGCTAAACTTTCTTTGCTTTCAAGAACTGTTACTGTTGGTGTCTGTGCCGAAGTGATAAAATTTTATCATTTAAAATAATTCTACAGCACTYGGACTCAGCCAGTAAAAGACTGGGGCTTCTGGCTGAGCTTCAATCTTGTCTGATACTGATTTGATTTAGGCCTTAAAATAAATCACATACTGACTGCCTGACTCTGTTTCCCTGTATTTTAGACAGTGATAAGCACTTTACCTCTCCTAGAACAATAACAACACATCAAAAATCTTTATGTAAATTCCTTAATATCAGTATCTTAATGGGAATACAGCTGGTCATTGTTAAATACTGAAGAAAACACACAGTATGCCAGTGTATAATATGCTCATAAGTTTTTTCTTGAAACTTAACTTGCTTTTTTACAACAGTTCCTCCTCCCCTCCACCAAACAGTGTAAATTTGCAAGGCTGGCCAATACATTTAATCAATCAGGTCTCTAATTACTATTTTCCAGTCCTTTGATATGCAGCCCTAGTCCCAGTTAAGAGCAGATTTCAATCATGCTGCAAGGATTACTGGACTGAATGTTAATATTATATTTTCCCACTGGGAGGCACTGAAGACCAATAAAGTTCTTGCAGCTTCTAAACAAAAGCACTTTCTTTTTCCTTGCTTAATTTTACAGATATTTTTAYTGACATTTTCCATTCTTGGATCACACATAAGCATAGTTCCAGATAGACTATTGTCATGCACATGCTGCTGTCATTATGCTTGTTAAAAAACAGAGCCTTTATTCATTAAACATAATTTTTTTTTTCCATTTGAAGCTCTCTGAACTGTTCCCTTTCTACTTTTCTGAACAGGGATACAGAGTAGAATTTCATTTATTTGCTGAACAGGCAATATTTGTCATTTAGTATACTCTTGCAACTGCTAAAGAGGCTTGCTAGGTATAAAGAACGGCACAAGGTAAAAATTGAAATCAGCTTTCTTTGTAAATATTTAATGTTACAGAGCAGGTGAAGGGTTTTTCTGTCCAAGAGTTTCCTGTCGATTATATCTAAGCATACCTGCTTATGTGACATCTGTTGGGAAACAGAGAGCCAGTATGTTTGCAGCAAATATATTGTAGTATCTAAGATACAAGGTGTTCTTTGTGTTTTTTTATCAGCACCTACCACACAAGACCAGACCCCGAGTTCGGGTGTTTCAGTTGCCACACCATCAGTCAGTGTTTCAACCTCTGCTCCTTCTGCTACACCTGTGCAGACTGTACCCCAGCCAGTCCCACAGACATTGCCTCCTGCAGTTCCTCATGCAGTACCTCAACCAACTGCAGCAATTCCTGCTTTTCCACCAGTAATGGTACCTCCATTTCGTGTCCCCCTTCCTGGCATGCCTATTCCACTTCCAGGTAAATTGGCGAACTGTAATTGTCTTGTCCACTACATGTCCATGTTGTCAATTTGTTTGCACTCATGTGTCCACTGTGTATGGAACTTGCCTGAATCCTCTCCACTTAGAATATTTTTTGAAAGAATTCAGGGTTAGCAGACAAACTTTTTAATTAACAATGAACGTGATTTTTTTTGACTTTTAGTTCTTGGATATACATAGTAGAAAATAGCTACAATTGAACATGTAAAACTTTTTTGGGGGGTGATAGGAAAAAYGTAACTACTGAACTGAAAACGTCTTCATTTCATCAGATGTGTCTATCTTGTCATCCTATACAAAAAAAGTGAGCTTCTGGACAAAATCCATAAGCGACTCTGAGAATGTTATAGCACTATAGTTTACCAATTGCAATATTGTTTTAATTTTTTTACTACTCACTTGAATTTAGACCTTCAGTCCTATGCATGAGTATTTATTAGGACAGAATTTTTAGCCAAAAGAAATTAGAAGAAAATAATATATTTACAAGCAGGAAACATGACTGTTCAAGTGCATTACCCTTGATGATGTCAGATGTTTCCAGTTCTCTTGTTTTGCAACTATCAAGTATGGTGCTGAATGATAATGTAGAGAGTTGAGGTTTAACCTGGGGACAGTAACGAAGGCATTCAAGATGCTAGGGTATAACTTACAGGTTTGGGATGCAAAGGCCATTGTGAAGAAATCTTAGACAGATGGCAGCCCCTTGATGCCTGGGTTAATCATATTTTCCTAAATTTTTATTTAAAAAAAAAAACTGTTTAGATATGGAAGGAAGTAGTTTTAGGCTGGCAAAATTTTGGACTCTGCTGCTGTTTATAATCACTGAAGAGGTCCTTAGGGGCACTGTGCTTAAACACCATGTTTGTTTGCGTGGATACAGTTCAATTCCTTTTCTAGTATAAAAGGTTTTTTCTCAGTGTCCAGGAGCATTTTCCATTGCAAAAAAAGTTTTGACACTGCAGTTGTAATTAGATACAACATAGTTTCTGATTAAGAATTACAAAGAAGTAGCTCTGAGCAACACTCTCATATGTTTTTTCCTCTTCATACTGGCTGAGAGAGATGACTTCTTTCCTGCTGTCCTTTTAACACATCCAGTACATGTGAAGAAGGCCTTTGCCTTTCATTGAATCGATTGGATGAAGACTAATCCTTTAGACCACTTCTTATCCTTTTTGATAAAGGATATATAAGCATCAAAGTAGTTAAAATGGATATTAGTTTTACTAATTGGTTGTAACCATATGGGGAATAAAGAACGTTTGTGTTGAGAGATAGACTTTTGGATAGTTTTTAAACTAACCAGGTATTTTAAAATAACAATAATTACTTTAATCTGTAATTTGCTTGAAAAGGAAACCACAGTGTAGTAATCATTGCTTTAAGACCAAAAAAAAAAGATATTATTCTGAGCATAGTATTTGAGGCTGTACTGAAAATGGATAAATGATACAGGGAAAATTCTGATATCTCTGTATTTTTGAGGTTTGAGAGAACAATAAAAATAGTTATATTCAAAAGGTGGACAGCTGAATGTTCTTAACTGCAATTCCTGACCTTACCAGCAAAGGATCTGTGTAGCATGAAGGGATCTTACACACCTTTGAAGAATATAATCATCTACTGAAGTGTGAACTGCCGGGTAAAATGTGCATAATCAAAACAGTAAAGAGACGAGTGCTGGTGAAAAATGGATACACCAGGGTTTTTTTGTAAGCTCTCAGTCAAAAAAAAATACCAAATTTCTCCTAAAGTGAGTGCTGGAATATAGAAGGAAAGACACAGGAAGAACATCTATCTCCTCCTTAAACTCATTTTTGAAAATGTGGTTCTTTCACAACTTTCCTACTACCAAGTCTTAGATCTGGCCTCTTCTCCCATTTTTATACCAAGCTAAGCCTTTAAGGGTTGAACTATAATACATAGGAAGGACTCCAAGTGTTAAASAACGTGCTTTTTCTAATGAGTCTAATTTGTTATTTTCCTTGAGTACAGAATAAAAATCAGTCTCCTCCTTTCAGCTAACTTTGGCTTGAGTTGATTGTAATGGTTTACAAGCACCATAAAGGAAAAGGAAACCTTTAAAATGCTTTAAAGTGACAAAAATCTGATTAAAATTATTTCATTTGAATGACAGGTGAATTCAAAAAGGCCTACTAAGTTTTAATCTATAGGTGCTTGGGGCTTTCAGCAATACATATAAAGTCAGCCAGATCACTTTCAAGTTAGAGTTGACGAATTTCATTGACAAGTGATTTCAAAATTAATGTGTATTATATTATAGTAAGACGGAGCGGTGGAAGAGTTGATTAGTGATACCTAGTAATTTCAAATCTTAAAAAGTAAGTCTGCTTTCTCTTAATTCATATTTTACAAGTTAKCTATATGTTTGGAAATGAACTTGGCAGAGGAAGCAACTTTTTGGGGTATTTGCAAAGTCTTATCTGCGCTGCAGTATCTCTGATTTCAGTGATTCCGCAGATGGCATTATTTATACTGACCCAGTTTTAAGACATGCTGTAACTTCCTTAACAAAACGAATTTTCACATTCATTTTCAAGTACGTGACATGAAAACCCCTAACAAATTTAGACAGTCACTGTTTGAGTCAATGCTTTTGTGTCTCAATTCATACATTTTTATAAAGCTAATTTTGCATTCTTTCATTAAAATTATTAGTAAAGCACATTAAAATTTTATCTTCTCACAAACTTTTTTTAATGATTTGGCAGTATTTTTAATGTTTGCCATACTAGATTTCTAATGAAGAAAAATAGAAATTACTTTGGTCATAAAAACAGGGGTTTAATTTCACTTCRTGCTGGAGGATTTCCCACCCTGGATGATGGAATTGAAATAATTTAGCAGGGGGAGTATGTGCGTTTCCAAGTGTTTAAACAGGATGAATTTAGAGAAAAATTCCACAGTTTTCTTCCACCCCCTAAAATGAAGTTTGGGGGAATATATTCCCCCTACCTACCGCTGTCTAATTTCCTACCGAATTTTTCATCTAACTGAAGAGGATTAGATGCTTCCCCTTTTGTGGCCTTTCTATGTTGTTTCTTAATGAGCTGGAGAGCAGAGCAGTGCATGATGCTACCTTTTTGAGGGCTGATTATGCTGCTTTTCGAGCATTTCCAGCTCGTGGCATTCTGAGTAGTGAGAAATGAAGAAAACGTTTGCTGCCACTGACCTAGTGCAGCTTTGTGTACCTCTGTTTGCAGCTTCATTGCTTTCTTTTATTTTTTCCCTTCTTTCACCTSTAGCCTTTCCTTAATGACGCTCATCACCTCAACTTTTTCCCTGGGTTGAACTTGGCTTTCACCCACCACTCCTTGCTAGTCTGACTAGTTTAAATCTGTCCTTCCACTCCTACAGCTACTTTCTCAATGCAGCAGCAGACTGAAAATAGCAAAGACTGCTAGTTTCTCTTTGCCGCTGCTGCTCTAGTGGATCTGTCTGAGCAAATGCTGTCAGTGGAAGACAGCACCGTTCGTAGAGCCTTTTCCTGCGGTACTGCCCTACAGGAGGGCTGAGTTCCCCCTTGAGTGAACTTAAACCCCTGAGCCTTCGTTCCAATCTTTTCCTTTTTTTTTTTTTTTTTTTTTTTGTCCCAATAAATACTAAACAGCTGGTTTAATGTAGGCAGAAACTATTGCAGCAGCTTAAAACTAGTTTTATGTTTGATCTGGCATATGATGTTGGAGCAAAAGATACTTACGTTTTCTTGCTAGTGAGCTTTCTCTTTGCCCCTTGAAAGCGGCATTCCAAATTGTAGCAGGAAATCTGTAACGTCCAGACTCCCCGTGGTAGCTGACGTACAATGGCAGCTTTCCAACATGCTTGCTTATCCATTTTGCAGGTGTAGCAATGATGCAAATAGTCAGCTGCCCGTATGTAAAGACAGTCGCTACCACCAAGACCGGTAATTTTCAAAACCATCTTAGTTCGTTTTGTCTGTAAGTTGGCATGGTAGTGAATGTTGTTGTTTCTTTTATTTATTTATTTGCTTCCCCAAATGAATGACTCTATATACTTTATTTTCAAAACCAGTATAAATGCAAATATCATATTTGGCCAGGAAATAACTTTCCAAATTAACTGTTAGTGTTAGCTTATATAATACAAAAAAATCCAGTACAGTTTTCTGTAATCATTGAGTTYTGTAATAATTGTGAACCTCCTCATGCCCATACTTCTTAGTTATGATTTTCTTGTGTGTGGATTTTTGTTTTTCCTACTTCCACATGTATAGTGACATGACTGTGCTCGCATGTTGGTGTGTGTGTGTGTCGTAGTATTAATTTTCATTTTTAAAATTGTACGTTTAAAAAAAGCCATTTACTGAAATGATTTTATTACAATGCATATTGTGTACTTYTTTGCTTATTTAAAAAGGTAAACTTTTTGATGTAAATGTTAAAAGCTCAAAATTGTGATCTTGTGATGCTRGTCCTATTTATTGGAGAGCCAATTTGCTTTTCTAGAAGTTATCATTCAGAATATGTTCAGTATATCCATTTCGTTGGGCTGACTAGGGAAATAATCAGGTAGCATTCTAGCTTTTTTTATCATTGGATATTTACTTACTGTTTTGCTTTAGGGCAAGAAATAAAATGTGTTTTTTGCAATCGATCTTCATTACTAAACAAAAACATGACACAAACTGAAATAATTTGGTTTCCCATCAGTTTTATCCAAGGCTCTGAATTAATGTTAACTTTTTTTTTAAGCCAGGATTTAAGATTTTGGGGGGAATTTTGCTCCATATTATATTGTATGGCTACTTCAAGCCAATGTTGTTTGGTTTTTTTGTTTTGTTTTCTTTTTTTGTTTTTTTTTAAGAGCATTAGGATTGCTTTTTAAAATGGCAGTGTGATTAAACAGTGGAGTAGATTGTTCTTCAAATAATTATTTGCTATGGAGAACTAAGTTTTTTTTTTTTTTTTAGTATAACGCTTAAAATCTTGAAGTATTAAAAAAAGGTCTAAAAACTAACAAGCTTTGTGCTGTGCAGAATTACACACTACTCCTAAATTAAAAGCTGTATAATTTGCCTGGTGATACGGGCGCTACTGATTGTAAAACACGAGAGGGATATTTAGTAACAGTGAATTCCTTTCCAACAAACTTTAAAAACAAACTTTATTTGCACAAGTTGATTATTTGTGAACTGAGTCATTGAAGTGGTAGGTTGTGGTTCTTAGGTTCTTCCTTGTCACTTACTGGATTTTTGTCTGTCTGTTTGTTTCTTGTTGTTTGTTTGTTTATACAGGTGTCTTGCCAGGAATGGCCCCTCCCATTGTACCTATGATCCATCCTCAGGTTGCTATTGCTGCTTCACCTGCTACATTGGCTGGAGCAACAGCAGTCTCTGAGTGGACAGAGTACAAAACAGCAGATGGAAAGACTTATTATTATAACAATAGGACTTTGGAGTCAACATGGGAAAAACCCCAAGAACTGAAAGAAAAAGGTGCATTTGGTTTTTGTTTTGTTTGTTTGGGTTTTTTTAAGCGCATCTAAATACAATGTAAAATTACTTAAATGATTAAGGATTGTGTTTGAAAATGCGCACAATAATTATTCTAATGCTTTTTCTCCCTTAAGCATATTTTGATATCCTGATTATAAGTATCCATTTGAGTTGATTATGAGTCTGAAAGTTATAGCTTGTTTCCCACTAAATGATAAGTGTATTTGGTTCTAGAGTTGCTTCCAAAACCTGTAACACTTAAATAAATGCATGTGTTTCCTCTCCAGTAGAAAGTAAATACTTATACTTGAGAAGATCTCAGTTGCAGAAGGATAGAAAGTGGGGAAAAAATGCAATTCTTTTAAAACCTCTGTAAACCAAGAAAGAATGAAGACCTATGAAATCCTAAAGTTTAGATCTTGAAAAGCTAAGTGTATAACAGTTTTCGAATATAAGGAAAAGGTAAACTGACCCCCCCAAAAGTTATATTCTGTGACTTGTTTATTTGAATCCACGTTATATCCATGGGTATTATTACTTTGAATGGAAATTGTTCTTGTTTCAGAAATGAGAGTGAAGGGGCAAAAATCCTGTGAGTTTTATTCTGTTTATAACATCTTTTAGGAAAACAAATCCAGTCAGACCCAAATAGTTCTTCCTTTCGTTGTCTGCTGAATTTTTCAGCAATTACAGGAAACCTTACTTTAGACATATTCAAAACATGTATACAGTTAGCTGTTTTAAATGATGGATTCCCATCTTTCTAATAATTCTGATTTAAATAATAGGATTTCTTTTTACTGAAGTGATAGCCTCTAAGATAGGAAATACCAATTTTGCTGAGTAAAGAAGCATTTTTATACATAATATAAAATCTTTTTTTAAAAAAATGGGTACRGTGTAATCCTCAGTTTATTCTCCATGAATTTTTTTTCACTTTTTGTCAACAGTGTTTGAAGGTGATCTTCAGTTTTGCACCCAAATTAATTTCTAGAAAATGTTTCTTAGGAGTTTTGGAATCCTTATACAAATCTAACGCTGGATATACTTATTAACCACTTTTTGTGTTGCTTGAGTTAATTTAATTCTTCTCCGTTTTTTGTTATCTCTTGGTACCTGATTTAAAAACTTTTAGCTTAATCTAGAGCAAATCAAAAAAYATGGTTTTCTAAGCATTCATCTCATAGACTTTTTTATAGTCACACCCTTGCTTCCAAAAAGAGATGTCAGTTCAATCGATTATCTGACCATAAGTTTTAACAAACGTTATTTGTAAGAGACAATTTGAAGGCAAAGGGAATTTCTGGCACAGTGATGTGGAAGAGCTGTTGTCAATGGTACATACGTCATAAAGCAGCTAGCAACATAGCTGAAGCACTCTAGGCATCTTTTCTTCCCTTTTTCCATATATATTGAATGTGTTTCCAGTTAAGCATCACTTTTGTATGATATATTTTAAAAGTATTTTTAATTTCSTTGCCAAAACCCCAGTATCTCTTATTGAAATTTAGGTTAACAACATTAACCTTTAAATATTAAAATAAAGGTATTAAAACTCCAAGTGTTTTTTCAGCTATTCCTATTGATACACTTTAGCAAGCTCTTTAATAGGCTGCCTTACAAGATTTCCATTTCCAAACTGAGTAATCTTACCACAGGAGATAATCTGATCTTTATAAACAGACATTGTAAAGCCAAGAAGGATGGAAAGTGGTGGAAAAAAAGTTGTGCTTGTGCTGTTGTGCTTGTAAAATCATACTAATTAAAAACAAATCTGATATGGTTCAATAATCGTTTGAATTATTTCAGGCATAATACTAAGGAAAATTATTTCTTTATTTAGAAAAAATGGAAGAGAAGATTAAAGAGCCGATTAAAGAACCTACGGAGGAGCCTTTACCAATGGAGACAGAAGAAGAAGAGCCAAAAGAAGAACCTATAAAAGAACTTATAAAGGAGGTAAAAGACCTTGCAACCAAATAGTCAGTATCGCCATTTTGAATCCTACATCCTACAGGTGTGGATGCATCTGTAGACCAGGCATATTGACAGGAGACCATGGTTAGTAATTTGAGTTCTTAAATTCCTGGGGTGATTTTGAAAGCCTTCCTTTTTGGCCTCATAGCTTTTATATATTTTTATTACTTTTTTTTTTTAACGTAAGAAAAAGTCATCTTTAAAAGAAAAATACAGAGCATGTGAGTTAAGTTATGGAGTTCATAAGAATGTAGAAGAATAGTTAGCTAGTTACATAAATGTAATGTTCTCTCACTGACCTTAACATGTTCYGAGAAATTAGACTTGTCCTGAATGTTTGAAATACTAAAATAAATAGATTTTTTAATTTCTTTATTTTGAACAATTTTGAAACACCACTTACACTTTCTCCATGTGGTACAACTGGTAAGTTTAGTTTGTTAGGAACACGCATCCTAGAAAATATCTGCAGTGTTACAGCACATTTTTGAGCTCTTAACACTGCAGTAAACAAATRAAACCTTTTTTTCTAATAAGTTATTCTGTCATGCTGAGAAAGCATAGTTCTTGAAGATGCTAAAGTGTTTGAATGAAAATAATTTTTATGCTGTTTCCTGTGAACTTCAATGTAGATTAGTAAGCAAAAATGCAGCATTCAGTTGCTGGGTCTTTTTACTACCACTTTGCTGTGTTTACTTTTGAGGTAGTTGCTATTTCTTTTGTTATCTTGCTTGCTTTTTTCTGTTACAAAGGTTATTGAATACTTTTGACTGTTTCATACTCCATGTCTCATTTTCAAGTTAAAGAATTTTTAGAATAAGAAGAAAAAATTGTGGAAAAAAACTACACTATTATCCCTGCATTTAGGCTTTGATTCAAGGATTCATGTAGATCTAGGAAGGCATTTAAATAATGTTCTGTTGAAGTCAAAATTAAGCAAACACTTGGAGGTTTTCTGAATTGAGATTTTAAATAGAAATTACAGTCTGTGATGAAATTCCAGTGCTGCCCTTTTAAGGGTAGATGAAGTATAATTGTGAGCTGCTTATTAGCATTGTTTCAAAATACATTTGCTTGTTTAAAGCAAATTTGTTACTTTATAATAAACTAAAATTTGGCCGGTCATCCTGAATCCTGAAACTTGTGTTTTTTTCCTCGAGGAACCAAAAGAGGAAGAAATGACTGAAGAAGAAAAAGCAGCTCAGAAAGCCAAACCTGTTGCAACCACTCCTATTCCAGGAACCCCATGGTAGGTTATGATTTTCCCCAGGGCCTGAGGTATTGAAACAATTTCATGTCGCCACAAGGAAAGTCTTTGGATAGTTAGAAAAAGTGATAGTATACGCGTATCCTGTTCTTGTTACGCTTCTGTCTCAAATAAGTTGTGTTGGATTCCTTCAGCTAACACTGTTGGCATTGCACTAGTAATGTTGAGCGGTGTGTRTTGCATAGTCTCTTTCAACCCCATACTAGCTGCGGTACTGAGAGATATGTTGTCAGACTGATTCTGTGTCCCAGCCTCCTTCATCTGCTGTTGATTTCTCCTGGTCTGATATGACATACTGGCCAAAAAAATCTTGAACAACTTCTGTCCTTAAGCCTTGGGAAAGGGATAGGTCCATAAATTTTTTTTTTCCCCCTGTGGGATTGCAACTCATAAACAGCCCATGGTGTATGATGTCTTGAGGAGGTTACCCTTTCTGTAATGTATGTAAATAATCTTTGTGTGTGGAAGGGGGTGACCAAGATAAAGATCTTAATTATAAGGGTGGGGCAGGGGCAGAGGGGCAGGTCTGTTTTGTTTTCACTGATCCAGTTTAACCAAGATATTYGGGGGGTAATTGAAGAGATCAGGTACACTTTATCCCAAAATGTAATTGAGGTGTCTAAAACAAATATTTTTCTARAGAAGAATTTTATCACATCTCATGATAAAAAAACATTCGTAAAATCACATTTGAAAGCTGCTAGCAGAGAAAAACAATAATTCAGTATTTCTTGTGGACAGTAGAAATATCCGGTAGTTGTGCATTAAGTACAACCTGGATCTGCCTGTGACCGTAATGCTTTTATTCAATAGCAAGTGATCTTGTCAGGAAAAAAAAAATCAATTCCTTTCTCAAATGGAGTTGCAGTGTATTTTYTCTACATAAATTAAAAACTATGGTTTATGGTCAATCCAAATACAATTTAAATATAGACAGTTTGTCCCCCACCAAACTTCTATGGCACTAAACTCCTCTAACCTCTTGTTTTCATGGATTTTCTTTTGTAATATTTCACATGTTGCTCTCTACTGCTGTTCATAGTTCTCTGAAAAAGCAGCTGCACAATGAAAATGTACTTGCCATTGAATGTTCTCTCTTATCCAGGAGGGTGGTTGTAGTCAGTATTCACATGAAAGTATTTTAAAGTTTGTTTTTTTATATATTTTTCTGTTGTTTGGGAAAAGTCTGAGTAACATCAGAAATCTTAGAATTGGGGAACAGTTTACTTATTAGTTTATAAGTAAACTAATACTGTATCTTGGCWTATATAGAACATTACTTTCCAGTGTCCAGGATGTGCAAGCAAGGGAAAAATCTGTGTCAGCCCTCCCTCCCAATAACTTCGTTTAAATTTACGGAAATGTGATGGAAAGATACATATTGACATGTTCTGGGCAAATGGTCACTACGAGTAAAGCATACAAACTAGGATGCACTCCTCCCTCCCCTATTTCCTTTCCGCCACCCCAATACCATGTGGTAAAGACTTCTGCACTGTTTATGTTGGTGCTAATTGAACAGGCAGCATGTTACTGGGCGGCTAGTTGTTATACATCTAGTTTAGACTGAATTTTCATGCCTCCAGGCCATGATTCATGGATCCAGAAAGGAAGACTGGGATATTTCAGAAAGGAGAGGTGGGAATACTGTGAACATGCAGGCATGTTGTACACAATATATTTAAGGAGGAAAAAARAAAAAAAAGAAAAAATGCAGGCTTTGGTAATTGAGCAGCTCATAAAACAACTCGTTTCAATCCATGTTGCAGAAGCTGGTTTCAGGCTTCAGTTGAAGGTTGAAGCCATTCATGACTATGGAATATTCAATTCTGCCAAGCTGCAGTAGTCTTTGTATGATGTCTGCTAACAGTTCTTCTCTCTGTAGGTGCACATTCAGTGACTTACGAAAGAAGTCTACGTTCCCAATATTAAAATGTTTTGTCTTATTGACTTCAGTCTTTGCATGTGGTAACAGGTAAAGAAAAGGAATAAAGACAAAACTAACCAAGATTTCCTGTCTGCCTGTTAAATTTCTAGGTGTGTGGTGTGGACTGGTGATGAGCGTGTTTTCTTCTACAACCCTACCACTCGTCTTTCGATGTGGGACCGACCAGATGACCTAATTGGAAGAGCTGATGTGGACAAAATTATTCAAGAACCTCCTCACAAAAAAGGAATGGAAGAAGGAAAAAAATTTAGTAAGAGCAATATTACTGCCTTCCTAAATAAATCTGAATGTAATTTATCTATTTTATGTTGATTTCTAAAACTAGTAACACTTAAAAACGTGAGAAAACTGCAAGTCAATATTGAAAATATATGTAGCTTTGGAATTTGGCTTGGCTACATTAAGAAAAATGGTGACAATGCAGATTTATAGACTGCTTAGGAAAAACACTGTTAGAACAATGTAGAAACTAAAAAGTGTAATGAAAAATATGCACTTAAAAATGTCAATAGGCTTAAAAAAMCACAGTTTTTACTGAGAGGAAAAAGAGACTGTTTTATGAGCACGAGGAATTATATTTTGGGGCCAGAAAGGATCTAATCATGAGGTATGAATGGGCACTTACAGAAGAGGATTTAATTTACAGAACATCGACTGGAATACGGTTTCAAATGATCTCTATTTTTGGCAGCTGTTCTTAAGAGGCTGCTGAGAATGAGGCCTTTTTCTGGCATGATTTCTAATAAATGATCCTAGGACGACATGTGAGCTTGTTAGCTGGAGGAGAGCAAAGCGTAAGTAGATAATTGGAAGATCCAAATGTACTTCATTAGGATGTTTAGGCTAATGGAGCTTTTTCTTAGAAATAAGAGGTCAGTGTTTGTCATTTTAAATACAAAGCTGGCTACAAGTCCACTAGTCCTGCCACCAAATTCTGACCGAAAGTGACTGAAGGACATGTGTCATCATTCATCAGAATGCATTAATACTGCAAGTTGTCTGTCCTCTGTTTTTGCAAGAGGCTTCAGATGTAAGTTACAAGCTTGTCATAAGGCTAAAATCTGAAATACTAATGAAATCTATTTTACAGTTAGAGAAGAGCATGAATCTACAGAAGAAGCAAATGAAGATGAGCCTATTAAAATTAAAAAGCGCAAGTAAGTTTGCTTTTTCAATACTAAGTGGTCTGTGAAAACTAAATTTTTATTGGAGCAGTGCCTATGCTGTTGTGTTCAGCAGGGTAATAACAGGAATAAGATTGGTGAACACATTTGTCACCTTTCTGCTATTTTACATTAGCAGCTGAAGTATTTTATATTCCATTGAGAGGATTGAAATTCATATATAGAAGAAATATCATCACCTTTGGAATTCATTAGAAATTGAAATAAGTAGCAGAAGTTATCTGTTCACCTCAAGGAATGTTTTGCATGTGGTTTACCTTAAATAGTATCCTTACGATGCTTGTTGTTTGTTTAGTTCTGTCAACAAGATTTTGTTGGCAAAAAGTTTGACCATCTAGATTTTCATATCAATTATTCTGTAAAAGGCTTGAGCTTACTCTGTTATAAAGGATTATGAATTTTGTTTAGTTCTTTTGGTATGTGTTGCCTATTGAAAGTGATATGCATCACTTCACTGTGAGTTACTTAAACCCACTCTTTTTAAAAGTAGATTCACTATTTTGTTTGTTACCGTGCACCTTTAGGTGTGATTATCAAGTTGCTTGCAATTAAGACTTTGAGAGTTTCTGTTTGGGGCTAAGCATGTTTGCTCTTAGTAAATGTACATTAACAAACAATGCATTTTTTCCAGAAATGCTTTGATAGAAAAAATATGTCGTGTTCTGGTATTTCCTGCTGTGACGATTGTTCTCAATTTGAGCTGACTTCTTAGTCGTGGCCTTTTAACAGGGCCTCRTGGTTTTAAACAGGAGATAAGACAATAGGTGCAAGGAATGTATAATCCATTGTATATCTGACAAGATCTTTGAATACAAATGGTGTTAGGTTTTTTGACTCATTTGTTGGCACTGAAGTTATTAAGAATACTTTTAATAGCTTTTTGAGCTGTTTCAGTTTGAAAACGCTCCTATGCAAGAAACAATTTTCATGACTTGTAAGCCTTCCCTTTTGAATGAATCTAATACATCCATTCTGTTCTGATGTAGTTCAGTTTCTAACCTGCAGGGTGGACGTATGGCTTCTCAAGTTATACTGTATGTTTAATTTTTTTCCAGGAAAGATGATAACAAAGATATTGATTCAGAGAAGGAGGCTGCTATGGAAGCTGAAATTAAAGCTGCTCGAGAGAGAGCCATTGTCCCTCTGGAGGCTCGGATGAAACAGTTCAAGGACATGCTTCTAGAAAGAGGGGTCAGAGAAAGAAGTGTGTGTGTGTGTGTGTGTGTGTGTGTGTGTGTGTGAGAGAGAGAGAGAGAGAGAGAGAGAGGTTCAGGTAGAGGTCTTAATTCTTGGCTAATTCAGAACCTGTAGTACTTTATGCAAGGAAAACAATTTCATCCTTCTTCTAATTAGTGAATGTATTTTGTAACAGAATCCTATATTTCAAAAAAGGTTACAATTATAGCGTAAATTTGATTTCTAAATAATTGAAATTAAACAGGATCAAGGCAGATTTTTTTAACTTTTTTTTCCAAGTAAATAGCCAGTTTGAAAGCTGCCATTGAAAATAAATAGGAAGTGGACACGTAACTAATGTTTTTGAAAGCGCTCTGATGTGAGAGAAGCAGTAAGTTCCACTGTAGTCTGTACATTCTTATGGGAATAGTTTTAAATGGCAGACTGTGTTTAGTTAACTGAATTTGAAGTCTGCTTGATACCTGCTTTGAATTGGGCTATTAAAGTGTAAATCTATATAATAACTATGAAAAAATGACAGCGGATCAGCTACCTGTACAGCTTTTATTTGGTTTCAAATTAACTGGATTTTATGGGATAGTTTTAATAAAGCTCATTTAAGATGAGTTTGAACATGTTTCAGTGCAGAGATTTCTTTCATAGTGGAATTATTTAAGCTCATAACATTTAGAAAAGGCACAGAGCAGGCATGGGATATAGCACAGAATTTCAAGGCTTTCTTCTGATGTAGTGATTTTTTTTTGAAATGTCACACAGTGGTAGTTATTTTAATGAGAGTAATTAGGTATGTGTTACTATTCAGAAATTTTCAGAGCCAATTAGTGTTGCAACTTGCTAAGCCAGCTTCCCACTGCTCATCATCTATTAGTGATAAAAACTTAAGAATAAGTTTTGTCTCCTTTTTCATCAGATGTCCTGTAGTTTTTAAGCAAGACTGCACAACTTCTGTATATTTAAGGAAACTTAATTACCAGTCAAAAATCTGACTTTTTCTTTTTTTAATTAAAGGTCTCTGCTTTTTCAACATGGGAGAAAGAGCTACACAAGATAGTTTTTGATCCTCGTTACTTACTTCTCAATCCTAAAGAAAGAAAACAGGTAAAGGAGAAGTCAAATTCACTTCCCTTCTAGACAGAGCTACTACAGGCTTTACCAAAATCCTCAGTCCTGTATTTTTTTCCTGTTAATCTTCTTAAGTGATGAGTATTGCAAGGGATTTTTGTTATGTTTAGGGTTTGTCTGGAAATGGAAAAACCTAGCAAGAAGAGAAATGAGTTGGTAGTTTTTATTTTTGTTTTTATTTTTTCGACTGTTGTAAGATGTGATATTTTAATGCGGTGAAGAGTATATGCATGCAGAGAGCTCACTTGATGAAACTTGATGAAATGGGGGGAATCTCTAGTATCCTGAAAACATTAACATAATGAATAATCTGTCTATTTTTAGAAAAAGAGTAGTGGAAAATAAAAAACATAAAGCACAGATTTTTATTAAGCAAATTCTCACTCTGGAAGCCTTTTTTGCCCTACGGCTGTAGGGAAACGGGGAACTTCAGGCGTACAGGAAGCGTCTGCTTTCTTAAACATATGACCCAGGAAAATGTTAACATCATGTAAACGTGTAAGAAATTTCTTTACGGGTCTCAGATTACATGCTTAGGTGTGGTATGCCATACGTTCAGGAGAATGGACGAATTTGCATATTGAAATATAAGGAGCTCCCTAACTCTGCTTCCTACCTCGTCTATGTCTGTACCTGTGGTGGGAGAAAGGGAAATAGGAGAAAAAGAAAAAAATGGGATTTTTCTCTCTCCTTTCCTAGAGCTTATGTGGCTTCAGGTTTGTATTTTTATGTCAAAGTGACTGGTGTTTCTGTAGGTGTTTGATCAGTATGTGAAAACCAGAGCAGAAGAGGAACGCAAAGAGAAGAAAAACAAAATAATGCAGGCCAAGGAGGATTTCAAGAAAATGATGGAGGAAGCAAAGATTAATCCAAGGTAGGAGCTTCTTTCTCATTCATATACATTAACTTTATTAGAACAAAGTACGTTGGGTGGTATTAGGTAGATTAACCCTCCAATTCTTACCTCTTTTAAAATTGCCAAAGAGGAGAAAAAAAGAAAAGTGATCAGATATCACTGAAATCTCACTTTGCCTGCTTCTACTTACCTAACCCATAAAATAATAGAACTTTCAATTTGTTATGTTTTATGTATTTTAAATCATTTTAAAGAAATCCCCAGCATGTTGTCTGTATTGTGAGAACGGCCTCATGTGCCACTGCAAGGTTTCTTTAATAACCCTCTTTCTCCTTAAGAATATTACTAGTCTGTGGGAAATACTGGGGGGAGGGAGGRTTTCTTTGTAACAAAATACCAGTTTGTGGGCCTTGGGGGCATTTTTCTGGTTAAAGAGCATGTTGATAATAATACAGAATGTTCTGGTTGCTTTAATATACMAATTATTACATACCTCTTCACATCCAGGTGTACATGCAGTGATAATAGCATAGTGATGACAGTAAATTTATTAACATACTAGATTTTGTTGCTAGAATTGTTTGTTTCACAGCTTTCTTGCATGCAGTTCATGAAATAYGCTCTCATGTTACCAGAGCAGCTCTGAAGCATTCTCTTTCAGCTTCTCTTGGCTTATCAGGTGTGAACTATTTTATGGTGAAATAACAGCTCCTTTGGTTTGCTTCAGCTTAACTTTTTCAGTGGCATATGTTGGAAATCTGGTGGAATCCAATGTTTTGCTAACCTTTAAATGACTTTAAATCTGCTCAATAACTTTATTTAATACACCTGTCTGCTCATTTAATGAGGGTAGACTTTCTGGGGGTAGTGATTTTGACAGTTGTAGCCTGAGAAGGATGGAGGCATGGAGATGTTTTAAGAAAAATTAAATCAATGACAAGTAACATCATTCAGACACTAACACTGACTATTCTATCTTGCAAGCTGAGGAAACTAAAGCTGTCTCCAGTGTGTCATATTGGGACTAATTATTATCTAATTAAGGGGGGGAGGAGGAGGGGAAGAGAATTCCAGTTGAAAGACCATCTTGTTTAATCCTATCCTTTGTCTTCTGGTTTCAGTGTTTGTCTAAAGGTATTGCTGTACTTCTGTGAGTGTCAGACTGCTTTTTTTAATCATCTATCCCAGTCCAACATGCTCAAGAGTTTGTGTTCCACTTTACTTAAACAGCTCTTGTTCTTCAAGAAGCTGTACGTTCACTTTCTGATCTTTTTGAATAAGCTACCAAATTCTCTTCTTGTTTCAATTTACCCTACAGCAACGGTAGGCTGGATTTTCCAAGTCTAATTGTTTCCATGCTGTGATGAGAACATTCGTATGATTACATGTTCTTGGGGCTGGATTTGCATCAGAGCTTGGAAAAAGCACAATAGTGGGGAGGGAGGTGTGTGGTGTGGGTGTGGGTGGTTTTTTGTTTGTTTGTTTTTTTTCCCCTGAGGTAAGTGGCAGAACTGTATCTACTGCACATCTGAGATTGGAATCTGGTCCAGGAGGTGAGACACCTGTCAGGAAAATGCTACAGGTATAATAGGTTGAAAGCCCAGTGCTGCCGCTTCTGTGCGTAGTGTTTAAAATATTTTAACTCCTTGTGTTTTAAGATTAGGCTCTACAATGCTCACTGTAGGAGAAAACTCCATTCAGCCAGTGTTCTACCTTGGCTCACACCAAAATGATGATTTTCTTGGCACACTCTTAGCGTGGTTTGGCTGCAAGAGAATGCATGTAAAATTTTGGATTTCACAGCTGTGAAATACTTGGACACACTGGTGGATGACCTTCTAGCCCACAAGAAAGTTTTTGTAGACAGCTGAGTTTGTTCATTGCTTCTCCTTGGTTGTATTGTAATCTCTTATCCTAAACCTGCACGTTCTGCGGATAGCTATGGAAAAAACTGTAAGTCTCTAATTCATATGTCTGCCTAAACCTGACTCTCTTCTATAGTTCATTGATCGAGCATCTCTATACTGACAACACAGGGTGGATTTTTTGTTGTTTTGTTTTTTTCCAATTGTTCTTTGGCACGTATTCTAGCAGAAGCAATGTTTCTCTGCTGAACCTGCTTCCCAGCAAAGACAGCTCTGCCAAATTAGTTCACTTGCCATTTTGTTGCAGAACTACTTTTAGTGAATTTGCAGCCAAGCATGCTAAAGACTCGAGATTCAAGGCAATTGAAAAGATGAAAGATCGAGAGGCCTTGTTTAATGAGTTTATCACAGCGGCAAGAAAGAAGGAAAAAGAAGATTCGAAGACCAGAGGTGAGAAGGTAAGGTGATTTTTAGTTCCAGCAGTGTGAATGGTGTGAGCCTGCGTGAAATGGGACAAAGCCAGTGCTTCGTTTCCATGTGCCTTTCCTTTCCATAAAGGTTTTACGATGTAAATGCTTCACAGATTTTTCTTTGGTCTTTCTAAACTATTGATTTTAAGTTTGCAGGTATGCTGGCCAGCTACTAGAGTATATAGAATTGAAGTTACTTCAATTTGTGCAACTGAGTTTACTTTACAAATAATTTATTTTAATATAGTCTTTATAAGCAAGCAAGGTTGTATTCTTAACTGGAATGATGACTGCTTTTTGTTTGTTTTTTGTTTTGTTTTTTTTGAAAAAGTGATAGTATTTTGAAGCATTAAAAGGAAAATGGTACTTGTCCTGTGTGGCTGGAAAACCCAGAACTGCCCGTTACCTCTCTGTTCTCTCAATGGAGGCAGTGAAATCTCAAAATTCTCTATGGGCTACTGCATTTAAATTTCAAACAGCTTCCATATCTTCTCTTTCCATCTAAAAGTTAGCACTTTAGTGACTTTTTAATCTTTCAGTAAACATATCCTATGTATAAACTGCTGCTTATTAGAATTAAAGGTCAGCTATTAAAGATTAATGAATTCCAAATGTCATTTGACCGTACTGTCAATAGTAGAGAGCAAGCTTTCACCGCTGGGGAAGCAGACTACTATGGAGGTGGCATCAAATAATGTTACCATCAAAATGTGCAGCCATTTACTTAAATGTCCCTGTGTGTTGTGCGAATGGAGAAAATAACCTCTAAAGCGTAATCATTTTTGACATTTTAAAGTCTGCAATATTTATTCTGTAGTAAAAAGATAATGTAAATTTCACTTACTAAGAATCCTTACAGAAGAGAAAAATGCTGGATAGCATGCTAGATTTGGGAACAACTCAGTTACTCAGTAAGTTTTGCATAATTGTTTTTGAAACTAGGTGCTCTGGTCTTCTAACTTGATTCTTCAGTCTCAAATTATTTAAAATTTTGGCTTATTGATGATGTTTTCAATAAATGATTGTGCTTTACAGAGGAAAATGGATTTGCTTGAAAACTAACTAGACTTTTACRTACTGTTTGAATTACAAATATGGAATTTTAAAGCATTCTTGCAGATTAAAAATAGTCCAGTTGAATGTAAATACTTGTTTTATTTTGTTATTGCATGATTTTCCTAAAGTTGAAAAGTTAAAAGAGAAATTGTATTTGTTTGCTTTTGAAATAATGTTTTTTCTCCAAAAGCCTTTTGTAACCATTTTATGTATTCTGTTTTATAACAAGTGGATAGACTTTACAGTTATGTGCTGTGCGGCCTGTCAATCAGTTCAGTCTGACAGCTGTCAATCACTGACACGCAAATATTATGGGATTCCCTAGTGAGGAAAGAATTGGTATCTCTGTGTGGTGACTTTAGCCTCCCGCAGTTCCGGTACTTTACATTTTTTTAGCTTTTTTCCTTGTGAAGTGATGAGAGTTGTACCTACAATGTGTTAACTGACCAAAAAAAAAAAAAAAAAAAAAAAAAAAAAAAAAAAAAAAAAAAAAAAAAAAAAAAAAAAAAAAAAAAAATATAAAATTTTATAAAACGAACAAAAAAAAAAAAAAAAAAAAAAAAAAAAAAAAAACCATCCTCTAAATACACCTGAAATATTTTCAGTCTGATTTTCTTTTGTTTTTAAAACTGTTTAAAACATAAAAAAAAAAAAACCTAAGGCATTTAACCTGAAGCTTTCTCAGTCTGTTTTAAAAGTCTAAAATCTTTATTTAAGGAGGATCAACTTTACAGAAATCTTTAACGTAAGGGTTTGAAAAACATCATGCTTTAATTTTGCTTCATTGAGACATGACTTACTGGATGGTGATGGAGCAGCTGGCTTTTCAGATGGTTGCTTTTATTCATTCGGTTATTTTCAGTGAGCAAATAGAATTCGAATACTTCTCAGRTGACGGAGAGAAGCAAAGTATGTGTTCGTTTGATACTGCCGATATCTATCAGGGAACTAACTACGAGCTGATAACTGACAAAGTCACTGATACACTTTACCAGAGCATCGTATTGCTCCATGTCCTCGTGATGAGCAATACCAGCAGACAAGCACAAAAGCCCGACTTTATGTAGACTTACTAAAATGTTCAATTGCAAACAGATTTTGTAACCCACTTTGCTGATTACTATCGTCTGTCATCTATCCTGTGAAGATTTCTTTATAATAGTTCACTTACACAGTATTTTACTTAGTCAAGATAGTTACCATGTTTTTAGGATATATTAAACTTGTAACATCATAGAGCTGTAATTTTAAAAGATTATTCCTTGGCAGGCTGTTTTTGACTTATTTTTTGTTGTTTGTTTTTCTGAGGAGGGAATTGGCTATGTAATGCTAAATAAGTCATTAGTAAAAGAGCAGATGGCCAAGATGGTGTGTCTGCACTCCAGAGTAGATGCTCAGTAGTGAGGGAGCACCCGGCTCTTGAGAGGGGGAGTGGGAATGCTGCCGGCACTTTCTGTAGAAATAACTTCCTACTTGTGTTCTTTTTGCTGGATTTGGTTTTTAGTTGCAGCTAGTGCCAAAGTACTTCCAGCAGTGTCATGGGTACATATATTTTTTTAATCCTGTTTTTCCATKAAATGTGTGTATTAAAAGACATCTTGCATACGTATCTGTATGCATATGTGATTTGTACAAAGTGCTTCTGTTTAAACTTCGAGATACCCTTACTTTATAGACTTCTGTAGTAAGAACTGGGAATTGTTTGATTTGTTTTAAACCAAAAATTTATAATGCCATGGCTTAGAAAGCTTCATATTTTTGATACTGCATGCATGTTTTAAGATATTTTGAAGCAACATTCTTAAAATGAGTAAATGGTTTGCTTAGCATTTTGTTTACTTTCTTTAAGGAAAAGTCATAGTACTATAGAGTGACTTCTCCACTGGTACTAAGCAGTTGTTTTCTAGTCTCTGTTTACTATCTCAGTCTTTCTGAGATAGTAAAGAAAAAGGTCTATAAAGCCTTTTACATTTGTTTTAAATATTATGAAGAGCTAAAATTATCAGTGGGTAAGCCTGCAGGATGTTGGTTCTAATCTTCATTTCATTCTTAATGTGCTGTAACCAAACACATCATTTTTAGAGACTCAGGGTATGACAGTTTGCTGGGAAGCCAGAGTTTGATGGACCTGTCCATCTGTTCACTTCCTTTATGAACCTCTGTGTATTAGAGCTGAATTGGTTTTGACTTTTTTTCAACAAATGAGATGAGATCAATAGCAAAAATTGAATGTCCAAGCCTTCCCAAGTTTTCTTAGTAGTATGCCGCAATGAAGGACCTTGTTTTCTGGGTCAGTAGGGTTTGGGATGCTGCGAAGGCAGCATGCTTAACCTTGTCTGTGGAGTCCCTAGGGTCATCGCAGGGTTCTAGCCACTCGGCAAGTGAGGCTACCTAGCCCCTTGCTTTTGTGCTCCAGAAAGATGGAGGCTCAAATGCCAAACCAGACTTCTAARGCATGAAGTGGTGGAAATAAAAAGGAAAAATATGTAGGACCTGAAGTCCTGACAGGAGCAAGGGAGATCATCTACCCCAGAAAAAAAAGAGATATACTAATGGCACAGTAGTTGCTCTTRCAACTGCTGAATCTGGGAGTTTGGATGAAAATGTCATGATGCTAGTTTTATCTCAGGATCCAGAACTAGTATAGTTGATTCTCTGCCAGCCCTTCACAGTGTTGTCATTATGGGGAGTGTTGGCATGCCATTTCCACTTGAAAAAGTGGACTAAAAAAATTCACAAAACGTTTTATGTGTATTTACATATCCATCTTAAATGTCATTACTTAATCACTGTACGTGGATAATTCTTTATTGGTTAGAGCCATCTTCTTAAGGCTTGGCTATTTATTGTCAGATCTGAGTATTTACCTCTGTTCATTGCATACTTGGAGGATGAATCCATAAAATTCTCGATCCGGCTAGAGAGCCCTGTTTAAAATTGTATAGCTTCTGTTGTATTGATATGTGAAATGCTATAATGTAGAATCAGTAACTTGTTGCTTTGATATATAAAAGCTCAAAAAAGAAGCTTAAATTGAAGTAAAATACACTATACTGGTGAATCATTCTTTAAAAACTAAAGCTCATCTCACACTTAGCAGATCTTCTGAATGTATCTGCTTTAGCAAAATTGTCCCAAAGAGGAACTGAATTTTAGACATGCTTATCTCTAAATTCAGAGTTCTAGTGATTTTTTTTCTAAGTTGTAATGGTATGTAGTAATAATATACTTCCCTCTGTTGGAGGTAAGTTGACCTTTTTTTCCTAAAAGTAAACTGCTAGATATCAAAGCCTTTCTCAAGTATTGTTGCCTGTCTTTCTGTTGTGTCTGTAAAATAGATCAAAATGGACTTCTTTGAGCTACTAGCTAATCACCACCTGGACAGTCAGTCTCGCTGGAGCAAAGTGAAGGACAAAGTAGAGACTGACCCTCGTTACAAAGCAGTGGATAGCTCTTCGCAAAGAGAAGACCTTTTCAAACAGTACATTGAAAAAATAGCTAAGGTATGTGTGTGACAGTTGGAAATACAACCATGCACCTCCTGCTGTTTACACTTCTGTTAATACATTAAGTAACTGCGTAGAAGATAGATTAATATGGGCTCCAGTTCTTCACCAAAGAGAATACTATACTGTAGCTATTCATAGATGTACCCCGRATGAAAGCTTAAAACTTGTACGTGCTATCCCTCGTACTACTACTGCTGCAAATGTTTGTGGCACACATGTGCATGCATGCGTGCACACACGCGTGCGCACATACACACACATTTGGGGGAATTTATCYAGCAGAGCCAGAAAGGTAGAGATTGCTGTAAAGCTATTAGCTATAAAACTTTGGAAGGTACAGACACCACGCTGATTGCTTCCGACCAGAATGGGCATTGGTTTCTTTGCTGTGATTTTAATTTCAGCTAGGCTTCCTTCAGGAATATAAATGGTTCACATGCAGTTCCTTCTCTGATTCTTCTGTCTCAAACTAATATTCCTACCTTCCGCTTCCAAGGAATTAATGGTTGAAGTTAAAACTGGTCAAATAGATAGTAAGGTCCTGCAGAATTATTTAGTTTGTCACTGCACACAAAGAACATGCTCCCAAGAATGATTGTTCTCTGATCAGCATTGTGACTAAAATTCCCTTTCCCCAGTGGAAACCCCGTAATACTTTTAATACTTTAACATAGCTGTTAAAACAGGGTGGTTTGTTTTTTTTTTAATCCATAGATCTCAAACCACTTTATAAAGTGTTTTGACTCAAAGTATTTTATTCCAAAATGCCTTAGTTTGATAATATGGGATATTATCTTGTTTTAATCCTTTAACTTACTAACCGCCTAATGAAAATGTGAAAGATGTTGTCTTCTTGTTTTTATTGAGAAAGGTTATGTTCTTATATTTCAGAATTTAGATTCCGAAAAAGAAAAGGAGCTAGAAAGACAAGCTCGCATTGAGGCAAGTTTGCGTGAACGAGAAAGGGAAGTTCAGAAAGCTCGTTCTGAACAAACCAAGGAAATTGATAGAGAACGTGAGCAGCACAAACGGGAAGAAGCTATCCAAAATTTCAAAGCGCTTCTATCTGACATGGTAAGGCATGGATAGTTCTCTCCTGGTTTTTGTTCTAGGAGCTTRTCAGTGTATTTTTTTAATTGTTTACTATATAAGAGCTCTTCAGCATTTGTAGTTAAGTTTATATGGAAGAAATCATATYCCCTTCTCTTTTTTCCCCACTGGGAGTTCCACCTTGATTGGAAGAAAATGCTTTGCTTTGCTTTCAGGGTCGGTGTTCTGCTATACTACTATAGAATATCACTAGTGATGGCAGTGGTTTGTTGTTTTGATTTGGGTTGGGGGGGTTTTTTGACATGCTACTGGAAGTTTTTGTATGTCCATTGAAAATTAGGTAAAGTTGAGCATTAGGAATATTTCAGTAATTTAAGCTTTTTCCTTCTTCATCATGCTCCAAACGTAGTGTCTTCACCTTACCATTTCTGTGCTGTTCTGTGTTTACTCTGTTCCACTAGTTGAGCTAACCTGTGAGACAGCAATTCCTGTATGGTGAATGTCCTATTAAGAGGGTTGGATTAGCAAAATAAGGTTCATTTGTACTAGGCTCTTGCCTCCTAGTGTAAAATAAAAAATCCATGCATGTTACAAGTGGTCAGTTCCAGGTATCAGCATTGAAGTCTTTTCTTTTTCCGAGGGCAGGGTATAAATGGCTTGTCACTCTGATCTGATGGTATAGCCAGCACCAGAATGCAACAGCTCCTTGAAGGCCGCTCTTTGGATTAAAACAAAAGCATTGTGAAGCTCCCAGTGGCTCTTTGTAAATAATTATCTCAGAGGCTGCCTTTCCAGACCACTTATGGTTAATATAGTATGTTATGTATAGCAGATTTTTTTTTTTGAGAGAAAGAGAGAGAGAGCGAGAGAGAGCGCGAGCGCATGCGTGTGCGTGAATACTCAGGTCAGTGGGATATTGCTGTCTGCATTTGAACAGATGCAAAGTAATTCTGTGTGCCACTGCTTGTTTAGTATTTGTAGAAAAGCTGCCATAGTCTCTTAGCTTTATCTTTTTTTCCAAATTAACAAAATAAGAAGTGCATAAGAATTATTTGTGAACCACAKAAGAAATTATTTTTAAAAATCATTATCTTTTGTCTCAGGTGCGTTCTTCAGATGTGTCATGGTCTGATACCAGAAGGACTCTCCGYAAAGATCATCGATGGGAATCTGGCTCCCTGCTAGAAAGAGAAGAAAAAGAGAAGCTTTTTAATGAACACATTGAAGCACTTACCAAAAAGAAGAGGGAGCACTTTAGGCAACTTCTGGATGAAACATCAGCGGTAAGAGCTGTGTATACKCGAACTTCAAATCCTGTTTTGTCAGCCCATTGTGACTTATCTTTTTCTGGATTTCTGTCACTTAAGCTGAATAATCTTTTCCCTGGTGCCCCTTCACTTGCTTCACCATCTTTTCTTCTTCATAACAGAATTTATGCAGTGTGTTTCCTTACCTGTTTATCTTGAGTGTTATTTGTTTGGCATTTAGTTTATTTATATTTGAACTTCTAATCAGTGATTTTTTTTTTAAATCTCCTGCAGGATGTTATGTTTCTTCAGCATTGAGTTATTTGATATTTTTTACTAATGACATCTTGCTCTTTCAAATATCCTATATGTTTGTCTTAATGACTATCTGTAAATAATCTTACCAAGTCTGTCTGTCTTGATATTCTCCTATTTCATCTTGTGCTACTGAATCTGAACTCTATTCTGTATAAATGGTATGGAAAAACTATCACCCCTTCTGTATTATGGAGATTTAGTGAGTCTTGCTCTTTTTTAATCATGTTCCAAMTTCACTCAGCTTTCTTCAACATTGAAGCTTTAAACTAATTTTTAATGCATTAGTTACAAGTGCTTAGAATGTCAGGCAGGTTTTTAGTGTAACAGAGTAAAATGACAGGCATGTAACTTTGCAACAAGTTTYTGTAGGTAATTTTGGACAACATATTTGTATACGTGAATATGTACTGAAAAAAAGATGTTGGAATGTAAATGATATTTGTGAGGATTTTGGTTTGAAAATGCCATCTCAAATAAAAAAGCCAATATAGAAATCAGGATATAAAAAGGGAAATTGTACAATCATCTAATTAAAATTATTAAAATAGTAGTAGAAATGATTAAAACCCAACACTTCAAAGTTGTTGCTGTTTTTTTTAACTTGTTTCAGTGTGCTTGGGAGATGKTTTTTTTAAAGCTTCAGATGTAGTGACATTTACATTCCTATTCTTAGAATCTAATGATTTTCTTGTAATTTTAACCAATTTTGCTTCTTTTGAAAGATAACTTTAACATCAACATGGAAAGAAGTGAAAAAAATCATTAAAGAAGATCCGAGGTGCATTAAATTTTCTTCCAGTGACAGGGTAAGAGTTTTGTATCACTGTTGCTAACTTTTAGCCTTGTGCAGTATACAAGAAAGAAGTAAGATAGTGGTTTCTGAAGCAGTCTCTGCTTTAGGCAAGCAGAAATATTGTTTAATTAAGTCTTTTTTGATTAAAAATGCAAAAATAAAGAAAAATATAATTTACATGTAATTACTGTTTATGTTCAGTATACTCAGTTGCGTGAGGTACTTAATCTGTAGGCTTTTCAGGTATTCAGTATTTTAAGCTTGTCTTTTTCTTTCAGAAAAAACAAAGGGAGTTTGAGGAGTACATTAGAGACAAATATATTACTGCCAAAGCTGACTTCCGGACGCTATTGAAAGAGACCAAATTTATAACATACAGGTGTGTAGCATAATGTTAATGAAGACTAATTTTTTTACTGTTTTCCCATATAAATGGCAACAAATTTTTCCTGTCTTAACATAATTTGGTGTCTGCATTACATTCTTTTAACCCTTTGTAACATGTCAAAATTTGCAGTGGTCTCTTTTTGCTTTATTTTGACATTTCTGCAGATGATTAACAAATGCTGAAAATCAAGCTAACACACATGTCAGATTCTGGTTGGTTTCAGAGTAGTATTCAGCATATTCTGAACTGTCAGGCATTAAACTCATCTTGCAGCAAGCTTGGGCCAGCTTTCATGTTTATATTGGTCCTCAGTTTAGACTTGAGAGATTGATACTGAGGTGATGCCTCTGTTTCAGGAGTTTGGAGTAGACAGCAAAGAAATATTGGCTATGTTGAAATCTATAATAAAAATAATTTGTTAGGTTTCTGTGGGAGAATTTCACTAAAAGCGTGTCTTACAACCCAGGCAGACTTACAAAGCAGTTAACTCTTTCACTCAGTTTCAGGGGATGTTAAGGCTGCTACGGAATCTTGGGGATCAAAACAAATCTCCTATTAGAAACAGAGATCACATATAAAGGAAAAAATTAAGCTCTTCGCCTCCTAAAGAACTGCAYGTTTCCATTCACAGTCAGTGCTGCAGTGTATTGGAGATCTGGTTTCAGGTGGTGCTGCTGCTGTCAGTAAGCTCAGTTAAAATGCCCTGAGTCGATGTGGTGGACACAGCTTATCAATCAAGCTGGACTGTAGCTGAGACTTAAATATACAAATGCTAATAGTTTAYCACATTTGGATGCTCAATTTAACTCTATTTCTCCACCCTTACRTTTTAGCATTTGTATAGTTCATGTAGTGCTGTACAAGGCCATTTCACCCAGAGACGCGAGTCTTCCTTGATGATTGMTTAATATAGCACTAATAGTGGCAACAAACTATTTCCTGTGCCTAGACAGTGTGTTTGCATCTAGTCCTGACCTAAAGTGGCGTCTTTCTAGCTAAGGAGGTACCCAAGGGACTGCACCCGTCCTTTGCTTTGTTTTCCCATTGATTCTCCCTGCAGTTTCTTACRGCAAGGGCAGCTTCTGTAAGTGCATACCAGCCACCACTGGTAAGGGGATGGATTCCCAGTGCGTTCTGTGTGTTTTCCTGGATGACTGTCGGGTGGTAATTCTTAACTTGCTTTCAGATCCAAAAAGTTGATCCAGGAGTCAGATCAGCATCTGAAAGATGTAGAGAAGATTTTACAGAATGACAAGCGGTATCTGGTACTCGACTGCGTACCGGAAGAGAGACGCAAACTGATTGTGTCCTACGTAGATGACCTGGACCGTCGAGGTCCGCCTCCGCCTCCCACGGCTTCGGAGCCTACAAGACGAACAACAAAATAATTATGAAATACTCTTAAGCCAAGGGTATCTGTTAATTCAAAAAAGCTTGCATGAGCCATCTGTCAGGTTTATACATATACATTACCGTGAATATATTGCAAAACCATCTGAGGAGCAGAGGAAGGAGCAGCATTTGTGAACATAAAATGGTCTCTGTAAAAAGAGAACATCAGAGATATTTATGATTTCCTTTGTGGGGCATGACTGACAAAAAAATCCCGATGCGTGGGCTGTGTCTAGTAACTTCAGATCTCAGAGCAATGGAATATCTGTATATGAGGTGTGGGTGTCTGATATTTGGAGGCATTCTCCTCAGCAGTGTTACACATGCAAGTCTTAAGGATGATTGTGCTTGTAGTTTGAACTTAGACTACAGCTGTACCACARATTCCTAATGGTTATCCAGGGTCACCTGTCTGAGGAGACGAAATGCTATCTCATAGCTTAAATTATTGATTACTGAAGACCATGTTCTGGAAACACAAGTCCTGATTCTCTGCTTGCKTTCACCATTGTGAATGGAAGTTATTCCATTAAAGTCAGTTACAGCTATGTGAGAGGAGAATTAGGACTACAGAGACCAAATTAAATTTGTTCACATATCTGCTTTGTTCCCTACTCTATTCCATGAATTAGAAATGAAATCAGGTTGCTCTGCCCAAGTGAAGATTTATCTAATAATTTTTACTCGAAGTTGGAAACACTTGGTAAATAACAGTGGTTACCAGAACAGAACAGGACGGTTGTATAAACATTTTTATTTACAATAAAGTGATCTTTACATACTTCTGGATTAGACTGTGGATTTCCCTTCTGGGCAATTCTTGTAAACTATACTCCTGTTTTGAATGTTAAACTTGTGTTTCTAAAGTTTAATTTTGAAATGTTGGGATTGTTCAGTTTATGTATTTGAACTACAATAAACCAACCCTTTTTATATATGGATTGTACAGGCCTAATACTAGTTTTTGTTAAATTTTCTTAGGGGTGAATTTAAGAGTAAAGCAAACAAAACCTAAGCCATATTGCCTACATTTTTGGCTGTGTTTGGCAAAACAGTGCTTGTGATATTGTGTAACATCAAATTAAATTTCATCAACAACATTCAGATCAACATACGTGCAGCTGGGTGCCAAACAATTATTTGCAAATCACATTTCACAGTTTTTCTAGTTTAATTGTTTAGTCTTTTTGTTAAATGAGATTTTAGGGAAGGCTGCACCAGTGTATTTCCTTCTATTTATTTCTTCAATATTTGACAGCTCTCTTCCTTTTGTCCCTTTGCTGGCAAGGGTTGAGGGCTGGGGAAGGATTGATTCCTCCATGAGAAAAATTCATTTGTCACAAATTATTTGGGGGGGGGGGGCAGCCATGGGGAGTTCCCAAGTAGTCTTGAGCACCAGAACAGACTTGGGAGGACTTTGTACCGTTGACATGTAAAACATGATGGTTCCAGACACCAGTGCTGCACAGATGTGTTGGGGATCGTAGAGCTGCACGAGTTCCCGGGGTAAGTACTGGACCTGGAGAAACCCTGAGGCCGCAGCAGCTCAGCTTGTGTTGGGAAAGCAGCCCCTCAATTAGCACCGTCGTCCTAATAGTCAACAAATTCTTCGTGGTGTTTCTGAATGTCAGATGTCTTAAGACAATGAGCTCTGGATTGCCTAGTTAAGGCAAACACATTTCACTTTTTATTTGTTCACATTTGAAAACAGACTTGGACGCAAGTAACTTGGGCAGAAGCACAGTGCGAGGGGAGCAGGAGCTACGCCAAGGAAACGGTGTCCAAAGGAAGATGCTATGACAGTGTCCATTCAGAAAATAAAAGTTGTCCCCAGTAAGCACATTCGGGTTAGCAAACACCCTCTAAACCTGCGCCTGCTTAAAGGGGTGGCTTAAACCTCACGCGAAGGCCCGGTCTGCAATTGCAGCAGTCAGTCAAACCCTGTGTCTTCAGTCAGCGTGGCTTAAAAAACCACTCGCCCTCGAAGCTCAGGAGCAGGCGACCCCCGGGGCGGTCTGTGCGCGGGCCTTGGACCCCCGGGAGCGGCAGGGCTCCGGGGTGGGACCGGGCTGGGGGCACGTCTGCTCCTCGRGGGATCCGCACGGCCGGAGGAGCTGCACCTCGGGGGATCAGCRTCTCCGGGGGACCCGCACGTCGGAGGGGGCTCAGGGCCCGCAGGGCTCCTCGCGGGGCTCCCAGGGGACRGGGTCGCTGTCCCCGCGCCCGGCTCCGCCGCTCGCTCCTGCCAGAATGGCTCGACATCGGGCAGCGCCGGGGGGGCACCGAGCCCCGCTGGGGGCCGTTGGGGGGCTCCTCCGGGCCGGGGGGGACGCGGCGCTGTGTGCAGACAGCGGCCGTGGGCCCAATTTATCATCATCGTCACGACGTGTTTTATTCCCTGGCTGGTTTTGCTGCCTTTCCCTGGTTTGGGGTTCATTGCACTCTGGCTTTGCTTATTTTAAAAGCAGTTTCCCCGGTCGCTGTGCTGTTCTGGCCATCGCCCTGTAGCCAGGTGAGCATTGGTCAAAAACAGCTGGGTTTTTTTTTTAATGTTTCTTTAAATTTTTATTTTTATGAGCCAATGAAGAGTCCATCGAAAGCGGAGCACAGGGAGGTCTGGGTGCTGTTAGGGGGTTCAGCGGCCGCAGCGGTCAGCGAGGACGCGACCTCCTGCCGCTCAGCGGGGCGGCGAGCGCGGTGGCCRTGGCCGTGGCCGTGGCCGCGGGGGCAGACGGCCCCTCGCCGCGAAGCCGGGGCCCCGCGCAGCCGGCAGATGAATGTCTTCTCGCTCCGCTTAGCAGGTCCCCGCAGGAGGCCGTGCGTTTTTTATGGCTCCGTCTTTAAAATACGGTTAACTTGTTCATTAAGCGAGTAAGATTGTTATTAATTTTAATTTATCTTCCTTATGGAGACCAGCTGTTCGTTAACATTTGTCTGTGTGCTCAGTCTGCGGGCACCCGCCGGGCCTCGGGCTCCCGGCGCAGGAGGCGCAGTGCCGGGGGCTGCGGGGATGCAGGAGCCGTGCTGGGGCGGCCGAGCCCGGCCCCGACCCCGATCCCGACCCCGACCCCGCTCCCCATCGGGCAGGAGCTGGCGCGGGGCGGGTGGCCGGCTGCAGGCAGAGCCCCGGCTCTGGGATGGATGGGATGGGACGGGATGGGATGGGATGAGATGGGATGGGATGGATGAGATGGGATGGGATGGGATGGGATGGATGGGCTGGGCTGGGCTGGATGGGATGGATGGGATGGGATGGGATGGGATCAGATGGATGGGATGGGATGTGGATGGGATGGGATGGGATGGGATGGGATGGTGGCGGTGAGGGGCTGAACGCCGGGAGCAGGACTCGTCCCAGCGGGACGCCACGGGAGCCTTGGAGCAGGGACAGGAGAACATCTCCCGAGAGCATCCTTCGCCGGGATGCTCCGCTCGTTTTCAGACGTTCCCTGCGGTGTCCCGTCAGGAGGCAGCTGCTGGCGCCTGTGTCCTCCTCCCACCAGAGCAGCCCGTCTCCGCAGCGGCGAGGTCCCGCAGCTCCGTCGCRCTGCATCGCCCGCAGCTCCGCCGGGCTGACAAACACCCGCGTCGCTTTGGCGGTGCGGTAATGCCGAGATTTATCTTTCGCAGGAGGGCTCCAGCCACAGCATCAACCGCTGGGTGCCTGGATGCGGCGCCCAGGGTTGCACCCCGAGCCGCCCCCCCCGGTGCTGTCGGCCTGATGCAGCTCTGCAGCCCGTCCACGGCCCGCGGGGCCGGAGCCAGCGGTTCGGGGCCGGGTCCCTGCGCTGCTGCACGTGGGGAGGCACCGGCCGGCGGGGAGGCTGCGGGGGCCGCGAGCTGCCTTGCCTCCATCAAGAGGCCGAGGAGGGACCGTGCCGGCAGATTGCTAAGGAGAAGCGTAGGGTTGTGCTTCCCRAAGWGTGTGTGTGTCTGTGTGTGTGTGTGTGTGTGTGTGTGTGTGTGTGTACATCTTACACCCGTCCCCAGCGGTGCCAGCGCACTTGGTGTGTCGGTGGATGGAGCACGAGAGCCTCACGAGGCCGCTACTGCTCCAGTTATTCTGTGCGGCGGAGAGCTGCTCACAGGGAGATGCGTGGTGCACGGGGAGATGCACGGCTCACAGGGAGATGTGTGGTTCATGGAAAGCTGTGCCGCGCACAGGGAGCTGCGTGGTGCACAGGGAGATGCACAGTTCACGGGGAGCCGCGTGGTGCACGGGGAGATGCACAGTTCACAGGGAGATGCACAGCTCACGGGGAGATGTGCAGTGCACGGGGAGATGCACGGGTCACGGGAAAACGCACGGGTCATGGGGAGATGGGCAGTTCACGGAAAGCTGCACAGTGCGCAGGGAGCCGCGCGGTGCACAGGGAGATGCATGGCTCACGGGGAGCCACATGGTTTACAG
>PTFA01000090.1:3186878-3228475 GCA_003342895.1 Casuarius casuarius
TGGATAAAAGGTTCTAAATGTAGGTGATTTTAATGTGTACTGTTGAGAAAGTTCTCCAGATCCTGCACCAAGCTCCTGTGCAAGGAACCGAAGGCCCAAAGAAAGGACTGCAGAGGAGACGAAAGCCACCACTGCTATGGAGAAGTTTGCTATGGCTTGTTAGACCTGAGGTCTGGTTTGAATTCAACCTCTATACCAAGCACCAAAAAAGTCGTACCTCTTGTCTGTGAGCATCTCTGAGCGCAGAACGGTGCCCGGGGGAGCAGGACCCCCTCCCCGACCCACGCTGTCCCCCCCGTCTTCCTCACCTGTCAGACCCGTTCCACACACACTCGAACTTATCGAAGATGCAGTCGTTCTCGTAGAGCGAGCACAGCTTGCTGCGGAGGTAGTCGTGCACCTGGGGGCAGGGGGGGACGGGGGGTGAGAGCACGACCACACCTCAGGGACCCTCGCGGGGCTCCCAGGCTGAAACACAGCCAAGCTGGCAGCCAGCACCGGGGCTCTCTGTCCTTGCCCACGGCAAAGGCTGCAACTCACCAGCTCACCCCAGCCCCTGTTTAACAGTTCTCCATTTTCTTGGCCGAGAGTCAACGGCAGGACGTTGCCACCTGCCAGATTTGTCCCTCCGTCCCTCCCGCTGCCCGCTCCGGCGCGCGGCTCTGGCGACGCCTCGCTCCCGCGCTCACCTGGTAGGTCTCCATGGGCCGGTTCTCCATGTTCAGGTCCCACACTTTGACCGTGAGATAGTCCCGGGTCATGACAAACCTCCCGCTGTGGCTGAACTTAACATCGGAAATCGAGGAGATGATCTCAGAAAAAAATGACCGGTTACTGGGGTCTTCGGGCTCCTCAAAAACTGCGGAAGAGGAAAGGACAAGTCCTAGCATCAGCGGTGAGGACGTGGCACGGGACGCTGCGGGTGCTGCGCGCTCCCTGCCCCTGCCGCGCCGGGGACCTACCGCCCTGCTCCAAGAGCACAGAACACATCTGAGGGGCAAAACACACGCTTTCCAACCCAAAATGCAGCGCTACGAAAGGAGGCGTTGGTTTGGCTTTGAGGGCTCCCAAAAGCTGAGCCAGGAGTGTCCGGAGACGGCGGGGATGCGCTCTACCTCCGCGTTTGACGTAAAACACACAAATGCCTGTATTTAAAGGATTTTACTTGGCACAACTGCAGCTCTTCTGTTTCTAACGAGTGCAATAAGCAAGAGGGAGCATCGGAGACCAGTCCATCAGCAACGTTACAGCAGCCCAAAAGATTTAGGGCCTTGCACGCCATTTGTGCCCTCTGGAAATCAATGCGCGGTGCAATGGGAAGTCAGTGCAACTATTTTATAGCCACTTCGGACAACTCGTGCAATGTCTTTTTGCATACTCTGCCCCTGCAGCTATCGCCCTCGCAGGACGGCTGCCGGCCTGGGTATCGCAGCACACGGCTCGTTAATCCCCGAGGAGCGGGTGTTTGTGCACGGAAGATGCTGCTCTCCCTCAGGGCAGCTGCTGCTGGAGCAGCACGCACGAGCTGCGGCTTGCGGGAGCGTCAAAGAAAGTGTGCAAACAAAACTGAATAAGCGAAAGCTGCCCCCGAGCAGCAAACTGCATCCATCTAAATAAACATGCCTGGGATGTGCAGCGATATCGTCTGCATTTTTATTAAATATTGACAGTTATTAAATATCCCTGTTGGAGAATTCATCTCCAAAACCAATGTTGCTTTTCATTCCGAACTTTGATGAACTGTCTCAATTCCGACTCACGCGTCTGCTGAACTGCAATTGACTGCGGCTGATGCTTCTGAGGGACGGAGGGAAATCAATAAGAAAATGTCAAGGGAGAGGTCAACCTGAACTCGTATTCGCTGTGTGCTTGCTGGGGACTAAAAGGACGTAACAGTACCTGAACAAAGGGAAATGCCAAATGAGGGCTTCTGCCACCGAAGTGTCAAGAAAATGAATTTTGTTTGCCCCTTAATTGTGTTTTAAATCTCAGCTGGGAGCCGTCCCCGTACAACGGCGAGACGCAGCAGTGAAATGCAGGAACAGGAGGTATGTCTTGCGCGGGCTGCGGGAATACTGTCATTTGACACGCTCAGATCTCCAGATGGAAATATAACCTTTCCTCTCTCTCCAGTTTACTCTGGCTTAAAAACAGGCATCAGGCTGTAATTGCACTCCTGGAAGCTCAAAGCCATCGCCGGTGTGCCATCGTCTCCAGGAGACCCGCATCCGCAGCAAGACGCGCTCTCATCGAGACTATTAGCAATTAGCATTAGTCAGCAAGCCGCACCAAGTCGGTGCATGTTTTTCTTGCAACGCGATCGCATTTGTGGCCATTTTCTGAAGAAAACGCATGGAAGTATTTCACTGAGCAGCTTCCAGCGAGATGACTATTTTCATTAACGAACTCCCAATGTCTAAAGGATGAGTAGAAAAAAAAAACCTGCTGGCCACTTCACCAGCAGCTTACTCATTTCATCAGTTTTGGGGAGGATGAAGAATGAATTTGCGATCTGGCTGCCTTCTTCCAAACTTTGGGAGGTTTTTTGCCCCTTCTGAACCTGGCGGCACCAGCGGCTGCCAAAGACGGCATGCTGGCGGGACAAACGGCCTGGGGAAACACGGCAATTCTGCGTCCTGGGACGTACCGCTTTGCAGGCATCAGGCGCCAAGGTCCCGGCGCGATAAATCTGACTCTCTACTATCAAAACGTCACTTTTTTTTATATGCTGCACGTCCAAAAGGTGTGGGCCTGAGACCCAGAGAAGACCTGTGTATTTCTAGACTTGCTAAAGATGTGCATTAACGCTGGGACAGGGCGGTGGGGGCTGACGGGAAACGGGGGCTTTGCCTCGTGTGGGTCCCTCGGCATCGACCGCGGCCAGGAAAACACCCCGGGAAGGGAGGGACGAGCCCCGGCGTCCGGGTGCCGGGACGCGGCGCTGCGCAGACACCCGCGGCCGGAGCCGGGCCGCTCCGTCGGTACTCACACTTGGCGTGCCGGTCGCACAGCGCCGACGCCCGCATGTCGCACAGCCGGATGGTGCCCTTGCTGCTGCTGTAGACGAAGGTGTTGCAGTGGTGCGGGTGAAACTCCGCCGCCGTGATCACCTCCGTCAGCTCCTCCATGTTCGCCGGCTTGATGTCCACGATGTCTGGCGGGGCAGGTCAAGGGCGACGCGCGGCCCCGCTCCCAGCTCCAACCCACCCGGCTCCCGCGGGCCCCGACCCCGGCACATCGGCCACGGCCGGTGAAGACCAGCACGTCGCCGAGCGAGGCCCTGCAAGCGGCAGCTCCCGGGAGGTCGGGGGCAACGAGAGCCGCCGGGAAGCCCCGCGCTCCGCTGCTGCTGCTGCAGCCCTAGCAGTTCTGCAGGCAGCATCTGACCCTAACCAGCCTTCTTTTGGCTCTCTGCTAAGGCCCTTTTCTGTTGTTACCTGTTTTCTTCAAAATCTCATATAATCAGCTTTTAGAGGCGTAATACTCAGAACACAGAGTGCATGGACACAGCTGAGTTACAGACCCTCGACTCCTCCATCTCCCAGGCTGAGCCCCCTTCTCCCCACCCACCCTTGCTTCAAAAACCCTGCTGCTTTCTTCTTTTCCTTGTAAGAAATGGGGAGGGTGGTGTTTTAGCTTTGTTTTCTCATGAACTCTTTGGAATTTGTGTGAATGAAAATGAGAACTTTCAGAATTTGGTTCTTCTTCACAGGGGAAACCATAGCTGCGGCGAGCGGTCTGCGAGGCCTCGAAGGCGCACGGGTGGGCACGGTGCCCACGGTGCCAGGTACCACGGCACCCACGGTGCCAGCCACCTCCCGGGCGCAGGTCCCTGCCCTGGCCGGGCACCGGGGCACCAGCCGTTGTGTCTCTCCGGGAACTTCTAGCAAGCAGTTTGGGTGCTGCACTTGCACCTCGGCTAACCTCGCTGGACCATCTAAACCCCCTGGAGCTTTCACCAAAAATAGCTTTCTTCACCCTGTCCCCCACCCCGGGAACGGCACGCCTTGCAGTGCTGCTCAAACGTCCCTGCTCCAAGCCAAAAGCAGCTGCGCGCCGTTTCTGCCGAGACGCTCCCCAGCTGCCCGGGGACCCCGGGAAAAGGCAGCGTATAAACATCACTGCTGCTGCTGCGTGCCCATGGCCATCACTGCCGAGGCGGCGGTGCAGGAGGGACCAGCATGGCTCATTTACGGGACGGTGAGTGGCAGCCTGTCACCATCACCCTGCAATCGGCACTATCAATGCAGCCTGTGCTCGTCCGCCCCGGGCGCCTGTCCTCCCCGCCGGGACCCCTCGCCCTCGCCGGCTCCAGCCCCGCAGGCAAGATGCAAATCGTGCTGCCTGCAAGGAGCCGGGCCAGYGGCACGGCGATGAACAGCGTCCGCCACTCCCACCCCCGGTTAAAAACACCGTGATGGGTTAAACACCGTATAAAGGATACTGAAGCTCTGATTCGTGATTTCGAAGTTCCACAGGTTTATCCGCAGGTCGTCGGCCGACATGTAGGTCTCGTAGTCGCTGTTGACGGATATGGAGTTGATGTGGTAGGTGTGCGCGTTGGCGAACACGCGCCGGGGGGTGGCCTCCACCATCAGGTCCATGGGCCGCAGCACCGGCACCTGCGGGCGGGACACAGCGGGACGTCAGCCGCGGCGCTGGCCTGGCCCGGCCCCGGCCCCGCTGCGGTGCCCCATCGCTGCGGAGCGCGCACTGGGCCGGTCACGCGAGCTGCCAACCCTGGAGCATTTTAGGAGAATTGCATTTTCTCAGGGAGCCAGGTCAGCACGGATTTTTCTCCCAACTTCCCGGGATTTGCTGCACGGTGAAGTGATGGAAGCACGAGATGGGACGAGACAGGGAAAGGGAACGTAAAAGCCAGAAACAGATGGAGAAAACACCAAGTAGAGCTATACTTTTTCTGCTTTTAGATCAAAGAGCATAACTCACGTAACCACCGGCAGACGGGCCRGAGCAGACAAACAGCGCGTGCACGGTGCAGTACAAGCAACGACTTCGGACGCGACGCTCTCAGGGCACCTTAATGCGGTGGGAAGGGGTCGGTCGTCGCCCCCCCGCCGGTACGCCGTCCCCCAGGCCACGACCCACGTGCTGCCCGAGCAGATCCCCACGGCGCGGGGGGACGGGAGTGGGACGCCGGACCGAGGGATGTGGGAGCGCGGGAGCTGCCAGCGCCAGCCCCAGCCGGACGTGACGAGCCGGCGGCTAATTCAGCCCGACACGCGTGGTGATGCCTCGTTTGCCGCCGAAGGACTCGCTCTGCCAGCTGGGGACAGGCGGGCGTTTCGCGCGGCGGCCGCGGGAAACAGGCTGTCGCTCAGCCCGCTGCAAACACGACGGCTTTGCAAAGGGAAGGGGCTCAACCAGCTCTCTCCAGATACAAAAATAAACACACAAAAGGCTCTGGCACAAGATCTCCCCCAGCAAGACGGTGACGTGCAGCCCGACCGCATCCCCGGGATAATTCCCACCCACGCAGTAATACGGCAATAAATGCTGCGAGCCGAACAAACAGGGTCCGAGCAAGAGCGCTGGCGGCGATCCGCAACTCCAAGGGCCCCAGAACACTCCCCTGTCTCATGGGGATACGGCCACTACGCGCAGACAAGGCCGTTTTCTTGAGTCAGGGAAGTAAAATAAATTCTTCAGCCAATGCAATTTTCTACATATCACTTCAGAGAGAAATTGTGTGTGTGGGGGGGTTATGTCTGGCACTTGGCCTTTCAGCAGGTAAAACTTCCAAAGCAGCAGCAAACCGGAGCCTCCGTGAACCCTTTAAGGCAAGATTTTCCACCTGGTGCAACTGCAGGGATCTGCGTTTGCAAACGGACGCAGCAAGCGCTCCCCCCCGCCGCGTCACCCCGCGCGCCCGCGGTGCCAGCTGTCGCCTGGAGCGCATCGACCGCGACCACCCAAACCCGCAACCCCAAATCCCGGGAGCCAGAGCGCCCCAGCCACGGGAAAGGCCGTCAGAGGCAGCGCCCGGAGCAGCCGCTCAGAGCAGCTCACGAAACAGCTGCCGACACGACGGCAAATGAAACCTTCTCTTTTCTTTGGAAACGCGGCGTCCCTGCAGGGTCCCTGCAGACCCGGCTCCGGCCGGCGCTGCCGCCGCGACGCCGCTGCGGCCCGTCCCCGGGCGCCGAGCCAGCCCGCGGGGCAGCGCCTGCTGCTGTACCCCACCGCTGACGGTAATTCGGTGTAACAAACCGCGTCAGGGACACGGCAAGGCTGTCAAATAAAATAAAGCACTAATAAATTAAATTACTCTCTGTTTTCGGGAAGGGGGGAATGCCAGTCATTTTTCATTTAAAAAAGATACGTCTTAATTTCTCTTTCCATTTTCTAACCGGCACCTTCTGCAGAAAGTGGGTCCCATTTGCTTGACATGCAGGTGACAGGCGACCGCGCTCTCCCCGCCTGGGGAAGGGCCCCCACCCCGTCCCGCGTTAACGGAGCACGCGTCCTCTCCGCAGCGGCAAAGTCCCTTTTCCCGCGGCCTGAGCTGCCCGGGCAGCGCGGGGGGGAACCGGGGCGGAGCGGGCGGCACGCTGCAGCCACGGACACCCGGGTCACAGGACGGGCCAGAGGCCACCAAGTCATGCGGGTCCAAAAACGACCGGACGAGCCCAGGCAGGAGAAGCAGAGACACCGCCTCGGCCTCGGAAAGCGCTGGCGGAGGTTGGGGAGGCGGGGGACCCCCGCCACGGCAGTGTCCCACATCCCCCTCCCTGTTCCCCCATCCCCATCCCCGTTCCCATGTCCCTATTCCCACGTCCCCATGTCCCCATGCCCATTCCCACATCCCTGTTCCCACATCCCCATGTCCCCATCCCTGTTCCCACATCCCCATCCCTGTTCCCGCATCCCCAGGTCCCCATCCCTGTTCCCACATCCCCATCCCTGTTCCTGCATCCCCAGGTCCCCATCTCTGTTCCCACATCCCTATGTCCCTGTTCCCACATCCCCACGTTCCCATTCCCATTTCCATGTTTCCATCCCTGTTCTCACATCCCCATGTCCCCATCCCCGTTCCCACGTCCCTACGTCCCTGTTCCCACATCCCCATCCCCATTCCCATGTTCCCATCCTTGTTCCTGCATCCCCACATCCCCATCCCCATTCCCACATCCCCATCCCCGTTCCCACATCCCCACGTCCCCATCCCCATGTCCCCATTCCCACATCCCCATCCCCGTTCCCGTGTCCCCATGTCCCCACGCAGCCGAGCCCAGGCACAGCCGGCACCTGCTGCCCCGGCTCGCAGACGGGGAACGTCGGGACCATTCCCTTGCTCGCGTGCGATGGGAAGAGGGCTCTGCTCTCGTCGGCCTCCCCCGCACAGCGCAGCGGAGAACGCCGGGCTCCCACCACGGCCGGAACCCGACCCAGAGCAGCCACTAAAACACTCCATAAATCCCCCGTTCGGTGCCTCCCCGGGCACGCAGGCAGCGGCGAGGGAGCCCCGGCCCCCGCGGCACGCCGGCCGGCAGCACGCGCCTCTCCTGCCGCCGCCGCCTTCCACCGACGGCCCCTTCCACCGCGGCCGAGCCTCGTGCACCGATTCCTGCCGGATCCGGTCGGGCAGCCCCTCGTGCACCGATTCCTGCGGGATCCGGTCGGGCAGCCCCTCGTGCACCGATTCCTGCCGGATCCGGTCAGGCAGCCCCTCGTGCACCGATTCCTGCGGGATCCGGTCGGGCAGCCCCTCGTGCACCGATTCCTGCGGGATTCGCTCCGCCGCCCCGCGCAGCCCCAGGTTTGTACGAAGGAAACCGTAATCCAGTTAGGGCAAGGCGGAGAGCAGCGCGAGCTGCCGGGGCGGGTGCTGCAGGGCACCGGCTGAGCCGCGCCGGACCTGCTCCCTGGGGTTTATCCCGTTTTACCTCCCAAAGGCGTTTTCCATGCTGCCAGCAGCAGCAGTGACCGGTCAACACTGCCCGCAGGTTAATGTGCTGCAGACAAAATGTACATCAAACGCTATTTCCATGGCGGATTGGCAATTTCGTGCTCTCCAGGGCTTCGTCTCGCTGGACTTTCCTCGTGAAGCGTGAGCAGACACCGTCCCGTGCGAAGAGCAACCTGCTGCCTAACCGCCGGCCCATGCAGCTGGCGGAGCTGCCAGGGACGGAGCTGGGGAGCTGGGAGAAGGGGGAGGACTATGGACACCAGGGTCTGCAGCTCGGCTCTTGCTCTCTGGTATTACTACAGCCCAAAATCTTCAACTTGGGGTCTAAAACAAAGTCAGGATCCTGGGGAGTCCAAACCTCTCCAGTTCTTTGCCTCGGTTTCCCCAGACGAGGTGGGTTCGATGACACCAGGTCCCTTGGGAGGAGCAAGGAGCACCGAGCTAGTGCGCGTTTCCCACGGCCGGGCTCCGGGACGGGGACGCACGGCCGAGCGGGTCCACGGAGGAGGTTTCCCTTCTTAGCGCCATGACACTCACAGCAACGTCATGCCACACGCAGCCCAAATCACCCCAGATTTCCCAGTCTCCGCACATTTTTACGGCATGCTGGGGTCTTTTCCGTAACCGAGAACTCGCCTAGGTCAGTTACTGCAGTTCAGGGTTACTCTCACCATCTCTACCCAAATTGTGAAATAAATTTGCAGGAACCTCCAAAAAACAGACAGAACATGTTTGAAGTTAAAACCCTTGTACTCTTAATCCTAATCCTAGGGACTCCTTAGAACTACGTTCCACTTAAAGACGTGATTCTTTTAAAACCTTTTTTACACACTTCTCCGGCTGAAAAAGAGTCAGAATCAGTAAAACCTCACCTAGCAGTGAGCAGCCCTCCTGCTTTTGGAAGAATTATGTAAAAGCACAGCTGTGTTATCAAACACAAACTCCCAGCAATCTAGACCCATCGGATAATTCTGCCTGGCATATTGTTTTTACAGTGTGTCTAGACAGAGATACCAACCGTGTAACTGCTGTGGAAAAAGAGATGAACAAGAAAAAAAATACAGAAGGTCAGTTCTGGTCATCAGTGCTCCAAGCGGAGTTCACAGTGCTCGATGGAGGGACAGAGACTTTTCACCGGAGAAGAGAGAATTCAACCCATGGCCTGGGAAAAGGAAAAAGGAGAAGACTGGACGTGCCGCCCAGGAGSCCAAGCCCAAGCCCAAGGCCAAGCCCATCTCTCTTTATAACGAGGCCTTGCTTAAAGAACAACAAAAATCAAGTAAATCCAGGAAAGCGAACGCCGTAGGTCGCAAGCACGTCCCAGCTCACCACGACCGGGGGGAGAGCAGAACACGATGGCATGGGGTGAGAGCGAGCCCGGTGCCGTCCCGCTACGCCCGAGGAGCCCACGCTACCAAACGGCACTTGGAGCTCAGCCGACCATGCAAATATTACACATCGAGCTGCTCTAGAGCTATCTAAATGACTAATGAAAACGGGAAAATCCTTTCTTTTTTTTTATTTCTGTAGCAACGGCTTGATGATGATCATTTGAAATTGATTAGTTCTGCCACATGCATTTTATAGCCAAAAAAGCCAAATGTTTCAAATTACCTTGTCATTTAAATGATAATGGTTCGGAGAATGTGAAAAATAAGCAAATCTCTTTGCTGTGGCATAAACGCTCTTCTGGCACCAGAAGCAGCCGCTGCACTAGCAGCATGACAGTTTTTATCCAAAGAATCCCTCATTCCTCTCCCTGTCCCCTTTATACGGGAACCTACTGATGCATTAAGTTGGGTGATGTGTGTGTGTTTATACATATATATATAGTGAGAATAAAGTGCACATTCCCCATGAAACTGTGCCCAGAAGCCAAGGAGTTTGGACGCTTTGGCGAAGTGGAGCTGCACGGGGCAGGGACGGTCGTTCCCAGATGGCACCTGAGCCCACCCGCGACTCCAACGAGCGGAGCAGGCTGGGACGGACACCCCGAACTCTCGGGAGCGGACGGAGGGAAGGGGTGACGCGGAGAAAAGGGACAGAGCTGGACAACAGGGACGGCACATCTTTCCAGCAGCTCTGAAGGCCGCGTGCCGTTCACGTCTTCCTCGACCCCGGAGGACTTCCCAGGCGCATCCCGGTGTGTTGCAAACGCGGGGAAGGAGATCACGCTCTTCTCAGGGCGGGACCGGTCCGTAAGACAACATCCTTCAGCAGCAGCTCCACCCCGGCGCGTCCCCGTCCGACACTCGGACATTTGCGCTGCTGCTGCCGGAGCAGCTGCTCCCATCCGCCTGGCCGTCAGCACGTACCGGGAAAACGGCTTAGGAACGGCTCCTCTGGACGCTCATCCCTGTCCTCCGTCCCGCTGGCGGGCTCTACCCTCCGCCGGAGCAACGGACAAACCCCCCGTGAAGGGGAGCCAGGGACTTTCTAATGAGGTTCCACACTGTTGGCCGACCTCTGAAACAGCTTTTTTTTCCCTTTTTTCCGGTATCGCAGAGGAAATTGAGGCAATGCTTTACCAGCCGCAAGTCTTCCCGAGGTGTGTGTCGCATCTTGGCTTCCTCCCCCAGGCGCCGACACCAGCGGGAAGCTTGTCCTTCCCTCGGCGTAAGGCCGCGACGCCTTCGCCTCCGTCCGTAACTGCGACCGTCGCCCGTCCGGGCCCCGCGCGGCTCCTCTCTGCCCCTGCTCCCCCCCCCGCCGCCTCCCCGCCTGGCCCCCGCCGGGGAAACCGCCCTTCCCGCCAGCTCCTCCGAAATCCGCGGGGATTTCCCCCAGGCCGCCCCGCGGGTGATCCCGCACGGCACCCGTGCTGCTCCCGCGCGCGTCCTCTCCAGCGCGTCCGCCTCCACCGGACGCCCCCCATCCCAGCTACCGACGTGCAGCAAACACGACCTCAGCGCTCGAGTGATGCAAACTGGAAAAAAAGACCTATTCGGCCCGTTCCTGGCCCTTCGCTACGGCCCGGGCACGCTGCCCCTTAGCACCTCAGTGAGCTAAGCACTCCTTCTGCAGCACGGGGGTGAGAAACTCCTCGGAAACAACGCTCATCACACAAATCCAAGCCATTAGGAGGAACGGAGAGGAGATGACTGCAGCAAGGTGGCTTTAAAACCCTTCTCTTTGCCTGGCTGCCATTGACGATTCGAGTGCGGACGGACGCGGCGTCACTCCGAAACGCGAGCACCGCGGGGCAGGCAAGCGCGCAAGATGCGCGATGCTGCAGTAAAATGGTTAAAGCCATGTAAATATCTAAGTAAAATCATCAAAACATCAGGCTGAGCTGGAGTCGGCTGAAGGCTCCTCCGTTTCCCGTCCTTAGGGATGGCAGACGTCATGCCTGGAGATACCAATAACCGTAACACCGAGCACTTACGTCGTGTTTTACCTCCTATTGCGGCGGAGCAGGAGCTGGGGTTACGCGCTCGCGACGGGGAAGCTGCAGCGCGTTATTGCAGGGGTGCAATGAGGGACCGCGAAGCAGCCGGCGCCGCCGGCCCGAGGTCGCACCCCGCTTCTTCCACGGAGCCCGGAGCCGCTCCGAGCCAGCCCGCCGAGCCCCGACACAACTCGTGACCTCGGGCCGGTGCCGTGCTGCTCCCGCTCCCGCGCTCGGGGACAGGTCTGCCGGCGGCCGCACTCACCCGCAGCGTGGTGATCATGGAGGGGTCTCGGAGCCGGCCGTCCTCATCCTTGAGGTTGTAGCCCTCGGGCCGCTTGTCTCGCTCGCTGACCTTCCACAGCTTCACGGTCTTATCTGCGCGGGACGGGAGAGGGGACAGCGTCACGGCCGGGGACGCCCGGCGGCAGCCGCGGGGCCACGGCCGGGGTCCCGGTGTCACCTGGTCGTTAATGTGACAGCAACGCGGGAAAAACCCTCCTTCAGAAAACTAACTACCCCAAAATGCTCCATCCCGAGACCTCCGTTTTCCCGTTCCCAGGAACGCGGGGCTCCGTCCTCAGTAGCGGTGTTTCCCTCCCTCCCTCCCGGCAGTCGCTCCAGCAGCAGTTTATCGCCACCGCCGCCAGGTTTTACACACAGCCTTGTCATTCATCTCAATTTTCTCCTTTACGCTGTAATTCCAACTGACTGCTATTAATTTCGTTTTTATTAACCCATTTTACTTCAGGGGGTTTCGGCACATACGGTTAGTTTAACAGCAAGAACAAAAGGAAACAACATGACGTGGGAATATTTTAAAAAGAATCATTTTGATAACCTGCCAGCATGTGAAACCCCATCCCAAATGGAAAGATGATATCCCTGTTAATCAAAAAACTATTTAAAAACTCAATTAACAGAACATTATACTCTATAATTAATCTTCATTGCATTTCAATGATTTTCCCCCCAAATGAGTTTAATAAGTCTTTGCATTTTATTACAATGATCAATAGAGTAAATTATATAATACAAAGTAAGTTGGTTATGGAGATAATTAGACCCCTCCTTTTCCCCTGAAGTAATTAAGTCACATCCATCTTAAGGTCCCATTCATCCCAAGTCATATTCCTGGGTCCCCCTGGTATTTATCTGCACATCACGTGAAACTGCTCACCGAGCGCAGCTGCACTTGAAACAAATCCCTTGTAGCTTTTCTTAGAAAAAAAGGAAAAAAAAAAAAGGAAGAAAAAGAAGAAGAAGAGAAGAAAAGAATTTCCAAAAAGTAACAATAGAAAAGTTACACAGCGGAGGGAAGAGACCTCTCCCGTGCAGGGAATAAAAACCGTGAAATAAAGGCAAAAGCACAGGACCTGCATGCAAAACGCGCTCCGCGGGAGGTTTCGGCTGGGTGCCGGCTCCCCGGCTCACACCGGTTTGCAGCGAAGCCAGCGTACATCTTTTCGCTATACCCCTGACATACTTTTAATGTGGTTTTAGCACATCTTTGCGGGGGCCGCGGCCCTGGGCGCACGCACCGTTGGTGGAGAGGAGGAAGTAGGCGGCGTTGTGCTGCGGGAGCCATCGTATCTTGTTGATCTTCTCCTCTATCTCCAGGCTCTTCAGGTAATCGAACTCGGGCTCGTGGCTCTGGAAGGTGCTGTAGACATTGTACTCCCCGCGGCGCTGCGGCTGCTGCTTGCTCTGCGCGGGGAGCGGCAGCGTCAGGCCGGGGCGGAGGAGCCGCCGGGGTCACACAACCGCGAAGGGAAGCCGCCTCTGCAAGGGCTAATGCTCGGCGCGTGGTGCCACGCGGGATCCCGCGTCCCCGAGTCCCCGCGTCCCCAAGCCCCAACGGGACCATCCCTAACGGAGCAAACAGCCCCGTGCAGCTGAACCTCCCCCGTGCAGCCGGAGCAGCCGGCCCCGCGCCGTCCCTCGGGGAGGAGCGCTGCTCTCAGCCAGACCCCACGGGATTTATCCCATGCAGCATTAATGAGTTTAAAGTCCAAGAAAAGCAGCGGAATAATAAAATGAGAAACAAGTAAGAAATAAAATATTATTGGAAAGGTTGATGGAGCGTCTGTGTGCGTAACCTTCACTGACTGGTCCTTTCCAGGGCATGCAAAAGGACTTCTGAAGCTATAACACCGAGAAACAGTTAAAAACATCATTGGACTATAACGTTTTTCACAGCCGGGCATCACTCATCCCTTTCCACCTTAAGAAATCACATCCGCGAGGGCAGATTCGCTCACATCCCCACCAGGCTGTGAAGCACCACACGAGATGTGCCAGACCAATTAAAACGAGACAGCTTTGGGAACGGGGGGGAAAACCTTCCAGGTCGTTAGGGCCTGCGGCAGCTTTCGGTTGCCAGCCGCGTTTCGTGCACGCTTGGACCGGCAGCACACGCAGCAGCCGCGGAAGCGCATGGTGAATGCGAGTGCAAACGCGGAGCGTCGCCGAACCGGCGAAACGCGCAGGCGGAGGGACCCGGTCACGGCGGCTGGGCACCGAAACGCTCCAGCCTGGTCTCGTTTACGCCCCGAAAGCGAGGGGGGGCAGAAATGCAGCGTGCTTCTTAAGGTGTTTTACGAGATGGCATCTGGCCCCGCTTATGCTAATAGTCGCTTTTCAGTTTGGAGTTTGCCAGGAGGGAGCTGAGTCTGAGAGTGACACGTAAGGATTAGGGAACAGCGGGAAGCTGCTTTTAAAAGGATAAAATGGGCATTTTGCATGCACTAGCACTTACCTCCTGCTCACGCTGAAATATTACAACCCGACCCCCCTTGTCCCCTGTTGCTAGTAATTCTCCCGTGTGGTTGAATTCTACCGTGGAGATAATGTCAGCTGAAAAGAAGAAGAAGACAAAGACAATTTAAGTAACTGCACACCGGCTTTTCGCAGGCATCTGAGAGGCACCATTCCCCGCACCGTTAAGGCAATCGCTACCAGCATCGTTTTGCCTCCCCCGTGAAATTTCCAGGAATCTTAGTTTTTCTACTGAATATAACAACGAGCACAGGATTTCAGGACGGGCATGGACTAAACCCTGGCCCACGCCGCTGTGATGCGGTTACACAGCTCCCGCTGGGCTGAACCCGGAGGATATTTCTGCCTCCGACCCGCGCCAGCCAGGGGAGCTCAGCCGGAGCCGGGGTCGCGGGCCTGGTGCCTCCTCCCCGCGCGCTCAGGGAAGAAGCAGCGCGTTGCTCGCAGAAGCGCGGTGCCCATCCCGCCTGCTCCTGCGCTTCCTCCTCCTCCCGTCGAAGCTGGGGCCGTGGCTGCGGCACACGAGGACACACGCATGCTCTGCCCACCCAGCTCCCCAGCGGCCGGGGGGCCGCGTAACGCGGCAGGTTTCTCTGCCCACTGCCGAATCCCCCTTGGCCACCAAGCTACGCAAAACCTCTGCCTCCCGGCCCTCGTTGGGCCCCAACGGCACCAGGCTCTCCCTGCTCAGCCTTCCCCGCAAACCCGAGCCAAAGGCCGGTACCGTCATCCCGAGGCAGAGGGGCAGCAGGAGGAGGCAGGGAAACGCGCCCGGACCTGCGACTGGTGCTAAGGGCTTTCGTCTGCAGCGCTCGCCCTGGGGCGAAGCGAGCGGGAGAACCGCTAACGACCGGATTTATTAGGCCTATTTTCAGAGCGGTGTCAAAGGTTAATTCCCTGGCAATTCCTGCCCAGCTGGCATCCACCAGTTGCTCCGAGCGCCGCGCTCGGGAACGCAGGGCGGCGGAGGGGGAGAGCGGACGCGGCCTCGGAGACCCGCACCTGCGGCGGGATGGATTTTGCAATGACGGGCGTTTGGTTATGGGAACAGCCGGCTCGTGGCTGCAACGAAGGCTGAGGGAATTCGTCTTTTTTTTAAATTTTTGTCACCTGCGTGCGGTGTACGTTTGCGCAGCCCGTACGGGCAGCCTCAGGCGCCTCCCCGAAGCCGTGCTGCTCCCACGCAAACCATTCCTGCCCGTCAGACCGGCCGGGCTCGGCGCTGGGGGCCTGCGGAGCCGCCCCGGCCCCGCGTGCGCAGGCGGCTGCCGGCCCTTCCCCCTGCCGCGCAAGGGGCTCTCGCAGACCGGGAGCCCTGGCCTCCTCCCCGGGAGCCCTCGCGCCAAGTTCCAGCGTTTATCCCAAAGCCCGGCCACCGCCGCGCCCCCAGGGCGACCGGCACGACTCAGACCTCTGCCCACCCCCGCGCGAGGGGGGCTTCCAGCCCGTCCTGGGGCACGTTCGGTGCGCGCGCACAGCTGCCGAGCCCCGCGCACGCTCCTCCTCTCCCGGCACCTGGCTGCTGTGGACAGAGGCAGGGAGAGGATTTCGCCGCAGACGGGGACGGCGCTGCAGGAGCAAACCCAGAGGCTGACGGACTCACGAAGTTCAGTAAAAAGGCTCGAGAGCAACGCAGAGGGGCCAAACTCACGCGCTGTCTACGCCAGAGAAAAGCCCGGCGGGCTGCAGCGGGCAGGCTGCACGGCCGAGCAGAGCGCGTCTGGTCGGAGCTTCACCCCTTCAAAGTCAGCAAAGGCATCTTACTTCTGCACGTGCGCTGGCTATTCCTCTCTCGAGTGGGTCTGACGAACACGGAGCTTCAAAGCCACCGGTTAAGTATCATTCCCATTACGCAGCTGGGAATACTGAGGCCCTGGAAAGCCCTCCCCAACAATTCCCCTTGGGAAATCTAATCCACACCTATTTCTTGGTTGCTTATGCTGTTCTTGCACTCTCTAAAAATCTCTTTTAACAACTCTTATCCCTGCCAAAGGGTTTGCAATCCATGAATGCATCAGAGCACGCGATACGCATCCTCCGACCTCCAGCTGAGCACCTCCAGCGCGAGCGCTGCCCCCCGCACCCCCGGCTCCCCTCCGCCGCGGTAGGAGCTGCCCCCACGGCGCTGCTCCTTAACTGAACAACACCCGCACAGCTGGATTACCTACATCTGAGCAGCACGACCTCCCTGAACCCCCTTGTGCGGTCCCTTCATCTTTATTACTTATTTTTGATGGAGCGAGAAAGGAGATCCAAGGTGAAAAAAAAAAAATGTGTTGCCTGATTTTTCAAGGATTTGTGCGGAAGCGGGAGGGGGAGGTAGCAGCAATGCTTATCACAGACATGGGGGTTATCCGACACCCTCTGCACCGCACAGCTGAGATCGGTGGAACACCCTTCCCTGTCCCCAGATTATTCTCCCGTGTTACGGCTTGGACGGAGGTCAGCAGGTAGCTGGGACCGCAGCGATGCATGGAGAGAGTGCCAGGCGCTCAGCCCAGCGCCGAGGGAGAACCCGGAAGGAGAGGGTGCGAACGGGCGACCGCAGGCGCAGGCATTTCCGAGCGCCTGTCGGAAGCTGGCAGCGAACACCCAGGCAGGGCAGGTCTCAGCCCGGCTGCTAAAAACGACACACTCGCTGCAAAATTTGAGGATCTTGCGAAATCAGAAACCAATCTGCAATTTCAGGGAAAGGACGTTGGGTCTAACAAACACAAGAAAAAATAAATCCCTGCAAAATTAAGCCAAAAGATGTTCCCATTCTCACATGCAATTGCATCCATAGCTGGATATAGATGTCACAGCTAAAACCAAACATGCTCAGACACTGAGAAACGTTGCATTTGGAACCAAATCTGGTTCAGCAGCTTGAGCTAAACCCTAATTAAAGCAGAGATTTTTCATTCATGACAGTTTCCAGTTGGCAACGTATTTAAAGTTTCCACTTTAGGAAAAAATTTATAACTCTAACTCGTTAGTTCCTAGCTCTGTGCCTGCTGCTAACTACCCTGCTCACCGGTTTCCTAATCCGCTGGCCTCTCATTCAGGGAAGGCATCAGAAAACAGACGCACAGCAAGCAGCTCCGAGCTGGCCCTTCCCAGGGCTGCCGCAGAGGAAAACCGCCCACCAGCCAGGCCCAGGCTGGATCCATCCCAGCGCAGTTCTTCCAGGCAGCCGATTCCCGTGGAGCCCGGCAGGCTCCTGCCTTCTGCCCACGGCGGCACTGTCCGGGAGCAGCCACGGGCACCGGCCACGGGCACCGGCCACGCCGCGTGAGGACTCGGCCGTCCGGTCCCTGGTTCGGCTGTCTGACCGCTGAGACCTCGCACGCTTCAGTCCCCACGTGCCTCCATCCCCAGTGCGAAACCAGGCGAATACAACCCAGGCAGCAGGACAGCCGCGGCAGGGGACATCCGGCTTCTCTATCACCGTATCACAACATCAGTAAGGTCCGTGTCAATATGTCGTTAAGGCCCCCAGGAAATCAGCCTCAAGGTGTCTGAGCAAAGCAGCGTGGTGCAGAGGGCAGCCCAAGGCTTCCTCCTGTCTTGCAGGCGAGTGGGATGACGCCCGTATGAATTCAGATTTGAGTTAACGAGGTTAACGCAGCCGACGGAGGCCAGCAGCGCCCGGTCTCCGGCGTGGACAGCTCTGCTACCGGACGGGCGTCTGAGGGACCCGCGACTCTGGGTCCCGACAGGGAGCAGGGACAACACCCAGGGGCTCTGCAGCCTTCGCACTGCCGCACGCAGGAGGCCCTGGGACAGCACCAGCTGCTTTCTGCTCTTCCACAACCCCTCTCCTCCCTCCAGCACGGCGGGGCACCAGGCACCTCGGCATCGCTGATGAGCCCGGCAAACTCCCACCCGCGCCCGGGCAGCACGCGCGTCCCGCTGCACCGCTCGGGCTCGCTCCGCGCTCCCCGGGGCCGGGGCCGGGGCCGGGACCGCGTGGGTCCTGTCCCTGGGATGCAGCAACCAAAGCCAAGCCTGGGGAGAAACCTTTCTGCCCTAAGTGGTGCGGGGGCGGCCTTATCTGCAGGAAATAAGCAGCAAGACCTTACAGAGGAGGGAACCGAAGCCCCACTCCCCATGTCCCTCCAGGGCTGTCAAATGGTACCTGGCGACATCTGAGCAACAGCAATACACCCCCAGCAAGCAGGAGGAGAAAATGCCGGAGAGCAGGCCAGCACAGCAAAAACGGTGCGTGCGGCAAGTGGCCCCGGGCACCTCCGGACGTCCCCACGATGCTCTCGGCTGGGTCTCGTGCCGGCAGAGGCGTCGCCAGGAGAAAGCGCTGGGAACAAGCGCAGCAGCAACCCAAGGCATTTTAAAGGTAATCACAGAAAAGTGTTACTGCGCACCTCACGTTAAGATGTACTTTTTCCTTCTAAAATTACTCAGTCGGAAATACATTTGTTTTGCGCTATTTAATCTTCTCCATCACCAGCCACTGCTTATGTTTAAGTCATTCATTTTTTTTCAATGAATTAAAAAAAACTTCCAGTGCTGCAGTAAGACATTTTTCAGGCAGTGCTTGGCCGCCTAATGCATTGCCTTGTCAGCAGAGCTATTTAAAGCATCTGGGGCCAGAATCCATGAAAAATCCATAAGCCCCCCGGCCCCTCCATTGATTTATCTGTTGGCGCAGGGGAGGGGCAGCTCCAAGCCCCGGAGCCGGCCGCGCCGTCCCTGGCTGACTGTTTGCTCACTGTCAGCACTGCACGCAGGTACAAGCAACAGCGCCCGGCTGAAAACACGCTTCCATCACTTACAAGAAAATTAAACCAAAAGCTGCAACCGCTCTGTTTCTAGAAGACTGGTATAATTCCACGGATTTGAGCAACGTTCGGCGTGACGTTTGTTCCGGTGTCCCCAGGAAGCACCTCGCCCCACGCACTGCGCAGCGTGCCGTGCCCCAGGCGGGCGCAGGAGCAGCTGGCTCCCCGGGCGCAGGAGCACCCCTCTCCCGGCAGAGCCCTCCGCCCGACCCGAGCCCACCGCCGGGGCAGGACTCGCGCCCGGCGTCGGCGGGCTCCGGCCCCGGCTCTTAGCTCGGGTATTTGTAAGTAATGACAAGGGGCAGGAAACCTCTCCCGCTCTCCAACAGGTGAAACGAAGGAGCTCTGAAATGATCAAAATTCACGAGCATCGTGGAGCAGCAGATCTGTTTTGAGCTGTCTCTTGGTAAACTCGTGGCTCCCCGTGCAGCCTGGTCCATTGCAGGCACTTCATTCCCACCCGCTGCATTCGAAGGATGAAACAGAGCAATTATTAATTCAAATTCATACGTATTTGTATTGAAATGATCAATAATTCATGCCTGTTTCTCCTAAGGTTCCTGCAACAGTTTTGTGACAACAGAAGGGAGAAAGGCTCCTCTCCCCTCTTGCTTTTTCATTTCCTCAGCCGCTTCCCACATGCTCGGTGCCCGAGTGCGGGGAATTTGAAGAAAACTGTTTCCATGGTGATCCTTCCTCCCGGAGCCGGAGCCGCGCCAGCCTGCAGCTCGCCCCTTCTGAAGTGCATTAATGTGCCTAATGCTTTCATGCTAAAAATATCGAGGCTTGGGTTTGATTTCCGCAGCGGCGATACAGTTTTATCAGGAAAATGGGAAATTTATAAAATACACACGTGCCCGCCCGGTGGTGCGAGCTCCCTTCCCCCTCTCCTTTTGCTAGGAAAAGGCGCGTTCCCCCAAGGAAGGGGGAAATAAGCCGGGTATTAAAAATAAGCCAGACAGAGCGGGGGGATGATGGTGAACACCAAACATCGCGGCTTGTGATGCACAACCGAGCCGGTGATACGGCTGCAAGACCAGCTGTCTCCAGTCGCAGACGCGGCCGGGCGCTCACCCGCTCTGCGGACGTGGGGCCCTGGCTGCCCACTGCCCCAGGCAGGACGCGGGAGAGCCCGGCCCGGCCGATAAACCGCTTCCCCGCGGCACCTCTCCACCACGGTCCAAGGCCAGATGTGCCCAGCCTCCGGCTCCGGCTGTGCTCCTTCCGAAAGGGTCAGCGCTTCCAATGCACCGCATGGAGATTGCTGCAACCGTAACCGGGGTGTCCCTGCATGAAGCGACCGCAGCTTTCAACTCCCGAGAACAAGCGAGGGTAGGTGCCCTTGCTGTGGCCGTGCAGGACGGACACCGAGCTGGCGGAGCTCAGTGCAAGCCAAAAGCATGTGTCTACCCGCAGCCATGGAAGCTCCGAGAGCAGAGCATCACGCGACAGTAATCGGGAGAAGAAAAGGCAGGAAATCTGCAAATGCTTCACCTAAGGTTTAGGACTGGATTTGTTCCTGCCAAAATGTTGACAAAAATATAGTAAAAGCCTCAGCTTTTGACCCGCTCCAAGTCCAAGCGACTGACGGTTGCCTCTCCCACTCCTTGGAAGGGGTCACAGCTGAGGTCCGTCCGGCAGGGACATGCAGGGCGGACTTAGAGGGGTTTGTCTCTAAACCGGCAGTCCTGACACACGGAGGCAGAGCACAGGGCAACGTTTCCGCCCCACTAGCACCTGACGGTCCCCACGACCTGCGCTTTTTATGCAATTCAGAGGAATCTGGAAATCCGGGCAGAACGAGCAACAAGGACCTGATCCTTGTCACTTATTTCTGCATCTCCTTCCTCTTTGGCTGCTTTTCCAGGGAAACAGGTCTCTCCGGGACTGGGTCGTGCCGTGACCCAGCGCTCCCACGCAAAGGCGTCGCAGATAACGTACTCGGGACAATTCTTTCCCCAGTTCCTCAAGAGTTGGGGCTCTGCTTTTCTTCAGCCAGCTCCTGCCCTTTTAACGACAACAACACGACTCTCTGCACTTGCTAATGCGCTCACCGCTTTCCCAGTCCTCCCGCAGGAGCCCTTTGGGAAGCACTTCACGGAAGCAGACGCGCAGGCGAGGGTTAACGTCAGCGAGAGGGGCTGGAGCCGAGCAGCAGCGCTGCAGACGGGACGTGCGACCACGGCTCAGCGCCGGGAGCCCCGTTCTTTTTGTTATTTGTATAAATCGCTTGGCTGACGGCACCACGCACAAAACCCCCAAGTCTGCGGATGATAGTAAACTGGGAAGCACCATAAACAACAGCAAACCAGGGTGCCAAACGAAGAAGGATTTAGACCATGCGAATCCCAGGCTGTGAGGTGTCCAATCCAGTGTAACGCTGGTAAGTGTGGGACAATAACTCGCCGCAAGCAAGTCTCCCCTCCCTCCCCAAGCGGGTCCCCAACCAGAGCGAGAGCCGCGGGGACCTGCCAGGCGGACGGGGACGTCGCGCGGCAGCCGGGAGCAGCCCCGAGCGCCTGCGCCCGCGTCCCCACCGCTGCACCCGGCGACGAGCCGCAGACGGGATGCTGCCAGCCAGAGAACAAAACCCACGGCCGGCACCGCTGGGCTGGGCAAAGCGAGCACGAGGAGGGCAGGAAAATTAAAGGAGGGAAGTGAAGGACGTAGCTGCATCTGCTAACGGCAGAGCCAGACCGTGAACCCGCTCACGGACCCCCCGCGCCTCATCTCTGCATCCGACTGCTCCGCGGCCGAACTCCGAGCCGGAGCTGGGAAAGGGACCGCAAGGAGCCGGCAGCCCGTCGAGCTGCCACTGAGTAACGCGACGAAACGTCACCCTAAGGCTGCCGAGGGGCATTCCCGGCTCCGAACCTCGGCGACAGCCTGGGGCTCAGCCAGCTCAGGAGACCGGGACACTCTCCGCATGTTTAACAGAGATTCTTTGGGTCTCTCTTTCTGTCTGCCTCTCCCTTAAAAATAAAGTTTTTAATAACTCCGAAGCGTACATCACGTCAGCAGCAAGGAATTCATGCTGCCCATTGGAGCTTTAAACAGACGTTCACAACTTTGAAGGAGAGCTGTGAAAATACCAACACGCAGCCTCGAACACTGCCAGGCCTTCTAAAAGAAGCCATGACTTTCTTTCAACTCCCTAAGTTCAGCTTTACACTAAAAAAAAAGCCCCAAATGCGGACAGGCAAACCAAACCTTTCTGGCAAAGGCGTCACGGGCTGGCCAATTTGTTTTGCCATAGCGTTTCTGGGGTCGGTTCCCAGGACCCACGTGCAGAAAGGCCTTTCGCACAGCAAGGCGCTCTGGAGCAGTCCGGGCCAGCGCGTGAGCTTTGGAGCTATGCAGAGCCCATTGGCCCGGCCTGGGGATGCCTGGGACTCCTCGGAAACGCTTCCCACGAAATAAAGCACCGTACCGCAGCACGTCCAACAGCAGCACGGGCGACGCTGGTCGCGGGACAGCAGAAGCGCGTCCCCCTCGGCCCCAGGGCCGCTCTGCCCGCCGGGGCGGCACCTTGCCCCGGAGCCCGGCAGCGGCACCGGAGACCGACACGGCATCGGCCGCGGGGCTGGAGAGGCTCCTCTCCCGGGGGAGGCACGAGGTCCACCACCAACCCGAACCCAAATCCTGCAGATCCTCTGCAGCTCTACTGAGCTGTCTGCGAAGAAGTGTTAATGGGGAGCCAAAACGAGGAGGACTTCAAGACCTCTGGGCTACTTAAAAGACGGGCTGAGAAGGAAAACGAGGGCAGGGACATGTAGCCAGAGCAGGCAGGACGGCACCGCGCTGGGTCCCACCAGACCGGAGCACAGTGCGGTTCGCAGCGTCACGCACGGATGGTCCCAAGCAATCAATCCTCCTCCAAACTGTGTGGTCCACCACGGGGGACGGAGGGGAGGGAAGGGAGCGGGACGACGGAGGCTGGACTGGGATCTAATGGCATACAAAATCACATGTGATTGATCTGCATTGATTTTTCCCTGCTGAGGGGAATGATAGCCTGGCAAACAGAAATCAATTCCACTGCATTAAGCCCAGTAAGAATTTGGCCTCATCAGCAAAATGCCCTTAAACATTATTACACAGCACAGAGTGAACCATAGCACGGCTCTGCATCCCGGTGCACAGCACCTGCCTAACCCCGCGATCCGAGACGCGTCGGGGCACAGTGAAGACGGGAAGGCAAGGCCTGCAGAAAAACACTGTTTTCCGTAAGGCTTCTGGCACACCCAGACCTCCCGAGAGCTTCTGGAGGTCTAGATGTGCTGCCGAGCCCTGTGGTCCGGCTCCAACGTCTCACCACCATGTTGTGATGCTACACAACTAGCAGCAGCTGCTCATCTTCACCAGAATGGAATAAAGTCTCCTAAATTTAAATGCTAAAAATACCGGCACAAAATTTCTCTGCCCTCGTTACAGTGAAGAATAATTTAGTGCTACCGACCCAGACTAAAGCAATTTCCATCTGTTAGCTCCTCCGATGCGTCTCTGCAGCTTCCCACTGCAGTGTCTATCCAACGTGCTCCAACGAGAGAGCGAGTTCAGCGCTCTCCCACCGCCCGCACAAGGTTTAATCCACTGTAACCGCTCGAAATGAGAGTTCGGAAGGAAATAATTCCATGGAGGCGTTCACCACTGAAGCGCAGCCCGGCTGGTCGCGCATCGGGAGCAGCAGCCCCTCGGTCCCCGGTGCCGGAGGCACGCCGAGGCGCAGCTCYGTCACTGCCACGCGGCAGCCAGCGATCGAACTCTCCTCCTGAGCCGGATGCAACCAGCAGAAGCCACGCGGCTTTGAAACGCAATGCCGTGGTTCGTTAATAGGAGCAGAATAACGAAATGAAAGAGAAGCCAGTCATGGCGTTCAGATACAATCACAGCTCCACGCAATCCTTTACAGATATCCTGCTAGCCACGACACCGCCTGACTTCAAAGGGTCACGTTGCAGCTGACCGTAACGTGCACGTGCGGGCGAAGCCGAGGAAGGGAGCCCGCGTCCCGCGGGCAGATCAGGGACCCCCGGCGTGGAGCAGACCCGGGACAGGCGGACACGAGAAACGGCCGGCTCACGACTCCCCCCTCCACGCGCAGCCATGCAAGGTGGGTCTCGCCCAGGGCCCCCGAGGACAACGGCACCTTCTGCGTTGCTGCGATAAGCAGCTCTCCCCACGCAGCGTGGGGAGAAGAGGAGAGAAACCGCAGCTCTAAGAGACGAAGGTCCTTCCTGGGGCTCACCTGGGTCTGCCCTGCCATCCGTACAGGGACAAGCAGGGAATACAGAGGAGAAGGTGAACTGAAGAAGTACAGTGGCATCACTGTACACGACAGACCGGGCCAGATTTCCTATTCCTACTAGGCTACTCCTGTGCCATACGGATGAGCAAGAGTTCCCTCTGCATCCCGGGAGTCCCACCAAAACGCTTCCAAGCCCGGAGCAACCCCGTCCTGCCTGCGGGCAACTCGTCCGTCAGCTGCGAGGAGCTGCGCGGGAGCAGACCGCGAACGTCCTGCTGGGAAGCAGCAAAGACGTGCTCCTACGTGCGATAACGACTTGTTGCCAGGAGGAGAAAAGTTTGCCTCAGACAAATTCTGGTGGTTTTAGTTGGCAGCTGGAGGGAAGAAGGGAAAAAAGCACAAGCCGATGGCTGAAACCAGCAATGCAGAGGCGGACGGGTGAACGGGATCGTGATGGGATGCACAGGACTCTCCGAGTGATCATAGGAAGGAGGAGGACGTTTCAGGCAAAAACAGCAGGAAGAAGAGTGAAAACCTTGCTGGAAACCCCTTGCTGTGTGCTCTTCGGGTCCCCTCGTCCCCTGCCCCGCGCTCACATCCACGACTGCTCGTCCTCCGCCTCCCGAAGGACCAGCTGCTTCCCACGCTCACGTCTGCCGAACCGCTGCCCCGCGGAGGGCTGCGGTGCCTGGCCCCGGGCCACACGTGTGTCCCGCCATTAACCACGCCGTCACTGCCAATGCATCCAGCGGCTAACAGAGCACGGGTCAAGGCGGCAGAGCTCGTTTTCAATTACCAGCTCCCTTCCCCGTCCCTGGCAGGCGAACGGCCGAAACCTGCAATTACGGAGACGGAGCGACTGGTGAAACACGTCCCTGCGCTATGAACTCACGCTGCTTATGGATTTGCTCTCGCAACGGAAAACTCATCTTTCAGCATTAAGATGCACAACTCGTTAGCTCTTGGATTAATGACAATTTTTAATTGGTCAGGCTATGAAAACCTTATAGGGCTGTTATACATTACACCTGTGATAACAGAACAGCATGTTAATCAAGACAATTAGTGCGGGACCCAGCGAATCTCTCCAGCACTGTGAACAATCCTTCCCACTTTGAGAGGAAAATTAACAGCTGCTTTATGGTGTCTCGAATTCTCTCACTTTGCATGAGATCTGCAAGCAGACCTACGTCAAGTGAGCGGGATACACCTCCCGTGCCAGGACGGCATAACATCTGCTAAGAGACATCGGGCTCAAAGTCACCGTCGACTTCGAAGCGTCTCCTATGTCGAGGCGGCAGAAGGTGGCACGTGYGGTGCCAGAGCCCTCCAGGGGAAGGTGCGAAGGGCTGGTAGCAGAGCCCGATCCCATGTCCCCAGCCGAGCCGGGGATGGGTCACCGGCTCGCCAGGGCTCGTGTCCCACCCGTGCCGCACGCAGACAGCAAAGTCGTTTCCTGGGTCTGTTAATCTGCCGCTTCTCAGCATCGTCAACCTCAGTGACGCAAAGATTTAAATATACACGTCAGCTGGGAAGGAAGCTGCATCGTCCATTTGCGGGAAGAAACACGCACCCCGCTGCATGCAGAATGGAGAAGATTTAAGGATGTAACCTTAATAATCCTAACTGCGGTGAGACAGACCCACTGCAAGCATGCCTAGGACAATTACAAAACGTGCTCTGTACATGCCAGTAAATTCAAAGCAAGTGAAACCTGCCATGAATCATGTAATTACTGAAATCCATCATTTTCTGTGTCAGTTTGCTTCTCTAATGTCTCTTTTTACTGCTACAGTTCTTTTTTGACATGAGTCCTCCCGTGCGTACACACCCACACGTGTAAGCACAGTCTTCCACTACACGCACTCGTTCCTGTTATTTAAAGGCGACCGGAGGACCCGTGCTCGGGGACCGATGGAGCGTGACACCAGCTGACCCCGGCACCGCCGCTCCCGCCCTCGTGCGGGGCCTCTGTGCCCCAGCCCCGGGCCGGACGGCGGGCAACGCGCTGCCTGGCTCGGGGCTGCTGGGGGGGCCACGCTCCCAGGAGCCCCCGGGGCCCCTCGCTGACCCGGCACCTGCACCCCGGCGCAGCAGCCCAGCAGCCGAGGTCTGTCTGACTTCTTGGGTTCACACACTTGACTTTTTCACTGCCAAAGCGCGTGAGGCAAGCGTTCAAAAGGGACAAAAGTGCGGTGCGGGGAGCGAGGCGCTGGCAGAGCAGGGCTGCGCGCGTCCTGCACGAGCACGTCCAGGGTCGACTGCAAGGTGCCTCCCGGGCGACTCACCAGAACTCAGTCGTACTGCCGTCATTCCAAAAATCCCTTTTATCTGCCGTTAAAACAGGGATGCGTATATACATTGCCATCCTTCTGCCAGAAGATTTTGAGAAACATGAGGCTGAAAATCCCTTCGATGTGGCTGATTTGGATTTAGGGTTATTAATAGAAAAAATGTCTGTCTGCAAAAATACACTCTTAAAATAAACTTTGTAAAAAGCACTTGAGCATTGATCAAGTCCTCCACTTAACCCTTTTCACACTAACACCTTAAAAGCTCTAAGAGCATCTAACAATCATCGTTTCTAAGACCTGCAGATAGGTATTTCTCCGTGGAGCGAACATGGGACCAGAGCACGCGGGCTCTCCGCCCGGTCCGACACAAGACTGTTGGGACACTCTTCATTCAAGGGCAGGAGGACTAAGCAACCAAGAAAGGGGTCTGATTTCCAAATAACTTCTGAAAACCTGTCATTTCCACTGACATTACTGGTTGCTTAAATCTTAACAGCTGATATCGGAAACATGAATTAATAGATATTAGAGATACCTAGCTCTTTGCTTTTAAAAGTGCTTCATCCTCAGAAGGGGCACAAAGACTGCCTTTCTGGCAAGAGCAACGTTGGGCTGACCACTACAGCAACCAGCCGTGACTGTCATTACACATATCGATTCTCAAGATGTTGCCATGCAAAACCAGGAAACCCTAACACGTGTGCACCACGGTTAAATTATTACTGCAGCAAAAGGGTCGGAGTACAGACTCCAGGACCAACGTTTTGCCAAAGCGCACAGCGTGCGACGCATTCTGTCTTTTTGGTCATCTTGCTGAAGCCATCTGTTAGCTTATCAGTGAAACCTATTGATTTTCTAAAAATTTTAATTAGAAGTACCCAAATGTCAGCTGAGTGAGTGAAATCTGGAAGTGGCAAGCTTTCCTCTCACATACAACAGCTGTTTTCAGCTTATGATTGAAATTCGTTATCATCTTGCATTGATGTCATGTTCTGTGCCACACTCTCTCATTACTGCAATCCAAGGCACGTGGAACGAGCTGCTAAGACGAACGCAGACATTACAGTACGCAACAGCTTCGACAGAGATTCCTTCCTGCAAGTGCAGCGTCTCATACGTCCAATAAGCAGCACCAGTGATACCGATTCCATCAGGGATCACAAAATGCTTTAGCCACAGCGGGGCTCCCCCCCCCACAAGGTCCTCAACCAGCCAGTTGACCCTTACAGCGTCTCAGGCTCCACAGAGGTTTCTGTAGCATCTACGAGGGTAATAGACGGCTCGTGGGAACGAGACAGTGTCACGCTGGAAACCGTGCCGCGGCGGCGTGCACGACGGGCAGGTTTCAGACCTCAAGCCCTGCCGGTTAGGCACCTGCACGGGGTGGAGAGCACCAGGGCCCATTTTCTCACGGCTCCAGAAGCCAGACTGCCTCAAAAGCGATAGACCGCTTCGCTTCGGTCTCCTCCGAAGCCCCTGAGATGAGAGAGCTCATCATCGAAACACCACTGCTGGCCAAACACACGTTCGTTTTTCAGTGGTGCTTCAGCTACAAACCGGAGCTTTCAGTCCTCTGGGCTCATTCAGGTATCGTCCCAAGATGCTCAGTTTCTAAAGCTGAAAAGACGTCGTGAAGAAGTGACGCAGCTCGGGAGATGCTTTGGAAAGCGGCCGTAATGAACGGCAAAGCTGGAACCCGGGTGCACGTGGTGTGGTCCCACCGCAGCCTTCTCGCAAAGACTTGACAACGGGAGCATCTGCGTTCGGCTGCCTGGGAGCGTGCACGGGACGTACGGGGACGCAGCGCAGAGGGGGAGAGCCAGAGAATTAGTGACAACGTGTGGGCGGCTCCCCCGCACGCACGGGGAATGGAGGAACGGAGGCAAGGAACGTGTCTGACAACAGACAAACACCTTCGCCGTGGGCACAGCTGAGCCATTTCAGCAGTAATCTGCCCTTAAAGAAAGAATACRTGGACTTCAGATAACGCTAATATTTGAAAGAATGTGCTTAACAYCCCAAATCTATGTTTGGGGAAAAGCAAACACGCTGTTCTAAAGCTATGTACAGCCAGTCCTTGGCATTTATTGCGTAAATTTGAATTTAATCAGCTAAGGATGGCTTAATCCAACATCTGGAGCTATATCAAGTAGGGAGACATCAGAAAAGGATTTCTTTTACGCTGGGCTCGAAGAGCTGTAGCTCCGTGTCACCTGGCAATGCCACTTCAAGGACGGTGCTCTAGGCACTCAATTCGAACAACCCCAAATCTGAGGAAACAGGTCCGCCCGAACCGGGAGCAGGTCACCGTAAGCCACAGCAGCTCCCTGCTGTTGTCCCACCAAAGCCTCACTGCCCGGCCCGTGCGGGGACCGGCCACCCCACAGCTCACCAAGCCCAGCCAGAGTCGGTGGAAAAACTCACACCAACCCGGCTGGGGCTCGACCGAGCCCTGCACGGGCCGTTGCACAACGTGCGTTTTGCCCACTCCGTTTAAAACCGTAATGAACTGCAATTTTCTGCCTCCTTTACCATTTCTCTCAGTGGCAGGGGAATGTCTGAGCCACCACCGTGCATCTTCTCAGGAGACCTTTCACCCAGGGCTTTACTCGAACCTTCTTTTTCCCAGTTTAACRTCAGGTTCATTAAATGATGTTCTGAGCCACTAAAATGACTTGCTTAAAAGTAATTTGTGCAGCAGTGGAAGAACTTGGATTATACTGAGATTGCAGCTGTAAATAAATTCACCTTTTGAATGTTGCTTTTTCTGCTTTTATTGGTTTGGAGTGTGTGTGTGCGTGTGTGTGTGTGTGTGCGCGCGCACGCATGTGTGTGCTTGTAGTTTCCTATTCTCCGTCTGAGCAAGAAATCGTTGTGTCTCTTGTTAGCAACGAGTAAGCAGCACAGAATAAAAAAAAAATTTACAAATCACATTAACAAATATTTTTTTCTGAAGCTGATCAGGAATTTGCAATACCTGCCTGTTTGTACTGCTGTTCTCCTGGTTAGATAAGGATCTAATACACAGTTTCTATGTCGCCTCATGTTTGCCCAGAGCAGAAGTAATCGCGCTTGCTTCCCTGAGTGATCTATCACTGCTCGGTCTGGATCYGAAATGGAGAGGTCATGGTCACGCTATTTTTAGGACCTGCTGGGCTGCGATAACAAGAATTCATCTTTAACAYGAGAGAGCCAATATCTTCAAGCGTAAAGATGTCCACGGTCGGCACCCTCGCCAGGGAGGGAACSATGATCATCTGAAAGAAAAGATACATTGCGGAGCACTGAAGAACCCTTAAACAACACACGGACAAGCRGTACCTGCTGACCGCTCCCTGGCAAAGCCTTTTTACTAGCACAAGACCAGTCACCATGGACTTGGCCCTCTTGGAAGGAAAATTTCATCCTATCTTTAGTGGAAACAGGGAGACAAACCTTGCTGCTACCAGGGACTAAACTTCGGGATGCAATGAGCTTCCAGACGGAAGCGTGGACATTCATTAGATCGAARGAAAACCCTCCCTCAGCCTGACGGGATTTAATTAAGTTGATTCTGACAAGGAATTAAAGATCCGGGCTGGGAGCTGTGTTTCTGTCGGGGGCTGTATCGCTGCAGCTAAACGCGGTGCTTCCTGGGGCACTGTTAGCACAAACGCTTTGGACAACATCGTTAGACTGAGATAATCCCGACATTATTTACACGCCGCCGTGCAGGAGCCGAAGCAGAACCTTCACCTTGCTGTTCCTAGTTTATTAACACACACACACAGCAAAGTTAGAGTGCACTGAAAACCGACTTGTTCATTTGAAAACTGATAGCAACTGYGGGGACACACGCAGAAAATGATGCCGTTATATCGCACGGCCAAACAGCGGCAGAAGGATGACTGCTATTCCAGAAGATCCACGTGCAAGCGAACAGCAGCACCAGATGTATTCTGAGTAAAATATCCAACTGATCAGTCAGGTCCAACGATTTTCCATTAAATCATGGGTAATTCTGTTTAAACAGATTACCTGTCCTTTCGAGAAACGGGTCTGGCTGCAACACCTGTTCTCCTGTCCTTCCCCCGCTCCTGTTACCCCTCCAGCACAGGAAAAGGGAGGAAAAGGAAGCAAGTCCTTGCAAATTTGGCCTCCAGCTTCTCTCCACCCAGTCCTTCCAAAGAGTTTCCTACAGAAAAATCGTTCTTTAAACCTCTCCTGTGCAGCAGGCATTTGGTGCTGCCTAAGTTACTGATTTACCTCCTGCCGAAGACAGTGGGAAACTTAAACTCTGGTGGGTGACAAAATGCTTATAAGCTTCCAGGGTGAATCATATTCCTGGCTCATGTTGCAGAAAGATTTCCAAAGGATTTCTGTCTCATGCTGGCAGTTTCCGCGTGCCAGGCAAGYCGCTCCCTGCACACGGGCGGCAGCTGTCTGAAACGTGGCCGTGGCTAATTTCAGATCTCTCAGCGGAGCTGGTTCAAACACAGCCACTACGCCAGAAGTAGCACCGGGCTGATTCCAGGTAATTTCTTCTCTCAGAAATTTTGGGTCGCTCAGGAAACAGTTCAAGCTTGCTTCTTCTGAAAAAAGTTGAMAATATTCACGGAAAAAGACTTACTCCCTTCTAAACTAATCTCTCTTCTCCAGTTTGATACCACAGACTAATCATCATCCGACTTATTTCTCACGCACGTATTGCTCCAAATTTCCGTCGTCCTTCCCCGTGCGCTTGCTGTAAAGCACGGGGTGAACGAGGAGGGGATGGAGGTGCAGCAGAGCCAGGCCAGCGGGGCTGGGCGGCAGAGGACACCACCAGGGAAGGGAAGGAGGCCGCCGAAAGCGGGCTGCGAGCTCCCAGCGCTCGTGTTCCTGGGGGCAGACCGCCTCCAAAACACCGGGCTTCAGCAGCGAACACTGACAGAGGGAGTTAAACGCTTATCTGATCTTCATCCCCCACCCCTGCACCAGCCGAGACTGGATGCATCTCGGTGACCGTGACCCAGTGAAAGGTGCTGATGCGGGTTTTCCCACGCTGGCACATCCAGCACAGCCTCCCGAGGAGGCAGCAGCAAGTTTCTCAGCGAGCGCGGCTTATTCCGGACTTCCCGTCAATACCAGCGTCCTCCGGGCGGCCCGACACACAGAACGGCACGGCTTAACCCCTATGGCAGACATGTCCCTTAATTTACCGTCGGCACAAGCTGCTGTCGCGGCCGCCCTCAGCGGGTCCCAGGGAAGTGTCCTGCACCGGCAGCAGCTTCAGCTGCTCCAAGACTCCCACAGGCAGGAGACTTTTCTGAAGAACAAAATCAGTGTTATCTTCTGAGCCATCTTTTCTGTTCAGACACAGAATCGGCTTCTAGCAAAGAGCTTTCTTCTCTGGACGGAAGCGCTGATTTGAATATCCTGGTTCTGACTTTCTTACATGTGACGCAGACGAAGTTGTTTTTGAAGTGAGTAAAAGAAAAAACCAACATCCTGTGGCAGACACGATACCATCTCATTGTAAATTATGTACCAGATTTAACTGCGGTTAACTGCTTTGGAAACATACTGCCCATGTGCAACGGTTTATATGCCGAGTATTCATCYGCATGCACGGGGGGTAACAAGCAAGTAGGGAAACGTGAAAATGTGGGAGCAAGGAACGGAAAAGTGGAGGGATAAGAGGGTGGTAACAAAACTGCCTGTGCAGCAGATCTTCCACCACTACCCGCGCCGAGATGTCCTGCGAGCTTCGGAGCATCCCAGCTGTGCCGAGCCATCCTGCGAGCTTCGGAGCATCCCAGTTGTGCCGAGCCGTTCTGTGAGCTTCGGAGCATCCCAGCTGTGCCGTGGTGTCCTCCAAGCTTTGGAACGTCCCACCATGCCAAGCCATCCTGCGAGCTTCGGAGCATCCCAGCTGTGCCGTGGTGTCCTCCAAGCTTTGGAGCATCCCATCCGTGCCGAGCCATCCTCCAAGCTTCGGCGCGTCCCAGCTGTGCTGAGCCATCCCACGAGCCTGGCGAGGCCGCGTCTGCAGGCGAGGGGACACCAGCCCCTCACCGGGGCGCTGGGCGGGTTTGGGGGGCACCTGAACACAGACCGGGCTGGTGACCCCCACTAGCACCAACCTGGAGATAGAGTGGGGTTGATTTTATTTATATTTTTGTAATAAACTGTGCTAACTCCTAAAGACCTCTGTAATAGCACAGATAAAGATAATCCACTAATGCTTTTACCGTAGCAAAGCCCAGAACAGAAACACATTACTTTCCTCTGATGGAATTTTAAATCAGTGCAAGGGATTAAGCRGCATTATCGAGCCGGTGATGCTGCCCTGGAAAAACGGCGGCGTTGTGGGTAATGACTGTCATGTGCTCCGCTATTTGTGCCCGGCTTTCYGCAGATTAAGGCACAATCCTGCAAACTCTTACTCATGAGAGCAGTGCTTACCGCCGGACAGCTTGCGCGAGGGGGCAAAGCCGGCACGGACAGACGGACGGACGGACGGCAGCTGCCGGGACGGCCGGGTCCCGCTCCAGGTCCCTCCGCGGTGCTGCACGCACCCAGCCTGCGGCTTTTGGACGCGCACGTGGCAGAGCCGAGCGCTCAGCCTGGCTGTCCGCACCCGGTTTTAGTCCTCTGCAAAACTGGAAGGTTCCCAGGTCCAGCAAGGACCGACAGCGCCGGCGTCGCCCCTTCGAGTCAGAGCTGCCGACGAGACAGGCAAAACCCCGTTAYTGTACGACTGCTCATTTTGGAGGTTCGAAAGAGTGGGGGAAATCTCAGTTCCTCAGGGAAGTAAATTGTGATACAAAAACTGAATCTTTCTTCCCAGCAGATGGGCAAACACATATAAACCAACTGAAGTGACCACACATATAAACTAAGTGAAGTGACCACCGCTGGAGGGATGAAAAACCTTCTCCTGACTTGAAAGCAAAGAAATTACGTTATCTGGGAAGGACGGAAGAGGGSGAAGCGCTGGGCTCCGTGGCGGGGGAGTCTCCGATCCTTCCCCCCGCCCCGCCGGAGCAGCTCTGCTCCCGAGACCCGCGGGAGATCTGCTTGGCCAACAGCCACGTGAAGAACCAGGCTGCTGGTTCAAGCAGGTAGCTCACTTTAACCTGGGTCAGCCTGAGGAGAATGCAGACGATGGGAAAAGCCCCGAAACTCCAGCTTCAGTCCCGTGCCGGGTCGGGGAGCGACTTCCCAACCGCTCTCTCTGCAGAGGCACCTTCTCCCCAGGGACTTCCCTCGCACCTCCCGCGCGCGGGGGACCTGATTTTACAGCTAATGATGAGAAAACGCATTATCCCACATTCTGCTGATTCCCAGTCCCTGTATGACGAGTATGCTCCTCGCCGCCTTCCACAACGAGCTGCGGCTCGCGCACACTCCGCATTGACCCGTCATGGGCTCATACCAGTCTTTAATTCATGGCACAGACTGCAAGGCATAGCGAGCTGGATTTAAGCAGGCTTCCCCAGCATYACCGCTGGAAACATCCTTTTTAACCAAGCCCCGCGCACGCAACATGAAACGCGGTTTCCCAGGGGCGAGGCCTTGTCACAGAGCTGAGCTGGGGGAGCTCTTCAGGCCGGGCTGGGATAACCCTGGCTCTGTCCTTCCCCTTCTAGACGGCAAGCAGAGCAGGCCGTGCCGGGACGCGGAGCACTGCAGCGCCTGGCGCGGCAGGACAGCAACCCCCCCCCGGCCCCTCCGCCCGCGCTGGGGCTCCGGCGCCGCCGGGTCCGCTCGCCCGGCCCAGCCGCTCGTGGGCTGCTGATGCTGATGCTGATGCTGATGCGGAGGACGACGTGCCGGGAGCGGGAAGCCCCGTGCCGGCAGGCGGAAGGGAAGCCCCGTGCCGGCAGYGCTGCTCCGCGCGCCGTCCRGGGCTGCCGATGCCCATGCGAGGGGGACGCGGGCTCCGCTCGCCTCGCGCCAGCGCCGCTGCCAGCAGGGATGAGCCGACAGGGGAACCACATTCTGCGGCTGAGGTCACGCACCAAAACCCATGTAAAACGGATCTGAACCCAGCCTTAAGCCTGAGCCAGAGACAGCTTCGGCTCCGAGCTCAGCACCCAGATGTCTGCAGCCTCCACCGCCTCCGCCGCTCCGACCACACCTGCAAGCCCCATCCCGCCCGCCGAGTCCGGAGACGCCCCACAGGGCGAGCGGATTTGGGACAGCCTCTCCTATAAAGAGGGGCTGGTAGCGTAAAAACTCATGRGCCCCCTGGGTACGGTGGGGCAGCCGTCCCGATGCAGCACCCGCCCCAGCTTAAGTCAAGGAGCGGGACCAGCACGGCCGGGTTCTGGGGACCCGGTGACACATGTCACGCTACCGGTGCGACACCCTTGCTGCCGCGATGCTTCGACTGCCTGGAGCAGCSCGAGCCAAACCCCAACGTCCGTGTCGCGATGGGAGAGCTGGTCATCAACGAAACGCTTTAATCTTTGAACGCAACCGGCACGCCGCGCCGCGGCCGCCCGCACGCAGGGCGGAACGGGCCCTTCTGCGGGGACGGAGGCGACCCGGGAGGAGCGGGACGAAGGGCAGCGCGCGCCCGCCCGAGAGCCTCCCCGCGCCCGACGCGGTGCCTCCCGGCCCGGCAGCGACGCGGACCGCAGCGGCTGTGCTGGGAAACGGCTCGGCGCTGCAGTGCCGAGCTGGGCATCGCGTAGCTCCAGGCAGCGAACGGGAACTGCACCGCGGGCTGTGAGCGCACGCCCGGGCCTCCTTCGGACGGGGAAAAGTGAAAATGCTAATTAACCTCGGTTCTTGGAAGAACGCCTGCAGAAACCTGGCTCGGAACGGGTCACAAATCATAAAATAATAATAATAAAAGCCACAATGCTCCGGGGACATTAAGCGATTACAGAGAGTTGTTATTTGGCTGATTTTCACACTTCATTAGCATATGCATAATTTAACAAGCGAACGTGCGGAGGGCTGGCAAGACATAAGAGCCACTTTCTTGAAACATGAACTGTAAATTGGGGTGGCCACGTCTAGATTTTCTTAATCGTGGTGGAAAAGCAACAGACGTGAGCTGCAGGCCTTCGAGAGAAGCCCGCGGTGCTCAGAGCCGAGGCACGGGAAGGGCCGCGGGCGGGAGACGGGCTGCCCGCCCTCGCGCCGCTGCGACGCGCTCCGCGAGCTCTGCTCTCACCCCGCTGGGACCCGCTGCAAAGCAGCGTAACGTCTAATGAGATACACGTAGGTGAAAGCCGCACGGTGAATCCAGGCCTTTCGACCAGAAAAGGTATATACGTTCTGCCGCCTGATGGGGAATTAAGTATTCAAGGGCCGTGCCAACCGAACAGCCTGTGTTAGTGGGCCTAAATCGCTCTACATAAAACTCCTATTTTTTGCAAATGCAAAATAGCACTTGCAATAATTTCCAAGGCTCTAATTGTGGGAAGAACCAACCGAAGATTTTTTCACATCAGCATTTTACATCCCTTTTTCTTTTTAAATTAGCACCATGATTTCCCAGCAGAATCCCCCCGGAGCTGCTGCCATTCCCAGCTCGGGCACAGGGAAACGTGCCGGGCTCGGGGGGGCCACCCCGACCAGCCGGGCAGCCGAAGCCCCCCAGGTCTGCACCCAGCTTGGACACGGGGGAAACGTGCTGGGCTCGGGGGGATGCGGGGGCGAGGGCGAGCCCCCACCGCCGCCACCGCGGCCCGGCAGCGGCAGAAACCCCCGACCGCGGCGAGGGGCCCCGCAATCGAGAGAGCGGGCTCGGGAAGCAGACGAGGCTCGGGGAAGCCCCGCTCCCAGCCCACGGGGTGGAAGGGCGTCGCGGGGGCCCCTCGCCGCGGGGGGAGCCGCGTCTGCCCGGCGCCGGCCGCGTCGCTGCCGACGAGCCGCGGGGGCGAGCGGGGGCCCGGAGTGACGTCTCCGGATCTAAAGCAGGGAAAGGGCTGCCCGCTTTAGCTACCAGCCTCTAGGGACGGGAAGCGTCTTTCCAGCGCTGCACTGCAAGTGCGTCGGGGGAAGCAAACATCGTTACTTCCATAGCCGAACGCTCCCTGCCGCTGTCTGCACCCCAAACACTGCTGCGCTGAGACCGCGCACGAGAACCGGCAGGTGAACCGCTAAATAAAAGCAGAACTGACAAATGTACCTTAATTTTCCAAATTAAACAGCTGATGGCAAGTACCTCGCGTTCTCCGGGTAATGCGTATTTGCTTTCTGTAAGCGTTTGATTTTAATCAGTCTAAATTCCAGGAAAGGCAAACGCTGATGGTTGCTGACTCTGTCTCTTAATAAAAGCATGACAAATCTTGTGACTGTGAAAGAACTATTGACAGTTCCTGCATCAGATAAAAATAAGGCAATACTTAGATGGTGCTTAACGTTTTGTTTTGCTTTGCTGCACATAAATAATGATGAGTGAGGATGCAGTACTTTGAAGCTGAGCTTACGAGTACGAGCAAAGCCACAGTGAGTAATAAATTATGCAAAACTGTTTGCGCTAGGAATGTCAATGTTCCAAGACGATGCCAACAGGCACTTTTCGAACCTCTTCTAAAAACCCAAGGAAGCCTTGGGACCAAACCATATGGTTCAAGTCAGCTACCCCCAGAAAGCGTAATGCCTCAGCCAGCCAGCGAGGATTCGGCTAATTAGCTTATTAATGTGTTTATGCAAACACAGAGAAAAGGAGTTGGGGAAAGTCTCTCTGAATTCTCCCTGGCAAACACGGGGAACCGTAGGGCGGAGAAAATACTAGTGCAGAAGAACCACCCTCGGTGCCAGGCCTCAGGACACAAAACGGCGCGGGGACGGCAGCGGCTTCCAGCCGCCACGCTGCTGTCCGCCGTGTCCCCCACGTCCCCCCCGTGCTGGGGCCTTCCCAAAGTCCCACTTTGGGTCCCCATCGTGGGGTCTGACGCAGAGCAGTCCTGCCCAGGGCAGCGTTTTCCAGCCCACCACAGAACCAGCCTAATGCCCGGGCCACGCTTCGCCTCTGGCTTTCCTCCCGCCCCAGAGGAGAAGCGATGACAAGCCCTAAGGATCCCCCCCGGCCGAGGACCCTGCCTCCCCCCCGCAGCCCGCTGCCTCGCCAAGCCCTTTGCGCCCCGGCCGCTCCCCCCGACACGGGCTCCGCAGAGTCCTCCGCGCCGGCCTCGGCGGGGGCTTCCAGAACAGCGGCCCGGCTTCGCCCGATTCCGGCTGCGCTCCCAGGGCTCGGTGCCGGCACCGGAGGGAAGGGCCTGGGAGACGGAGGAGCGCTCTGGGAACGTGGCCGTTGCCCAGCCTGGCACCTCCGACTGCGCCGCGGATGAATGCCGCATTAGTCACCTCTGGCAGCATTAACAAGACACCGGCAGCTGAAACTACATCTGCAAACAGAGCTGCGTGGCCACCAGGAAAAGGCTAAGGAGAAAGGAACAACCCAGCTCACGGCATGCCTACGGACCACCAGGCTCAGCCGCCAATTAACAGACTTGCACACAGCAATCGAAGCGCGAGGACGGGGTGGTGCTAGCGGCTGGTCCGTGATCCACAGGGAACCGTTAACGTTCACGTGTGTCAGTTAACGCCCCTCAGCACGACGGGGGAACGTCCTTGCATGCTGCTCGGAGGGCGAGGGTGCTGTCTCACACCGTTCTCCATCAAATAAACAAAAAATCTAAAACAAGGAAATTTGCGGCTTTGGGTGAGAGCACGTTACATAGCAAATCTCATGTTGCACGGAAATTATTTATCTATCTGCATCTCTTCCCGTCGAAGCCTGTCATTTCCCCACGGCACTCACACTCCAGCCACCGCCATCCCGGCCTGCACCAGGAAGGTATCAGAGCCACGGCAGAGCGATGCTGCTCGGTGCCCCGGTCCCGCGGCTCCATGCAAGGGGGGACGTGTCCCCGAGGAGCACTGCCCGCGCGGGCGCACCGGATCCCCCCCGGGCAGGGACGTCGGGGAGGCGAACGGAACGCGCTGGAGAGAAGCAGCCGCGTCTCCGCTCGGACCCAAGGTACCCGTCCCGCGGTGAGACGAGCCCGCGGCGCGGTGCCGCAGCCCAAGGGGGAACGCAGCCTCCGCGGGGACCGTGTCCCAAAGGGACGAGCCCGGCCAGCGGTGCTGGGAGACCATCGCCGGGGGACCCCGCCGAGCTCTGGAGCCTGTGCGCCTCACGAACGATCCTCAGCACCGGGAAGTGCCAGCCACCAGCGCAGGAAGGACTTGCCATCCGACCGCCCTGCGTCCCAGACGCGTACAAACTCAGCCGAGTTTAGCTCACCCGAGAGAAGGAACCGAAAACCAGGAAGCCACAGACAAGTAAGGCACCCACCAAAACGCTGCACGGGAAGCGCTGTCCTTCAGACGCCTCCCTGGAGACACGAGGGACACTCCGTCCCCGGGGACGTATATCCAGGCGGGATGATTTTGTAACTCACCTTCAGCTCCATCACGTCAGCTGGGCTTCAGGAGGACCGTGTTCCACCAGAGCCAGAGTGAACGAGCAAAACGGTCCCTTCCGACCCTGAAATCCGTGAAGTCTTTGGAGCAAAGCCGCCGTATCAGTTACAGTTTATTATTATATGTCCTTGGCTCAGGCACAGCAATATCCAATTATACTAATTGCTTCTGGTTTTGGAAGGGGCCTTTACACTTGGATAAAGGTGCTTATAAGCAACATATTCTGCCATTTCAGGCTGCAGGTCAGGTTTTACGTGCTCTGAGAAGATTAACTTTATTCCTAGTGAAGAATTTAATTACAGGAAGTGATTAGCCAAGCGCTCCCCGTCAATACAAGTGCAGCACGAACGGCCCAGAAGCACGCGTGTTTCCTGTGGCACGGGAAGCCAAAGCCTGGCGAAATCGTAGCAGGAGCCATTTGGGTTTTCAGTGATACCAGCAAGACCTGGTCTCCGCAGGCCGGTTGTAACATGCTGACTCGAGCAACATTCGGCGGGGCTGGAAGGAGGGGAAGCCAATAAAAAGACAGCAGGAGACTTAAACTCCATTTTAAAATACAGGAATAACACCATTTTATAGGCTGCTTGTTTTCCTATTGCAGCACTGCAAAAATCAATGGCTTTTGGAAAGTAAAAGAAACGCTCACAGAAAACTGCGTGTGCGTCCCGCTAGCCAGGAAACAGCACCTGCCAATCAATACCGGTTTCCCAGTTTTTGAGAGGGGGACGGGGCAAAGGAAATGGACTGGATATTTCCAATCTGCTTTAACATTTTTCCCTACAGCTTAATAACTGTACCAGCAGATATTCCAGAAGCAAGGAAAAACTGATTAAATAGATCTAAAACAGCCTTCCAGCCTCCAAATGCACGGCAGGAGCATAGCAAAGCCTAAAGCTACCCAGGCATCCGCATGGTCTCCAGCACTGCTGCAGTGGGAGCGACGGAGTCCAACAGCTCAAACGAGCCTCTCCACGCACCGTCACTCGGAGGGGCATCCACACCCAGGGCGAACGCAGCCCTGCCTCAGCTGCAGGGCCCTGGGGAAGGAGCCGCCCCTGCAGCCCCCCCGGCACCAGGGCCGGGGCTCTGGTGGGCCCCAACCCCCCGCCCAGCAAACCCACCACCGCGTGTCGGTCACGGGCGGTGGCAAAGCGCCTCTGCAAGAACAGCTGAAGGTGCCGGTGCGTCCGGGAATAAATGCTGCTCTGCCGCCTAAGAACAAATATTAACACCGCAGAATTACAGTCTTTCCAAGCACTCTGCCCAGACAGGATTTTTCCCAAACTATTCCCGAAAGCTTCCTCTAGATGAGCTATCATCATCATCCACTGGGAGTTTTTCCCATTTAATGAATCTGATCATATTTATATTCATCATGTTATCTCCACCGAAGAACTAAGTCAATCAGTGGACGGAATACCACTTGCCGCGCTCGCGTCGGCACGCGGCTCCCCGGGGCCGGCCGGCGCGGAGGCTCGAGCTCTGCTGCCGGCTGAGGACGGCGGCTGCTCCTGCCCGCGGGGCCCGGCGCAACCCAACGCGCCCGAGAGCCCAAGGCAGAGGCGTCGCGGGATGGAGCCTCGACAGCAGCACCCAAAATCACCCTTTCAAGGTGATAAAATCGCCGCATGCTTCTCCCAGCTGGATGCAGAGGGCAGGGCAGGGTGGGCAGGACCCAGCACCCAGCGACGGAGCAGGACGGGCCAGGACGGCATCACAGCGCGTTGCCTTGGGCACAAGTATCACCCCCCCTTTCTGGGGCCGGCACGTGGAGGCCACGGGGATGGGGACGGCCCGGTGTCGCGGCCGCCAGCCCATCGTGCCCAGCGCCCCGCTTTTAGGGGTGCTTTCATTGGAAGGCCTGAGACTGCACATGTAGAGGAAAAAAAGTCTTTTTCTTTTTTTGGCAAATTCTAGTCCACCAGATTTCATCACCTTGTCAATAGCTTCACACGTTGTCAGAAACAGATTGCAATGAAAAAAAAAGAGGTTTCGTGAGCAGGAGCTTTTTAAAGACAGAGCAGCACCGGGAGAACAAAGTGCGGCGGAGAGTCAGCGGTTCAGCCCTCCGTCGTGCTTTAAAGCAGGCCACATTTCATGTCTGGTTCGCGCTGAGCCTTTATACCCGTTTACGGGAACGGCCGCAGGTTCTCCCTGCCGCCAGCCGCGGCGTGACGCGGGAGCACGGCGACGGCCCGCAGCAGGACCCCGTCGCGCGGTGCCGGCGGGGCCTCCGCAGCCCCCGGTCTCCGTCCGTCGGGGAGATCTGCCCTGACGTCTTGTGCCCGGCTGCGACATCTCCTCCCGGCCGCGCGTCTGACGGCCGGGCTCTGCCGTTGCTTCCAACGCGGATTGTGAAACGGGGAGCGAGTCCAGCCCAAATGCTAAAAGGTGCCCGCTTTAGGGCTAAAAAGGCAGTTACATCGGGAACAGTCACTCCCAGACCTGCGCCTAGCCCCGGTACGCCCGTCTCGCAGCTCGGCAGGCGGGACCGGGGCCGGAGGGCTCTGCGGACGCCCTGCAGCTCCCCTCCAACCGGGACCCGGCGGCGGGGTCTCCCTGGCAGAGCGCGCTCGCACACGGAAAGGGAACAGCTCGCACCGCACGCAACCGCCTGCCCCTGCCTGCACAAACCCAGCCGAAGGGCCGGGTGCTGCCCGCGGCATCCCGGCATCCCGGCAGCCTCGACGGGCTCCTGCAGAGCCGGCCGGGCACAGCCGGGAGGAGCGCGGTGCCCCAGCCCCATGGTATCCCAGCCCCACGG
>PTFA01000090.1:3228640-3240792 GCA_003342895.1 Casuarius casuarius
ATCCCAGCCCCACGGTATCCCAGCCCCACGGTATCCCAGCCCCACGGCACCCCAGCCCCACGGTATCCCAGCCCCACGGTATCCCAGCCCCACGGCGCCCCAGCCCCACGGTATCCCAGCCCCACGGTATCCCAAGGCAAGAACAAGTTCTGGGGCAGAGGACAAAGGAACAGGGATCGAGACAAAAAGGAAAGAGAGAAGAGTTTGCGGAGGCCTCAGACGACCCCCGCGCGGGAGGGGAGGCTCTGCCGAGCTAAGCGCGAGAGGCCTCCAGTCGGCCCCTGCTATTCGCTTCGAAGCTGGATTCGTGCGTTTCATGTTATCGCCGTATTTACAGACGATTTTATTGTAACACCTGGCAGCAGAGACGCTTGCTGCTCCGGCGGTAACAGGCAGCAAAACGCAGCGGTTGGAAATCACCATTGCCAGGGTGGCACCAAGCAGGAGGAGGCTGAGCCACGTCCCCCGCCCTGACACGCGCTCAGCCTTGCAGCAGGGAGCAACCCAAGTGCCGCACGCCCTTAACTCGCAAACATCCTAATTAGAGAGTTCTTACGTCAGATCACGCGTCCGGATGTGACGAGACTTGGTTCCCTTCTCCTGGGAGCCTCGCAGGGACGAGGCAACGCGACGGTCCCAGCTCCGGCTCCAAAGCCGCACGGCCACGGCCACCGTCCGCCCGGAGCTGCGCTAACAGATCTCACACTGAATCGCTGTATTCTGCAGCGCTCTTAATGACGACGTCGCACCGAGGTGTCAAACAGCGACACGAAGCAGGATCCACGTCCAAAACGCTCCGGCTGCAGGGAGCTCGGACCTGGCCGGCGCTGGGGGAGCGGGGGGGACGGCTTGCCGTGCCACGCTGCTGGGGGTGACACGCCGGGGCGTCAGCTCGGGGTGGCCGCAGGTGGGACGGGGGAGGGAGGCCGAGGAGGCCCCACTTGCCTGGAGGGTCTCCCCGCTGCCTCCCCGCTGCCTCCCCGCCTGGCGCGGCGCGGGCCCCGCTCCTCCCCACGGCTGCTCCGGGGCAGGACGGGCCGTGTCCGGCAGCGACCTCCTCCCTGCTCGTGGGGCTCCCGCGTCCCCCCCGCGCCGGCCTCGCACGGCTGCAGCAGCAGCAGCCGCCTTCGGCTCCCGGCAGCGCAGCGAGGCCGGGCACGGCTGGCGCTCGGAGCCGCTTCCGGAGCGCTGCCCGGCCCGGCACCACTCCCGGGAGCCGCGGGCCGTGCCGCGGTGCCCCGCGTCCGCAGACGGGCTCCACCGCTTCAGCGATGCCCCGCACGCGGCGTCACCTCGGCAGACCGAAACCGCCCCGGGGGTCTGCGCCCGGGGAAGCCGGCAGCCCAGAGGTCACGAATCGCGCCGGGGGGGAGGGAGACCTTCTCCAGAACTTAGCCAAAATTCAGCAACCTGGCACTGTCTGGGGACGTGCAGGTCCCGAGTCGCTTCGGTCTCTCCTGCCGTAACGACTTTTTGCAGAAGATGATTGCCGCGGAAAAGCTTACCAAGACTGTGATGGGCCTGTCCAGCGGGACGCCAGCGTCTGCCAAAAGCCAACCGACCAGCCGGACCCCGATACCTGCTTCATTCGTAACCGACCAGCCGGACCCCGATACCTGCTTCATTTGTAACCGACCAGCCCGACCCCGATACCTGCTTCATTCGTATCCTGCAGCCGAGAGCGTCGCCCCGAGCCGATCCCGCGAGCCGCGGCAGCCCGAGCAGACGTCTGGCACAGCGCTCCTGCTAGCCAGACATTTTCAGCGGGAACCAGCTACAAAGCGACCCTGCTCGTGCCGTTACTGTAATTAAGGGCCGGTCGGCGCACCGCGTCCCAGGCCAAGTTTGCTTAGGGACTGCGAGGGAGGGCTCGCACGAACCGCCTCTCCGGTTCTCCCGGTCTCCACGATCCCGTACAGATGCTCTTTCCCACCGGTTAACTGGCCAGACGAGGTCAGAGCAGCTGTCCCTCTGCGCCAGAGTCCTTCATCCCTACCAGCGGCTGCACCTCCTCTTCTGCAAAAGCAAGAACCCTGAAGTCAGAAGTTATGAAATAATCTGCTTAGAAAGGCGGTTTCTTCTGACCGCCAGACAGGTACAAAGTGATTGATACGGACGGGCTCGGAACGGAACTCATTTTAAATTTATCCAGCTGTAAGTGTTCAGAAAACAACAGTTCAGTGTGCAATGTTTAGCTCTTCCCGCTGTAAGCGGGCAGACGGCCACTCTTCCCCCTCCTCCGGACAACGCTGCCGTGCAGCGAAACGCAGAGACCAGCACACGGCCACGCGGGCCGCCGCGCTCGCCCGGGAGGCACCAAACGTGCCCCGTTTCGGCAGGCCGGGCCCTATCCCACCGGTGGCCCGCGAGACGCCAGCGACCAGGCTGCACCTCCGAGAGCGCAGAAGTAGGTCACCGGCCCTCATGAAAGATTTCCCACTTTGCTATTTGTGTTATTAACCTTTTTTCTTTCATTTATGCCAAAATGTCTACAGTAAATCTAAAATCAAGCAGTGGTCTCTCTATAACCCATTCCAGGCTTGCTCACTTCTCAGCAACGCCACGCAAATGTCCTGCAGATACCAACCTTAAAGCCCCATCCCGGCACCCTTAAAGGGACTCAAAGGGGTTCCCAGCGCAAAGCGCTCACTGCGATATGCAGACAGCTCATTACAGCTCAGTACTTTGAGAGAGAACGTCTCCAAGTGCTTCCCTTACACTGAGGTAAGTGAAGAGGAGGAAGAAATGCCCTGAGCCGCTCACAGGGGAGCTGGGGACGTGCACGAGAGACGGAAGGGGCATCTGGACTGTTCACTTCTCCACCTTAATTTACTATTATTAAAGCAGAGTAATTGCCAAAGCCGGACTGCAGCACTACGTGGCCTCTCAAGGTACCTCCTAGGCACCCAGAAAGCAAAGTGGTGCCAAAACCTGGTAAGGAGGGTGCTGGGGCTCCCAGAACAGCCCCGTCATGAGCGTTTGGACCTTTCCAAGGAGACTGTGCCCCACCCGGAGCCAGGCGCACGGCGAGAGAACCACGACCGACGTTCCCGTCCCGCCCGCGGGGTCAAACCGAGCACCTGACTTCGAGGATGTCTCACCAGGCGGCAACAAAAGAGGGGGACCAGGGAATCAAGCTTTTTTTTTTTCCTTTTTTTTAACAGTTTCGTGCATGTCTCAGCTCTGAAGGCATTTTCTGGCTTGAGGTTCGGCTCCACAGGGCTGCCACATCTTTGAAACACCACAGTCGTTGCATGTGCATGGCTGCACCACGAGCACCAGCGCACCAGCACTCCATGCTCCTCACTGCTGTCTGAGCAAGTTCAGCGGGTCGGAGCCAGGTGCTGAACAAGTCACAGCTCCCCCAGGCGCTGGTTGGCACCTGGCTCCCATCGGCCCGGGCTCGGAGCGCGCCGACTCCTCGCGGCTCGCGGAGACCGAGCGGGCGCGAGGGCTGCCCCACGCCCGGCCTCGCTCCCCTCCGCGCGCGGGACAACGCACTATTGCGCCTGCGAGCGATGCGACCCGCCGTGCTCGGCAATGCTGCTCATCGCCGCTGGGCACCACAGCTGCTTGGGTGCTCGGAAGCGGGAGGGATTTGGGTGAGGCCCCACCCCAGCGGGACGAGGTCCCCACCCCAGCGGGACGAGGGCGGGCAGTGTCCCCGGAGGTGGGACTGCAGAACCACTCCGCTCAGGTCACTCATTAAACAACAACTGGAAGACGTTTATCTTGCCATCAATGTATGCATCACTAAGGTTTTTTATATCAAGTATGAGACACCAAGATAAATCTTTAAAAAACCAAGGCCTTCAAAAGTAAAAGCCCGCCAAACCCTGGAAAAGGTCGTATTCAGGGAGTCACACACGTGTGGCCGGACTCACTGCAGCTACAGGTAAAACAGTGGCTCTTCGGGGTCCAGTGCCTCCCGTTCCCAGATTTCGTGGGGAGCCTGTCAGCATTTCGGACAGTTCCCACCTCGACAGCCCTGCACTGAAATGAGCTGCAGATCGGAGGCAGCCCACAGAATCGTTACATTAAACTATGAAATTATTTAACCCCCCCATTTGAGGATGTTATCACAGGGTTAACACCCACTACGGCTTCAGAGAACACAGCAACCATAAATGGCAACGTACACGACGGAGCATGATTTATTTTTTGCTGAGCAGGCTTGGCATCTATAAATCTCAGCACTCTTAACATTTAAAGTTGTTATTCCAATGACAAAATAGACATGAGGGAGATAACAGTCTTTATCGCCATTAACATTTTATTGTTACTCAGAGAATATGGGTAGGGACTGATCCAAGGGTAGGAAAATCACAGCAATTTGTTTGCATACTCAGGCAGCTGAGATAATGGTCGTGTTTTATGACTGCACTAGGGAATCGGCTGAAATGCAGCACGGAAAGATCAAAATGAGAGATTAGTCGTCTATTTTGGTTCCTGGTTTCTATTTCGGTTACCTTTCCACCCAAAGGACCTGCTTTAGCAGGGTATTAGGAGAGACGGACCCGTGGTGCACTACTGAACAGCTGACGCGCTGCACAGGCGCAAGTGCGGGAACAGTTTTTAAAGGGAGCGAAAAGGCTGCACATTTCTGTGCAATGCAAACAAATAAAACGTTGCAAGAGGCAGATCTTTCTGGACATGCCAGCTGTCCGGGAATGACCCTGGGCTCACTCCTACCGTGGGAGGCTCAAGCAGCGAAAGACTAACCAAACTCAAGGAAAACCTGAGAGCAGAGCAAGAGCCCCAAAGGCATCTTAAATCCAGAGAGTTTCCCAGGCAGGCTGCGGCTTTGGGAGCCCGCTCCCTGACGCGGYGCCGCGCCGCTCGCTGTCTCCGGGAGAAGGTATCGCAGCCACTCGGGGCAGGAGCCACCTGCCATAGGATTTTATAGGGGGAAGCGAAAAATCACCCCACTTCCACAGATTGCTGGATGCGATTCAAACCTGACCACGGACGACACAGGGATGTCAGGGATGACAACAGCCCCCACGGCCTCCCTTTGGTCACTTCCACGCGGAAAGCGGTCCTGCCAAGTCGTAGCTCCGCTTCCAGAGCTGTCCAAAACCCGGGGAAGCCGCGCGCAGAAGAGCAGCACCGTCCTCCATCCGTCTGTGGCTGCACGACTGCAGCCGCGACGCGCGAACAAAACCTTCCATCAAAGACCCTTCGGATGTTTCCCCTCGAAATCAGGCTCACGATGCGCCCGGAGGAAAGTAACACCGGCGCCGAACGGCCGCTCTGAATGGAGACGTCGACTCTAATGGCTCAATTAGGTCTTTACGGGGGAGGACGGCATTGACTCAAGCTGCGCGAGGCTTTTCTGACGACACACTAAAAGTGCGCCGCGTTTTTCCACCTCTGGGGTCCTGGTAGGGAGTCAGAAGCCAGACCCGCTCAGTGCCATGCGCCCATTTCCTCAAGAGAACTGTGATCACCGGGGTATTTGGGAAATCCAAGTAAATGCACAGGTCAGAGGCAAGGACAACTCCATGTTGCTGTTGGCCATGGCGTTGCAAGACACCGATCTCCCCTGTGCCCCGAGCGGTCAGCACGAGCCCATGGGCCGCCCGGCGTGGACCACGTGCCCAGACCCGCACGGGCCAAAGCCACCCGCGCCACCGGCCACGTCCCACCCGGAGCGGCGCTGATGGCCTGGATCCGGCTCGGAGCGAAACCCGGCTCCACGGCGGGCAGAGCCGTCCCCGCGGGCGGACAGCGGCGATTCCTCCTCGCGGGCTGCCGAGCATCGCCCGGGGCGTGGAGCGGAGCCTCGAGCCGCGCTGGCACGCGGGCGCTGCCGCAGCTCGGTGCCGCGGGACAGGGAGCTCAGACAACCTCGGACCGCCCCCGAGGGCAGCGGGATGTGCGGCAGTCCCAGCAGGCCTACACGGAGATGCCGAGACCAGGAACCGCGAGGTGTTACGGTCTTGACCTGCGGCAGCGCGGCGTGCGCTGAGCACCCGGGGAACCGCCCCGCGCAGCGCCCCAGCCCCGAGCCCGGCTCCGACCGCGGCGGGGATTTTGTGCCTGCTCAGCACGTCGGCGTGAGCGCTTCCAGCTCCCAGCCTCAGCCGTGCAACCCAGACCGGGAGGAGCGGGGAGGAAGCAGCTGCTATTTTTAACCTGCCTCATCAGCATCCTGCCACGTCAACAGAAGCCTCCGCTGTGCTGCGCGCTGCTCCGCGGGGGCCACCTCCACGCTCGCCGGCCGAGCACGCGGGGCGTTTGCTTTCGGAGGATCCCTGCAGGAGTACCTGTGCTACGGCTGACCTCCAGCAAGCCCCGGGAGGGGGGGGTACGCGGCCGGGGGCAGCTGATGACGACCTGGTCTGCCAGGACGTTGGCCATGGAGCTCCCTCCATCGTCCCTCCTGCAAGAGGAGCTCCCCAGCTGCTGTGGGGAGCAGGTGGCAGCGGTTTCACAGACCCTCTGCAGATCCTCTTGCTCACGCATATCGGCACACGAGCAAGGCCATACGGGATCAGATCAGAAGTGCAGGTAGTGCGGTGTCCCCTCTCCAGCAGGCAATGGGAGATGCACGCAAAGACGGCAATCCCACGCGTATTTCCACTGATACTCTCCCGTCCTCTGCGGGCAACGCGGGGCCTTCCAGAGCCAGATGTGCTCTCTACATATTTAGCCCATCTAACAGCCTTCACGACCTTGTGCAGCCTCTTCTTGTAGATGCCGAGAGTTTACAGGGGCTGAATGTCCCGAGGCAGCGAGATCCCCCGCCCTGCTCCCCTTCCCACGACGGCGGCTGTGCCGGATGCCCCACGTCCCCCCCGGGCTCCGCAGCCCCGGCGGCCCCAGGGACCACCGCCACGCCGCGCGTGGTGCAGCACGCTTCGCGTCGCCTGCCAGCCTCCTCGCGGCTGACGGCACCCGGGCAGCAAGGTCACTGTGACCTGCAACGGCCACCTGAAACGCCCGGGAAGCCCTCCGATGAGACGCCGGTGGTCTGAGGAGACCGGACCCCCCAGCGGGAGCGGGGCTGAGCAGCGAGCGCTTCCGCGACGAGGGGCGAAATGGCACAGCACAGAACAGTCCCCGCGAGCAGGCAGGGAGAGGAGGGGATGGGGACGAGGGAATGTGAGCGTCGTCCCCGGGGCCTCCACCGCCACTCCACCGAGTCCTCTCGCTCCGTCCGGAAAGCTCAGGACCAGCCTCTGCCGGCCAGCACCCCAGACCCCCCGCCAGCATCCGCCGGGCGCCACGAGAGCCCTGGTGCCGGGTCTGGACCCGGAGCGGTTGGCAGCCAGCGGAGACGGACCCTTCGCAGCAACACGGGCTGGGGAGCACCGGGTTTCAGGCCAGAGCACTCCCGTCTGCTGCTGGGGCGTCTCCCAGCGCCGGCCCGCGCAGGGCAGAGGCGCCCGGCTCCGTCCCCCGCTCCGGGGCCGTGAGCCCAGCAGACACGGTCACAGCGACCGGGAGCCTCGCGGTGCAGCCGCAGCGGGTCCCAGCCGCTTCACTACCTGCTCCCAGCCGCCTCATAATCCCTGGATTACACAGTCCCCGGGCACGCCTATTCTCTCGCTAATCCATGGATTACAGCATCCCCAAGCCGGCTTTGACGCAGCGCGCCACGAATGGCGGTTACGCCGGCCTCCCCTCCGGACCCTGGGTTAGGCGGGAGCGGACGCGTCCACGGGTCCTTCTGGCCCAGCTGGGCCGGAGGCTGGGGGAGAGAGGGAAGCCCTGAATGCAATATAGGTGCATAAATAAAAAGCATAAAGGAGGGGGCTGTATTTTGTAGTCAAAGTGCTTGTGTGTTAAAACAACAACTTCAAGGAGGTTCCTGGATTAATTAAATCCCAATCCAGATCATCCTCCAGCAGTAATTCACATCACTCACTGCAACAAAAATAGCTGACAGCTCTCATCTCGAACCCAGGACGGGGGGGAGACAATTTACTTCACGCTTTTAAGGAGGGGACGACAGAGAGACTAAAAAAAAATAAAAAGCTGCTGCCGCAGCCACAGAAAGCTCTTAGCAAATTGACACTGGAAGTGAAAAAGCCTTCAGGCTTCTCGCACAGTGAAACCCGGCCCCAGCACGCGGGGGGGTCACTTCCACAGTCCTGCCAGGGCACAAGGCACCGAGCGCCCCGGGCAGAGCGCCGGGCCGGCCGCCAGCGCAGCGCTGCACACCCCGGGGCTCGCCGCCCGAAGGGCCCTCGCGCCGCGCACGCGTCCCGTCAGCCGAGCACGCGGTGACCAAACCGCCACGTTTTAACTGCATGGATCGGTTCTCTGTGCCCAAAACAAAAGCGGAGGAGCCTGAACGTGCCCTCCGCAACGCCGCGGAGCTGCTCGTGCACCCGACAGCTCCCGACGCGCAAGGGTGCTGCCGAGATGCACGCCGCGACAGGGTCAAATAGGAAAAGGAAAGGAAGGCTGAACGACACATTTCCTAGCAGTAAAATTCAGCCAGTTTAGGAAACACTGCTCAAAGCAATTAAATACTCCCTGGGGCATCAGCCAGCGCCCGGGAAGAAGAGATCCAGGGGAGCAACCTGCACTGGTGCCGGGGGACGGGTCCTTCACCCCCGGGGGACGGGTCCCGTGGCCGCCGGGATGGGTCCCTGCGGCCGGAGGAAGGTCCTCACCCACCACCCCGGCACGGGGCCGGGCAGCCTGCCGTCATCGTCGGCACCTCCGCTGCCAACCGCTGGACTCCCACATCAGCCACAAGCGAAGCCCAGGCTCGGTCGCAGGGCGCCTTGCTGAAAACCAGGAGCATCACGGCAGTCTCAACACCTGCCTTTCCCGGCTCTGGAGTATTTATGAAGTTTGCAGTCCAACGGCACACCACGTGCAGCGGCTTCTCCCGCGGCCCGTTGGGTGTCTGCAGCACGGGAGCAGGTTAACCAACGGCTGGGACGGTGGGGGCACCTCTCAAGTCTCCTAAAATTTTCCTGTGTATTGTACAAAACTAGTGGGAAGGAATATTTATCCACTCAAAAAGATTACCCAAATGTAGCGACTGCCACTGCTGGGCCAAGCCCCACACGCGGACCCGGAGCCAACGTCCTGCGGCGTGGTGGAAGGATAAGGACGGGGCTGGAGGTGGGAAACCTCCCGCCCCGTTAGCGAGGCACCCGACGGGGCCGCGCGCAGCCGGCTGCCGTCCCTGCCGCTGCCCGGCCGTGGGCGTGATCCTCACCGGGGCGAGCGGCGCGGAGCGGGGCGTGCGGACACCGCTCCGTCTCGCCTCGGAGGGATTCGCCTGCCTGCAAGCCGTCCAGAGGACGCGGAGGAACGCGGGGGAACAGCAAAGCTACAAAAGAAAAGTGGCATCTGCAATTTGAAGACTTTGGGAGAGCGGTATTTTGGGTCGAGCTACTGGAAATGGCCCAAATTTGAGAGGAGGGGGGAAGCAGCCTCCAAAATCTCCAGCAAGCATGTCTAAAAGCAGAAGCCGCTCAGAGTTTGTTTATGTTCAAAGGTCTTAATTTGTCCTACTTTCCCTTAGGATCTCACCAGAACTGGGAGTGGAAATGGATTCACGCAGCAGAACAAACCAAGCATGTATTTTTGAACACTTTTCATGCGAGACCTCCTCTTCTGTGAAAGTGGTATGAGGTCCTGGGCAACCCAACAGCCTCACCCACAGAGTCGGGAACATTTTCAGCCGGTTCCTTGCACCTACGGTGAACTTTGCAGCAGAGCTCACTCACGATGCTCACTATATCCCAGCAACTTAACATTCCCTGGCAACCGGAGCTGAATTAACACCATCGATGTATTTCCTTCATTAGCAGGAGCGCCGAGTGCCCCACGAGAACGGCGTTCAAGTGCATGCGTCTGGAACGCCACCCGCACCCTGCATTTGCATGAAAATACCAGACCTACTCAGGGAGCAACAGCGCTTTGCTGAACCAGACTGCATAACCCCATTTACTTCCTCAGCTGAGACACGAAGGACACTTCCATTTCGAAAGCAAGTTTTCATCCTCGGAACAGGCTGTGGAAGGGTTTTTAACAGAAGACAGGCTAGCAAGCAGATCATTTTAGGCATACGCTGTTTCCACTAGGAGAAAAAATAGAACCGAATTATCTCCCCTGGTTTTTTCCCGGCACCTCGTTACCAAGCTCTGCCATCCCAAAGCGCGTTCAGCGTGCTCCAGCAGAACAACCACGGGGAGAGTCAAAGTCCTAAACAGCACGGGTGGAAGAGAAACTCGTCTCTGATGCCAAGCCACCGCGTATCCCGCACGCCTCCGCGGCCGGCACTGGGGTGCCCCTGCCTGCGGGCTCCCTGCTCTGCAAGCGCTCCTGGCCGTTTCGCTCCTACGCAGAGCACCGATCACGGCTCTCCAGCACGACGCACCAGGCTCGTCCACAAAACGCCAATATACGACGAGGGGAATTCACCGCAGATAACCGCGCTGAACCTGCTGCCTGGAACTCCAGACCGCCCCATCTCCGCACCTCCGCCTACCCCAAGCGCAGCTCAGGGCAGGCGCGCTCAACCCCCGCCCTTCCCCACCAGGGAAGCCAGCTCGCGGCAGGTCACTACCGCGCAGCTACATCCCGGGTTTTGTGTGTCGGCTGCCTCTTATAGCCCAGTGACGGCGAATTCCCCCTTCCGCAGGGCACCGCACGGGAGCGCGGGAGCCGGGCGAGCTGGAGCGGGGCAGCTCGCGCCCCCGGCCCCGCCGCCCCCCGCCGCGCCAGCCCCACGCGGCAGCCTGGCCCCGACCACGTGCGGACACGACGCGCGGACGCGGCGCGGCGGCTCGAGGAGGGCGTCCGCGGGAGCGGGCGGACGAGGAGAGGGGCAGGAAGGGACGGACACCGCGGCCTCGCCCGGCTGCTGTGCAAGCGCTGAGCTACGCCTGCGACACGGACCCGCGCGGGCTCTTTGTCAGGGTCCGCCCGGCACCCAAAGCTCTTTGTCACCGCATTAAGCAGATTTTTCCACCAGATAAACTCTCCTTTAACGATGTGCTAGAGCCATGGAAGTCCCGAGCTCTGTGTCCTGTGCTCCCCTCTCCAGGGCCTTCGCAGCACGGCGCAGTAAGGGGGCCCGTGCAGGCTCTGCTGCGACGCAAAGCGTCGGTGCTACCGGGAGAACAGGAACTGCCTGGGGGGCCGGGGGGGCTGGTCTTTGCTTTAGAGCAGCTGCATTTCCCCCCGAAGCACGGAGAAGGCTGTGACGGAAGCGATGTGAACCCGCAGCTCCCCAGCGGSCAGGAGCGACGGCGGCGGCTCCCTCCCCGGCCCCCCAGGCCCCCCTCGGTGCAGAGTGCAGCGTCACGGGCGCGCTGCAGCTCCGGCCGCGCGGCACCGCGCCGCACGCCAACCCTCGCCCCGACACCGGAGCCACGTCCCGGCACCGGCGGCCGGGCCCCGTGCGCAGCCGGGCCGTGACATGGTGCATCTCCGCCAGCCTCGGCAGCTCCTCACCCCAACACGCAGGCTGCAATACCTGTTTCCTCACGCAGGGGCTCGTAGGAAAAACAGCCCTGAGACGACTACGTAACCTCTGCAACAGCAACCGCACCGGTATTTATCGTATTTCCTAACGCTACAGAATGCAACATTAGGCTCCGAGCGCCAGCCCTGCTCCCGGCCCCGCGGCTCCCCGGGATGCGGGATAAACCCGAGCTGAGCCAACGCGGGGCTCCGGGAAGGGCCAGGCGGAGCGGCGGGCAGAGCTGCCGCACGCCCGGCGGCGGACGCAGCCCGGACCCTTCCCGGTCGGAGCCAGCCCTGCTCCGGCTCCCTGGGGTGGCAGCATCGGCTCCGGCCCCGGGGACCGCGGGGGCTGCGGGGGTCCCCGGGCAGGAGCAGGCGGAGGGACCGGCGCTGCCCGGCGACGCAGCCCGTCCGCAGCGGTGCCGCAAATCCCCGAATCCTCGACTCGGGAGCGGGAGCAGCAAGGCAGATTTGAACGTCAGCTGTTTCAGCATCCGCCGAGGGATGCGGATAGCCGCAACGGGGATGCTCCCGCGCATCCAAGATGTCAGAGCTCCGCAACGCCGCATCCGAAGGCATCCGCTGCCCGAGCGGGCGGCACTGCAAACGCGCCGCTGCTGAGTCACCGAGCGGCCCTGGTGCTGCTGCCCTCGGCGGCCGGTCCCGGCGGCTCGCAGCCCCCGGGCGCTGGGCAGCAGCAGGTGGGGCCG
>PTFA01000090.1:3245122-3276092 GCA_003342895.1 Casuarius casuarius
GCGCCGGCTGCAGCTCCGGGATCTCCTCCCGGGACCGGGGCACCAGCACCCTCCGCCGCAGGTGGATAACGGCCATTCCCACCGCACGGGTGGGCGCACAGGGACCCGCGCGGGACCTGCTCGCGGCCCACGGAGCCTGCGGAAGCCGTGGGAAGGGCAGCGCAGGCACCACCAGCGACATCCCCCCACTCCGACCTAAGGGTCAGGACGTCGAGGCAGAAAAGAAAAGAATCAGCTCACTGAATGCAAAGCAGGCGAAGACTTCTGCCTCCAAAGGCCGTGTGACAAACTGACCCGCTTTGCTCTCGCCCCGCTCCGTGTTATTACCGCTGCCGGTACACGCTGCGCACGAGCAACAGCGCACAAATAACGGGGCGGTCACGCACGCAGCCCCGGCTCGGGGAACAGCTGCTCTCAGAGTGGTTTCTCTCCTGTTTTCAATTAGACCCACCAGGTCCTGCGGCGTTTTAGCAGGCCCTTCCTCACTCTCCCTCTCCCACTGCAAGGCACCTTACGCCGAGGTCTGAAAACGGCCTCCTCTGCCCCGTTTACTCTTGGGGACAGCGCCGGCCGGTGCCCACCGCCAGCCCGGGCTTCCCCGCCGCTCTTCTTAACCAAAACGCGGTTAAGGAACAAGTCGCCTGTGAGGGAGGCAGGGGTCGGCACCTCTGCCAGACACCTCGGAGTGCCGTGCTCAGACGAGAGCGGGTCGGGGTCTAGCGCCCTGCGTTAGCAGAGCACCCACGCCGACACTTCCACCAGCCTTGGGTTGCGCCCGGGCAACCGGAGGCGGCGCGCGGTCCCTTTGCTGCCTGCCTCCACCCCTCCGCACTGCGGAACCGGCCCCGAGGCCGCGATGCCGCTATCGGATCCGTCACCCCAGGCACCGACCGCGGCTGCGGGCAGGGAGCGCTTCCCAGGGAGAATGAGGCTTTCGAAAGCAGCTTTTCTAAAGCCAAACTTTCTTTTTGCTTATCAAATCACTCCTCAGAGCGCCACCGCCACCGCCACCGCGCCGCTGCGACACGAGGAACGCGCTGGCGGGAAGCCGCGTCGTGCACCGCCTCCTCCGCCCCCGCGGGCAGGGCCGAGCCGTAACCCCGCAGCGCTGCGTGCTACCCACAACCGCCCCGCAGCCCACCCAGCGCCCCACGCGGGGGACGAGATGGGGAACGCGTCACCAGGATCCGGTCCTCCGACATCCTTTAAGGATGCAGCGGGGACTGTCACGTGTTCCTTGCAGCAGAGACACAATTAGCTTAAATACTTACACGGTAAATAGGATTTGCTGTTTGTAGAGATTAAGGCCACATGCTATAGCGTCAGTGCATTAGAACCAGTTGAGCACAGCTTATGCTAAGGAGCAAGTTTTTGCTTGAAAACAGTTACTCTGAGGGGTACTGCAAGTGCCACCTTCTGGTTTTGTTATTTTATTTTGCTAATAAACGCCACCAGCACGTGACAGTGGGATGTCAAAACCTGACTTATGCAGGATTGGTACCCAGGCCTGAAAAACCACCGCGAGACCCACACGCGGCAGGTCTGGGGACCAGGAGCGCTCTACGCAGAGCGCGGAGCCGACGCGCGCGGCACGCGGCCGTGCACAAGCCCTGGCTCCTGCCCCAGAGCGCGCACGGCCCGCTGCCGGGAACGCGATCCCAGGGATGAAGAGGCGGCAGGACGACACCGGCACACCGTCCAGGACATAACCAGCAAGGTTACAAAGGCAACATTTTATTGCTCGGTTTTCCCTGTTGATTTACTTTCAGTTGGTGAAGAAAATCACTGTGTTAATTCCACTATATCACAGAGTGACAAAATTCCCCAAATGTATTATAGTAGATTAGGTCATAATATAGGGGGAGAACATGGGAATCTGCATGTGCATTTGAGTGGAACAAATACTGTAAAATTATATCCAAGATCATCCACTCATCTCCCGAGCGGCTGCAGGTTTCAGCCACGTGCGCACCCCTCTCATCTGCTGCTCACAAAACCCGTTATATATGGCCTTGGTTTTTCACAGCAGTACTGGAAACCGGCTGCTGTTGGTGCCTATTTGCATGCAAACCGGCGGCACAAGAGCATTTCTTATCTGTCATTCATGGCTCTCCTGCTTAAAAAACTTAAATTTTCAAACCAAAGGGGAAAAGCAATTCCCGGGAGCAGAGGTGACAACCACACACCTCGGCAACAGAGAAACCCGAAAGCTCTCGAACGACCAATAGTCTCAAAACTGCTTAGCCATCAGCCGGGACATCGGAAGAAGGAACAGAAGGAGAAACTGGGATCAGTCCAGGAGCAGAAAAAGCTAAGTTTGTCGCACAGCGTATTTACACAGAGCACTGGGGTGTCTCCCAGCGTATCCTGGGAGGAGGGACCACTTGTTAAAACGGCTGTTTAGCATATATTCCGTTCAGTCAGCTTGGGATATGCAAGACTTCATGTGGCCTCAAAGCTGGCTTTTATTTGAAAGCATGTATGCTCATATGAGACACCAAAACATCCATGTAGTTTTGAATTGCGGATCCTAAACCACAAGCACTGCACTGCCTTCATTTAATTTGGCCACGGACTACATCAAAAAGTAACAAAATACTGGTGTAAATTAAACTAGAGATCCCTGCATCTTATAACATGAGAGCACAGGAAATTCTACCACATTGCAAAACTTAGCACTAGGACTATTACTTCATAAAAAATATTCTGCTTGTCCTCAAATATCAGCTAGCAGGGAACGTGAGGAAAATGCTCGGCTCCAGCTTTGCCATCTTTATTAAAATGTGTTACTGAATACCATTAAGAGTCACCACAATGGCATGTATTACAAATATATTTCATATTATAAATCATGGAGCTTTATTACTTGCAGTGCAGTTTTCCCAATAATATACATTTTAATCCACAAACCTTTGCATTCTGCAGCAAACTGAGCTGCCAGGAAAAAAATGCATCTTGCAGGTACCGAGCACACACCGATGTCTAATAGCTCACTCCGGATCTGCTCTTCACAACAAGGATACTGAGGAGAACTGGGCGTTCGCAAGGACTGCCCTCACGCACAAAGCAAACAACTACGTAGTTACGCAGTATCACACACGAGTTTTATTTGAGCTCCATTCAAAAGACTGTGAACGTTACAGCACGGATAAAACAGAGCGATCCTGTATTTACGCATGGGACCGGTGAGGAGCACCTTCACCGAAGCGAGCGGGACGACCGCGTGCCAAACCGGTGCGCGGTCAGAGCCGGTCCCGAGCTCTAAGACAGGTTTAAATCTGCTTTTCGCAGTGCAATAGCGCATGTGGGGCACAGCTAGATTGCAATCTTCTGCATTGTCCTTACCGAGTGCAGCAGCTCTGATCTGACCACTCGGGTCTGCAGGCAGTTTCGGCTGTGTAAAAATCCACAGGGTGGACGGCTTAGCAAAGCTGCTGGTTCAGTGTAATGAGTGTTAAAAAAGGATAGGGCAAAATAAGCCAATTGGCGGCAGTGCTGAAAGCTGGACAACCCGGACAGCTTGTTGCAGTAGTCTTTAAGTAGTTACCTACTTTTTAATTATTCCAAAATTCAGAGGGCTCTGTAAACTTTCAGTGATACTTTCCAAGAGAACAGCAAACACGCACCGTGCTCCTGTCTGCTGACAGCACTTTTTTCCACAGCCGCCAGGACACCGAGATGCGAAGCCTGTTGGCAATGTATAAATAAATGCAATAAAACTGAAAATTCAGAGTCCAGCGCCGGAAAGCCGGCCCAGCCTCCCTCATGCTTGGTTTATTGCAGTACATATTTTAAGCATGAGACGACTTTGGTAGGGAAACGTCACAGCAACCCATCATAACGCGTCCTGATTCCTCCGCCTCTGTGCCATAGCTTGGCCATCGCGGTCTGCGGGAACGACCGAGTGCCACAACGAGCAGAGCCGCGGCGTTCGGCAGGCACGTGAGTTTCCTGCCAAGTAACAAGGCCGCGATGGCACGCGCTCGACGGGAAAGCAGCTGTAGCTCCTAACACTGTACGTTCGCAGGGGTGAAACCACATGACGTGCACGTCGCCTCATGCCAGCATTTGCATATCATCTTCATCTCCTATAAAATTAAACCCTTTAAGAAGAGAACCTTTTACCTTTAATTGTGCATATGTCCAAAAGGCCTAAGCATTAATGGAAGATCAAGAAATGTTCTGCTCTTCCTGCTCAACATTTCTTAAGTGCATGTAGTCCCAAATTCAAATGGCATCTTCCCATGCCATTTCTTCCCATGCTTCTTCCCATGACTCCGAGTCACAAACAGGCCATGGCAACTAACAGAGAGCCAGAAAATTTAACCTTCGAGTGCTCCTATGGAAAATCCGGGTTGGCACGGTAATGCCAAATACAGCTCTGCCATTCATCTGCACGTTACTTTAATTTCATTCTTCCCCTCCGAATGGCAGAAATTCAGCGCTCAGATCCGGGGTCACCTGCTCCTGCCCAACCCAATTCTGGCTCTGCGGCTCTTCCTCCCCGGAACGTGCAGGTGCTCCCAACAAAAATACCAGCTGGGGAAGGGTGACGTTTAGTCTGACTGCTGTTCCCATATAACATATATCATTCAGTACCGAGCCAGGCGTGCCAGTAATCGAAGGGACCGTTTTCTCACAAAATGGTGAAATTAGCACAGTGAAATTCATCCCCGCAGAGTCCTGGCGTGAGGTTCACGCGCGACCGAGGTCTCGCTGGCGGACACGAAGCCCCCGGTGCTCTGCGGTTTCTCCGCGTGCTGCCTGGGCTTCGCACCCGTTTACGCCTGGTTGCCACTCCTGGAATTCCCCAGGATGAGAGACGGGATGTAAACGTAACACTACAAACGAGACGGGAGAACATCACGTGGCCAGGACAAACACACAAAGCGTTTAGGACATTGGCCAAGTTTATGTTCTCAACACCACCACCACCACCACCAAGACCACCAACCTTCAGCAAAGCATAAAAACAAGCTGTGCTACTAGAGAGGAACTATGAAGAATATCTTAGGACAAAAAAAAGAACACGACACCCTGCAGAGCCTAAAAGTTTACACGACTTCTCAAAACGCTGATATTGTAAAACTAACATTCATATATCACTAATATTTATATATGATCTACCTCGTGTCATTTGGAAAAACAAACCTGGAAAACTTAATTAATAAAAGATATCACGTCTTATTAACGTTCATAGAGTAATTACCAGCACCACAAATCCATCTGTTAAGCAGTCAGCAAACAAGACAGATGACTGTGTTCTGTTAAACAGATTATAAAATGCCTCAGGGAAGGAAATCTAATGCCCAAACTAAACCATGAATCAAACGACAACCTACCCACCACGCAGGCTCACGGGAACGCACACGCGCATGTGCTCACACACCTATCTGCCACTCTGAAACCCTTCTGCACTACATATAGCAGTAACACGAGCAGTGAGGTCAGTATGGCGTTAGGTATATAGGGTCCACACCGAAACACGATGATGAGAGCATTAGCATTTCGTTGTCCTTCAATTTCTTTTTCCTAAAACGGACTGCTATCCCCACCAGGATGACACTGGAACAACCTGCAAAATAACACTAAATCCAATTGCCCTTGTCCTTGTGGAAATCCAGTTAGTTTAATTCAATTTATTAAACAAAATTGATTTTATTCTTGTCATGTTTTTGAATGTTTTGTGAACATTTAAAGCAGAAAACATTCTTGCATGGAGAGTAATCGATTCATCAGCACGAACGTTTATCATCAAAACATCCGTATTTTGTCTGGACATCCAGTCCAGTCCTGAGGCATCAAAACATCCAGCCCTCCATTCTTCATGCGAGACGTGAAGTTGTGCACCGACCCGCACGCACGCTCACCGTGCTCACTCACCTAAAACAAGCGATGGTGCTAATCTAAACCATGCACTTGGGTAGTGTGTTTTACATGATCAGCTGAGCTCACGCGCGTTAGCAACTCAGTCAGCCGGACCTGTCGCAGCAGCACCCAGCGCTGCTGCAGAGGGACGTCCCGAGACGCAACCACGGGCCCAGCTCCTCCCCAAAACCAACACGAAGAAAACGTCAGCACTGCAGGTCCTCCTCTCCCCCAAGCCTGTCCCAAGCACTTCCCACACTTCATCTCTTTCAGCCTTCCTACTCCACCTTGCCATTTCTGACCAGGAGAAGAGATTCGTTTATAATCTGCTAATTGCGGAGTCTGCTTCAGACACATCCCTGCGCCGCAGCACACAATTACTGCTCACAGACCACGGCAGAGACGTTGCAGCTCTGCGTTTTCCTGACTACCAGATCCAGGAGGACAAAACACCAGGGGTGTAACAGCAATGCTCCCTCCACTCCCGCCCTCCGATAACCCGTGTCAGAGAAGTACGACCGTGACTTTCCATCAGAAACATTCTCCATGGTCTTCCCAGTCTTACACAGGTGAAATTTCATCAGCGTGAACGCTACGGCTTTAAGTGCAGACAACGCGGAGAGCGATGTCAAGCGGTGACAACCCGCAACGGCTTTCCTCCCAAGGACGGCTACCCTTGGAGAGCTACAAAGTCAGCAAAAAAGGGAAAAGATAAGACTTTGAGGCAGCCTGGCCAGGGGGGTATCCCGTTTTTACAAGTGAATTGTTTGTTTTCTTCTCCAGTTATGCTGTTGCCCAAGACTTCTGGTTAGCAGTTCGGATGTAAAGAAGTCTAAGCTGCTGTCAAATTAAACAGTCAAGGCAGTTAGACTGTTTCAATGGAATAACACCTTTCTACTACAGGGGAGCAGGTCAAAAATGCCCCTTGATGATTGCTCTTCATAGCTTAGGCGGTGTTTTAGTTGCCATCTGCTTCTGAATCGCTTGCTCTTTCAATTCAGAGGGAATTTAAAGGCGGAATCACGGCAAAAATAAGAGGGAAGCCTTCTTATCAGCCCCTGCTTTTGCATCCGTTAATGGCCACTTTGTTTTGTTGTGAAATTTCCACTTCAGGCACGTTACTAAGAAACCAGATTAAAGAGAAATAACGCCAGTGTGAGCTCGCATTGGCGGGGTGTGCACACGTGTCTGCGCGCGGCTGGGAGAAGGAGCAACGAATACAGGAGAAGTGCAAGGTGAGCTCTGCCCGCGACCGAGACACGCATCCCTCCGGCCAACACGTCTCCTGACCCACTGAAAACGCCGTGAAAAATGCCCCTCTCCACCCGACAGAGCGCATCCCACCCTCTCCCGGGCTCAGCGCCGCTCACTCGTCCCCGTCCAGCCCCACCAGCACTATTTACAGCAGGAGCCTTTCCGGGAACCTCTCCGCCACGATCTGCCAAGGAGAAGACAACAAAAACTGCCCTAGTTTCAGAGCAGACTGTAATCTAATCTAATCTAGTGCAAGGGATAAAATCCGTAACATCCGTGCCATGCAGAAGCAAAAATCCTTCCTTCATAGACAGCTCCTGTGCTTAAAGCCAGATTTCTAACGCCATCGAAACGCCGAAGTCCACCTGATTTCACAGTCTCAGCCAACGTCCTTAGTCCCCAGGCGAGGGGCAGATTTCAAGCGCAGAAGGAAGGCGTATCAAAGGTGTCTTTACAGGCAAGCATTGGCAATTTTACTCTGGGTTTATATTACACAGCTGATCTACGAGATGAGGAATATTTCCACAAATCTCTTCAAGAGAAGGAGAAACCAGCATCTGCTGTGTCTGGGATCTCGTACGGAAAAAATCAGGTCAAGTCCAGCCACGATACTAAAGAAAAACAAACAGTCATGGAAGCAGAGGGGATTACAGCCGCCTGTGACCGTGCAGCTGGAGCTGACTGATGGCCCCTGCCCAAGCATCGTCCCCAGGGACCCACGGCTCCGCCACCCACCTCTGCTGGCTCAGAGGCGGTAGAAAGTCACGGCTTCCCCCACGCACGGCGCGTCCTTCCCACCAGCACCCCCAAAAGTCAACAAGAAAAACGAGGAAACCTCTATTCGATCGTGCCGCTTGCTGGCTCATTGGTATGTAGCTGACCTTCCGTGCTGAGAACACGCCAAAGCACTTGGGACCTCATTTTCCCTTCAGCACTTGTTAAAATGATATTTAATAAGAGGCCTGAGAAATAAGCAAACTCTAATAACCAGCCAAGGAACGCTTCAAAGCGCTCATCAAATAACACGGCACCGCCAAGTACTTCATGGTACCTTTGATACTCAAAACCTGGGGAGAATCCAGGCCTTTGATTAGGAAGATGAGGAGGTATTTATTTATTTGGGTAAAAACACCATTCACTTTTAAGGTGTGCATTATTATTCTGGGGTATTACCAGAATGGGAGCCAAGAGTAAGGGAATTTCCAGGTGCTTTGTGAAAGAACCTACAGGAAAAATGCAATTCACAGCTTCCTAAATAGAAGTTGCTAGGAATGGGCAAGAGCAGACAGAGCAGGGACAGAGCGCGTGCATCCCCAGAGTCTGCTCAGCACTGAACCTGGCCATGCTCCAAGTCGTATCTTCTAGCTTGCTCTTACTCCAATTCTTTTTCTGTAAAAAAAGAAACAAAAAATACCCACCCCATTTGTAGTGGAGATAAGAAGGTCAATAAAGACAAGAAATCAAGAAAGTCCTATTTCCAGCTCCACCGCAGAGTGCTTGGTTCCTGCTTGCAACACGTCTGGGACCACCGTCCCAGGGTGGCCAAGGACCCCGTGCTCACCACGCTCCACGAGCGATGTGGGGGGCACTTACAGTGCCATGCAAGGGTTGTGCTACCTTAAGTTACCTTGGGAATGTTACAGAAAGCAGAGAAATCCTTACAAAACACACCGTTCATTCAACAAAACTCAGCAATGCCCGGTCCCGCTCACCCTGGTCCAACGGGCTGGATCGTGTCCGACCCTAGCAGACGCTGCGCCAAGCCCTGGCATCGGCTCGCGCGCACCGCGTCGCGGCTCCCCTTGGGGAGGAGGACGAAACACGGCGACGGGCCGAGGACGCCGGAGCTCGTCGCCTGCCGCCGCGGGACGCCGGGGTAGCGCACGCTGCCGCGGTCCCCCCGGCGCTCGCCGCGCTCAGCCCTCCTTCGGAGCAGACGCGTCTCGGATCGCACCGCCGCTGCGCACCGCCGCTAATCAAGGGTCAGCGACAGCCCAAAGTCACTGCAGTTTTCGTAGCTCTCAATAAAAATAAATTGCCGTTCAAATCTTACGGTATAAACACTGCTTAGGCAGCCACGAGTTTAATAACACCATGGTATTGACCGGTTTCTACTTATAGACAAAAAAACCCCAAGATGTTTCAGTAGCTAAATCGCCGCAGCACAGAGTCCGCAGAACAGGTACCCAGGTAACCATGGCAATGGTGTCCCCAAGCAGAAGAAAGAAGAAGAAAATAGACTGATTACATTAATTGCTAGAAGAATTCCAGAGAGAATTTGCAGCTGGTCGAAAGAAGAGGAAAAGAAATTATTTAAAATCAAGAAACTCCTCAGAAACCCAAGATTGTCTCTTAACATTTAAAGTAACGGCACAGTGATTAACAGTAATCACCTGGTCCACGACACCCTCTACCAGAGGCGCTCGCCTCGCCCCTGCCCCTCCAGCTGAACTGCAGGTGCTCAGTGCACATGGTCCTGGAAAGCCGATGTTTTATCTTTGGGCACATGAGAAACACGCACTCATATTCACTGAAGGGCAAACAACAGGTTTCCTGCCTCCAGAGGAATAGTTCAGGTCCAGCATGGGGGAGATAAAATTATTTTCACCTTGTGGCTGTTTCATAGTAACTCCTGGGTGGTGACTTTTGTGGATTTCTATCAAGTTTCTAATGGGGAGATACAGCAGGAACAACATCCAGCGTAATACCTGTACCAGGCAGCAAAGTTTTCCTGAAAACAGACCATGTCACATCTACTGCAATTCTTTCAGCTGCCCAAACGATCCCTCTAGGTCGTGCTCCCAGCCAGCTGTGTGATTTGAAGATTAAACTCAGGCTCATGGATGAGGAAATGGTTTTGCGTTCAGCAGACTGATCACTGCAGCACGGCCCGGCACATACTTCCTTTCCCCTCTAAACTTACGCTGGAGCCGCACGTCGTTTTGCCCTCGAGGCCGAGAGCCATCCTTGGGAAAGGTGGATAGGGCGGCTCAAGTGCGCAGCTCGGCAGGTCTCCGACCGAGGCTCCGAGGATTCAGCCGCGATCTCAGCCGCGCTGCTGCAGGCGCGGAGCTGGGAAATGCCCCAGGAATCTGAACTTGGCATTGGGCTAACGCTGCCAAACGAGTGCAACAAAGTGGTGGCGAACTGTTCTCCCACCGTTTCCTTGGCTGTTCCTGCGGCTTTCCCACCATTTCCACCAACTTCTAGAGGAAAACAGAGGTTTGTCTGTGGTTGGTAATATGCCCATTACCAAACGTTTTTAAATACATGATCCGAACAGCCAAGTATGTTCCCCTTTGGGAGGCTGGTATACAGCAGCACGGGTTTATGCCGACTCCAGCCTCCGTACATGCAGCACTGCCTGGGATTTCAGCTGCCAGAAAGCATCTCGCGCTGCGCCCAAGGGAGGGCAAGCAGAGACGTGTGGTTGATCACCGGGCTCCCCGGGAACAGGGGCTCCGCGGCAGGGCCGCACCCAGCCCCCCCGGCCCTGCACGTCCCCATCCAGCCGCAGAGGCAGGCAGGCGGGGGCACGCACGCCACTGCAGCTCCCAGCAGCAGCGAGGCGCTCCTCAGCAGCTCGTCCGGGGCAGGTCTTCGGGACCCCGCTTTGGTCTGCAGGACTCCCTTCGCAGGGGACACGCTTCACGGCAAGAAGTGCCGGCCAGTGCCAGGCGATGAACGCGTCGAGGTGTGCACAGAGACTGCACAAGAGCAAACACGTACGGACAGCTGGACGTGGAACTGATCTGCTTTTCTTGCACGTACAGTCTTGGAAATCATGGATGTGCCTCAGGCAGATGCCTCGAAACGCGGGTCCCTGAACCACGACGACTCCCCGTCTCCGCTGCGGAAGGCCCGGCAGCACGCTGCGTTTCAGGGGGGACGGTGTGCTGAGACAGGGTGAGGAGCCCTTGAGCCCGCGAAGAGTCCTGCCAGCCGCGCTCCCCGGCTTACAGGCCTACTTGCGTCCTCTGACCAGCGACACGGAGAACTGGGACTGGCCAAGTCCCTCACTTACGCTTTAGAAACCTGAGGTTTTACAGCACCTTATAACCCTATCATGAAAAACACTCCACTCCAGGCTAAGATGACAAAAGGACTAAATAAAATAGGGTGATGGAGCAGATCAGAATTTAAGTATGAAGCACGTCTACATCAAAGTCACCAATTCCCGAGTTCTAAGCCCCATTCGAAGTCCCTTTTCAGTTCTCTTCTCCAGTTTCCTAAATAACGCATAGCTACTTCACAAAGACGTTGTGCAGATTAGTTAGTTAACGCTTCAAAGATCTTTTTGAAGCCATTTAGCGCTAAGTGCTGTCATTACCCAGGTAGGCAGAGTAGCTGGAAGAGGCACAGGGGAAAGATCTGTGGCTGAAATCAGCCCCAGCACAGTTAATGCAGTGAGAAAAGCAGGCTGGATTCTGCTGAGCTCAGACATTCAGGAACAGGTCCTAAATGCATAAGCTGATGAAGGCCGAGTCGTGTAAGCAGACGAGCGCTGCCGAGAGGAGCTGAGCATCCTCCCTCGCGTCGTCTCAGGGCCGCGACCACCCTCTCCTGCGGAGGGCCCGGGGACCACCTCCCTCCTCCGGCGCTTCCACAGAGCTGGCATCCCCGGACCTCCTGCTCTCGGCCAAATCCGACGGAGCAGGAGCAGGTGCCGGAAGGTATCACGGAGCGCAGGTCCGATGGCCACTGCGACACATCCTCGCGCACAGAGCGTGATCCGACAAGCCCCATTTCCAGCGGAAACTGAGCCAAGAAGTCACATCGCTAGTACGCTGTGCAGAAAGGAAAAAAGCCGCCAGCGATGCTAAAAATAAATCTGCGTAGTGACAAAAGCTGAAGATGAAATATGCAGGAGTTTGTAAGGACTCACTAATGCAAGCGGTAAATTATATTGCCGAAAATGCATTGCCACCACAAGAGGTGGCCTGCAACCGCAGCAGCTGACCGCTCTCAAATCATACGCTGGAAAAGGAAAAAAAGCAGAGTGCTGAGCTGTTTACTGGAAAATTTATTACTAAACACCATGAACTTGCATTTGAATTGAACCGCTGATTGTGAATAAATCCACCATATGGCTTTTAAAAAGCTGATAAAGCATTTATTTCCCAAATATACAGGATCAGCCTATGGCAGCCTGTTTTTCTTTTATAATCAACATTAGAAAACCATTTGAAGTACAGCATGGAATTTGTTAGATTGCTGTCGAATAGTCAGCGGTATAATACAGGAGGAGAGCAAGCAGACACCTTTCCCCTGGGTTTCCTTATCAGTAGGTCACCTCATCCTGCCCTCCCCCAAACCCACTTAAAATAACTCCTTTTGAAGCAAGCCACAAGGAGACAACGGATCTGCTCTGTCAAGAACACGGTTTCCCAGCCAGCTGCTTTTTCTCTCTCCTGCTCCAAAGCAGTCCTAGCTGTGCAACCCTGCGATCTAAACACGGCCTTTTCGCAGCGGGAGGGATGACAGAGGGCACCTTTGTGCTGATTTAAGCACTGGCTAAATACAGCCGACAAAGGAACACGGGGAAGCCACAACTGAACTGATCTGCAGTCGAGTGAAATATAGCCACATAATGGAAACATCCCTAGAGCCTTGGAAATACGCTCTTCACCCTGCCCTTTGCTGTTATTAGAGCTGGTCCGATGACACGGATTGCAGGAAGCCCTGGCACTAGGCACCCTGCGGACCCACGGTCGCACGGGGTTTCTAACCAGAGCCAGAGTGGGATGGGGGGCAACCTCCCAACACGGACAAGGGAGGAGAGACATCGTTTGCAAAACCTGTGATGGTAGGATGGGACATCTGCAATTAAAAGTATTTTTGACAAAATAATCCTCAACAGTACATGGGGGGAGAACGCGGGATGGCACAGGGCTGGCTGGAGCAAACGCGCTCAGCCCACCGCTGTCCCTCGTGCACCCCACACTGTCACCCCCGGCGCCCACACTTATCGTTAAAGAATTATTACAGAGCGACTGTTGGCAAAAATAAAGAAAGAGGGAGAGAGCAGTGAGATGCCACAGAAGCTGATCCAAACCCCGGTACGCAGGCAGATGCTTGCGGCGCCCGCAGAGCCCTCGGCGAGTCAGTGACCGCAGGCTCCTGCCACGCTACCGCCAGCCGGGATGGCTCCAGGAGCGCGGGGGCTCCCCACGGCAGCACGTCCCTCGTCATCGCTGCGGGCAGACGGGCTCGCTCGCAGGATGCCCGAGCTGTTGATGCCGAAACAACGCGGGAGGAGAGCTCGTCTGTAATGAAACGGCTGCGGTCACCTGCTCGACCTGCCCTCCTTGCACAGAGGACACGAGCGCTGCCGCTGCACCCGAAAGCGATGCCGAAGTCGCTGCAGCGCTCCTGCTCGCAGCACCTGCCCGAGAGCAGCTCCCAGCAGGGGCGACGCCTGCTCGGGCCCTCTCCCACGCTCCACGCGGTCTGAGCTGCGTGCATTATTAAATGAGCTTAATTACTAACCCCCACCGGACTAACGAAAGCTCAGTCCCACCTAAGTCTCCCTACAGGGAAGGCTTTCACCGTGGGAGCCCAGACAGTTAAGGCAGGACGGGACAAATGCAGAAGAGGAAACGTTAGTCAGGTGTTGTAACGGGGACATCATTTAGAGATGAAGTGCAAAAGGAATGATTTCAAAATGGGCAGTGCGTCTAAAAACTCCCCCCAAAAATCCTAAAACACTCCAGATTTCTAGAAATGCCAGACTCCTATCCGTGCGTGCAGACACCCTGAGAGGGCATCGCCTTCCCCGCTCCGTGCAGAGCAGCAACCCTCTGCTCGTCTCACGATCTCAGGGAGGAATCGCTGCCATTGCTTCCATCAGCCAAGAGCAAACAGGCCGCCCCAGAAACAGCGGCGTATCGGAACCGGGCGGTCACCGAACGCAACCGAACACCACCACCGCCTGGGTGCCCTCGGAAATGCACCCGAGGAAACGCCGGTAAACGCAGCGCTCTGAAACACCGGCACGTGTTCCCTGCCACCAGAAACTGCCACTCAGCCTGAAAGCGGGGACGGGGTGCAGCGCCGAGCCCTCCGGCAGACACCGGGGAACGAGGCCAGCAGGACCCTCAGCGCTGGAGGGAGGGTCGCAAAGGCCCCCACCACCCTGCGGAGGTTTCCTGAAGCCTGACATGTTGGGCTGAACTGCTGGGCAGAACTTCAACCTTGGGTTTTTTCCAGCTTTTTTATTTTTGCCCTATGACTTGCCACTGTTCCTTAACTTGCAGCTAATAATATTCCCCAGCAAGCTTTCCTGTGCTGGAATAAAACAGGAGGACTTCATAAAACGTCAGAGCTTTACTGATTTCACGGAAGAGCTGCGTACTCTCCTAAAAGCCTTCACCAGTCCAACAGACCCTGGGGGGGGGAATACGCGTGCTGCCCAGCAGCAGCACCCTGGGTGGCTTCCGCTTCTCCCCAGCTCATCATGCCCCTGTCGTTACTGGGTGATACAACCTGAGCAGGAGCAGCGCTGCTCGGACACGGAAGGTCTGGAGGAGAGAGAATAGCAGCTCACGTGAAAAAAAATCACTCTGTCTCCAGCAAACAAGTAGTATCTATTCAAAAACAAACAAAAAAAAGTCAAAATGCACAGCTTCAAAGCCTGGAAACAAAGCTTCGGGAGAAAGCCGAGGCAATACCCTTCCTCAGCAGTTTAAGCAAACAGCATGCAACCCTAATGACCACTTAGCCAGGCAGTGCTGGTCTAGATCCATCCTTTCAATTGCATTTTAATTAAAACTTAGCAGAGAATTCAAACCTCAACAAACTGGCCTCCTGCTCAATGGCCATGCCCGTTTACCATACTGAACTCCGTGTCCAGGGATCTTCCTAGCTCTTGGCCCTCACTTACGGACGGGGGTTGCTAATAAGCAACACTGAAAAGGACAGATTGGCCCAAGGATACTTCATCTGAGCTCTACGCCCTGATGCGTTAACCCAAACGGTACCATTTATTCCTGGTCCATAATCAACAAAAAATCTGACCACTGTAAAACCCACCGTTTCCGCGCAATCCCAGCAGGGCTGCCCTTGGCTCGCCCACGGGGAACCGAAGGCGAAGCCTGAACAGCCCCAGCCGTGCGCATTCAGAGCTCAGTCGTCCCAGCAGAGTGGGAAGGTCAACTCCTCCTAAGCGGCAGCTCAGCATCACGCTTATGAGAATTTAAAACCAGTTTCAACCCCGCTCTCCAGTCAATAACTTTGGAAGAATATAAATGAGGTCAGATTTTAGCTTGGGAAACTAGTGCAGAAATATATACTTTTCCAACAGTAAAAGCTGATCTCCAGCTCAGGCCTTGTCTGAACCTAGAATTTCCACTTTGTTTTTTTTAATATACATACAACTATTTCAGCATCTGGCCATAAAATTACAGTAGCTAACACTTCCCTTGCGACACCAGTATAATAACGCTTACACTAACAGAGCTTATTCACAGACACAAAGCACCTCTACGCTGCACTAAGAGGTTTAGAGATGCCACCGTTTTGATTACAAAACTCCACCTCGAACTGATGAGAGCATCACGTGTAGCTCAGGCCTCAGCCCCTGCTCGTACTGGCTTTCAGCGGGGCCTGCACTGGCCCCCAAAACGCAGCCCGCTACATGCTCACAGGCGGGAACCGCTTTAGCAGGGTGCCAACGAAACAGCACTTTCAAAGAAGGCAACGAGCACAGAGAAGCTACAACGGTGACATCAGCTCGTCACGAGGGAGATGGGCAGAGGACCTTTCCCAACCAAGACGTAATTGCTACCTTCAGGAAATCAAGAGAAATATTTATACAAAAAATCTGACGTGGACCTGTGGGAATCCTGGTGCAATCCACATTGCAACTGAGTTTCAGACACGCCAGGGAAAGCCTGTTGTGCGGCAGCTAAGGAACGCCACAGCAGCGCGGCTCTGGGCTGTAAACGCGGCTGCGCAAGGCTCCGTGGTGCCAACGCAGCTACCAGCGCTGCACATCTGGCGAGGCGCCCCGAGTCGTCCAGAACCGGCCGCGGCCAAAGCGGCAGCCCCGACTCGCTGGAGCTGCACGGCCACTTGGGGCTCTCCTGGGGCAGACAGCACAACCAAAAGGCAGCTTTTAGTTTTCTCCAACGTGTACTTTGTTAGTCTCCTGGGCCACAGCACCATGCGCCTTAGGAGGCAGAGCGACGCTTGGGAACGCCAGCCAGGAGAGCAGCCGCGGCGGGCACCAGGACCTCGCCCTCCCCAGGCACAGCCTGGATCTGCGCTGGCATGAGCACCCCAAGCCCTCGGAGCGCAGGAACGGGCTCGGGAAAGACGACAGCACCCTCCGGTTTCCCAAACGCCCGGGTGCCGAATGCTAAAAGCAGAGCAGTCATCCAGAGTGAGTTTTCTCTCGTCTTTGACTCTTTGCCCCTTACAAGGCAAAATCTAGCGTATTATTAAGAAGAGAGCATTCAGACTGGTTTCCTAAGGGGGCACATTAACATTTTCCGAGGCAGTTTGTACCCCTTATTCCCACTGGAAGTGCCCCGAGAGCACCAGCTTCCAAACCAAACCATGGATCTCACCCTTGCTGTCTGTGCCAAAAATTATACAGAAAACTTAAAATTGCAACAAGAATGCTCTGTATCTCTCTGACAGCTGAAACAGTTTCTTTCCTTTTTTAAATTTCTGAAGGTAGCAGAGAGCAAAATAACACCCTGTAAATAGAAACATACCTAAGGAAAAATGTTGGGTGTTCCTAGAAGTCCTTGAAATGGACAAACGGAGTAAGAAAAAAGGCAAAGCAAACGCCATCACCATAGCCAAGCAAAGATACTTCCAGCTCCTGAGCTATCACAACAAAAATGCAGGTGCACCGATCATCCCTAATGGAGAAAGCAGAACCATCTGCACTGCCGATACGCCTAAATACCAGTAATTGAAGCTGGCAGCCACAGAACCAGGCATCCTGCCGGTTCAGGAACAGCACCACCGCTTACCAGAGCTTCCCCATCACACCCAGCTCGGACAATGTTTGTCATCTCTTCTACTAAAGACGACCAGACGTGGGCCTGCTGCTTTCCCTTCCCTCGCTGCCTGTCTGCCACCTCCCCGGAGCCGCTGCTAGTGCTGGCGGAGGAACTGGACGACGTTACGTGATTCAGCCTTCACGGAGCAAACGAATGGAGAAAGAGGAAGGGACTTAGCAGAAACAAGGTCTAAAATTCAGAGGGAGGAGAAACAGGTCTTCATACACCACATTTGATTCTGACTCTGTGCCTAGTGCTCTGGATGAGGAATTGGATTCTTTTCCCCTAGCGATAATTCGTTTTTTCATGGCTGCACGAAACTAACTTCAATTGCTGTTAGGCAGAGAACAGACCGGGCAGCTGGACTCCTGCACGTGGTGCACGTTCAGAAAAATGTAAGAACTGAGATTAGAGGAAGTCTGATACTCTTCACTAAAAAGTAAGAATTGATGCAAGATTCAGACCGAAAAACTAAACAGTTTCTGTAGAAAGCTAACACTTAACTCAGTGTACTGCTCCAACAGCCTTAAACAAATGGCTTCTTTACATAATTACAGACTATTAGTTACACCAAGGCATGTGGTATACTTGCATACTTGCACGATGTTAACGCACCTCTAATGCACATGCCGTTCTGTAGCATTAACGTGGCTTCAGATTTAATGTGTGCAGGTTTTACTCCAGGGTTTGACAGACTGCAGCGAAGCTCCCAGCCGCTGCCTGCCTGACCTCGCTCAGGTCGAAGCCATCAGAATGACTCACCGGAAAAAACCACACTTGTGGTCAACACGGCTGGGACAAAGTTGAAATACTGATGCCAAGTATAGGGTATCATAATTATTAACTTCAGCAAAAAGGAATGAGCAGAAAAATTGGCTATTTTAGGTCGACTCCAGGCCAAAGACGCTGGCTGTGGAGTCCTGCCGTCCCCAGAGCCCTCCAGGCACCAGGCTGGGGTCTGCTCTGCAAAGCAGCGAAGCAGGAGCCGCGCGAAGCCAGAGAAGGGCACAGACACGCTAGGCAAGGATCAGCAGCCGCCCCGAACTCCGCACCGAGACTTCCACTTAACTGATAATTTAACATCGGGGACCAGGAGCTTTAAAACGGATTTTAAACAGTTCCCAGACAGTCTTTTCATCATTCGGTTTTGGCTTTTTCTCTCACAAACTTGGCCTACTCCAAAGATCTTCGTAAGATACACAGCAAAATGAATACCTGAACTTTCTTTCTGTGGTCAGCCATAGAGAAATCGGCTGGCTGGAGCATATGAGGAAATATTTATTTCTGTTTTCATCATGTATCAGTCAAAAATATTCCAAAGGCCAAAAGCTTAGCCTAGAGGTGCCCTTAAGGTAAAGAGCTTAGTTTTAAGGTGCCTCTGGCTGAGCTTTCATGTTAAAGACCCCTAAAAAGCTAACCCTCTAGCTTAAGGGCACCTTTGAGGTAAGCTTTAAAATCGGCTCAAATGCAAGTGATTAAACGTCCTGGCTTTCATATTGCCTCAGCTGGTGCCTCCAAAAAAATGCCAGTTCAAAGGTTGCAAAACATTGAGAAATGCAGAAAAAAGGAGAACTGTTAAAGGCTTGAGAGAAAACAGAACGATAGTTATCTCAGGGATACTCAAAGAGATGAACTGCTATACTCTTTAGCAGCCTTTCCTAGCCAGGGAACTATTCATACAAATACTCTGGGAATTCATATAATTTCTAAATACCTTAATTCTAATGGAAATTCAAATCTTGGTTCTTTCAATGACTCTGAAATCTGTGAGTATCAAGAGATCCAGGAAATAATCATTCTACTTAAAGATAGGTTTCATTATTTAGTATACTTTTTCACTAAAACAGTATTTAATTTTGAGCTAAAAGTCAGTTCCACTAACAGCACTGACTACTTGGAATAACTTGACATAAAGAATTTTATCATTGAGCAGTGAACAATATGCACACTTCTTATTTATAAAGTTAAGGTGAATTTATTGCAAAAGCAGCAGATAACTTCCTTAAAGTAACTGCATTAAATGAACCAACAATTAGTTCCAGACTTCACGTGCTGAAGCAGAACCTGTATGACCTTTTTTAGCTCAGCCTTTCTCAAATACTCACACTGAATAAAGACCAGAGGATACACATCTGTAAAATGTATTTGCCTGTATGTACAGGCCTGAACCACGGACAGAGCCTGCACATACCTGAACACAGAGATGGAAGGTTTAAGAGACGTGCAGGGACTTGCCACCTCTTCAAAGCAAGGCCGGGAGACCTGCAAGGCAGCATTGCTGACGCGTTTAGCAGTACTAGTCAAAGGCAGCTGTGTTTTTTGCATGACTCCCGCTGCACACAGCTAAAGAGGCCAAAGCCGAGGTGCATCACAGTTGGGAAAACGCAGGCACTGCTCCGTGGAAGACAGAGGAGCTGCTCTCTCCATCTCCAAGCAGCGCGGATCAAAATCGGTCCATGTCCTTCCTTGCTCTCTGTATGTACAGCCTGTAACTGGGAAGCACATGTAGTTTCTTAAGATTAAATGCAGACATGCTTTCTGTTTAAATCCCCCACAGTACACACCTAAACTGCTGAAGGGAGGAGAGAGGTGCTGCCTCCGATCCAGAGCTCCTGGTGGATCCCCCTCCGGGCACCAAGCAGCAGCACGCTGAGACGCGGCGTCCCCGGCATCCCCGGCATCCTCGGGGATAACGCCCGTGCTCGGCAGAGCTCCCGCCCCGCGCTCCCCGCGGGAGGACCGGGGCCGGGGACAAGGGGTCCCCTGGCGAGGCAGGAGCGCGAGGCTGTGCCGCGTTCGGTGCTCGCCCCTGCCGTGCCGCCCCCGACAATCGGCGCCCTGTGCCGCTGCCGCAGCTGCGACGCACGCAGAGCCGTCCCTGCACGCGGGCGCCAGTCACTGCTCCAGTGCCTTGAAAGAAACTTTTGTTTTGAAATATTTAACATTTACCCAATTGATTTTTTATCCATTTATTAAACTGCCTTTTCATTTCTTTTCTTCTCCCAGCTCTGGTGCAATATGGCCATAAATATTTGAGTAACGGATGCTCCACACTCAAAGCACTTCGAGAGAGAATTGCTTAGAAAGACAAATAGCGAAATGCCGAGGTCAGGGCTGGCAGGTCGAAACGGAAAACGCTCAAGCAGCGTTATTACAGCAACGATGGGTTGGTGCAGCAGCAACACGCAGGGAGCATCCGCAGCACCCTCGGAGCCCGTGCCGGGGCGGCTCACCGGGACCTCGGCCAACCGCGCTCCCCCAGCGCGCTGGGACCCTGCCGTCTCGCCCGCGCGGGACGAGCTCCGCGCCGCAGGGCAGCACAGCAAAGACAGGATTCCTGGTCCTGGGTATGCTTTTAATGAACCTCACCCTGATGTGAACACTAAAAGGAGTGAAGGTTCTCCCTGGAGGGAAAAAAGTAGCGAAAATGACAACAGTTTAATCTTACTTTAAAATTTTAAAGAGGGTGGGGAGAAGCAGCTTGTTCTGCAAAAGCTTTTTAAACTTCAGCATTTCTTTCAACGAGATGTTTTGAGAGAAATTTCACTGCAGGCTCTACCAATGAGCCACAAGATGCACTACTTGTTCTGCTGGTTCTAATTGCCTTTGATGATGCAATTTTATCTTCCTAAATTAGCAGCGAACGCATCAGGGATGAGATTTACACATTTCTCCTGAGGGACTTTCTCACTGCTTTAAACAGCGTATTTCCTCCTTCTGATCCAGAAGGAATAAACGCTTACAAATTTTACTTTGATTTCCTCATTGCTCTTGACCACTGATTGAATTTAAACCAGAATGCCCTAAGCTGCCCCAAATCCTCCATCTGCGGCAGAAATGGGGTTCTTTTCTCACTCCCCTCGCGCAGCCCAGCACTGCCAGGACCCGCAATGCAGACACATCCTCCCTCCTCCGCCAGGCCCGCGCCGACCGGACCCGCCGGTACAGGAGAGCCGTCCCGCGTCCCTGCCCGGATGCCCCCAGCCCCCGGGAGCAGGTCCTGGGGCACCGCCAGCTCCTGCGCCCGAGACCCGGCCCGCGGCAGCGAGGGGCGTCAGGATCCACCGACCAGCGCCGGGGTCCTCGTCGCCCCTCTGCTCGTCGCCCTGCCTGAGGGTTTCTCTTTCCCGAACCCAGATCCCCAGAGGGAGGTCAGGGAAAAAAAAAACTTGGACTGGTCTTTCTTTGTATTTCTCAAAAAAATAGCCAACGCTCAACAAACCTTCATTTCCCATGGTCTATGCTATTATCTGACGCAGCCCTGACAGCGTATGACCAACTATATATTCAGTAACGCAGAAATTCAGAACTTCAGCCAGAATTCCTTTATCGCACATGGAAAATTCGCCGAAGTGGCAGGAAACTGGAGGTACGGCAGAGCACAAACTGAACGTGAGTTAGGAGGACCATCAGCCCACATCTCACACACCGCAGCAGAGCAGCAGCTGCCATGCAGTAATTACAGGAGACACATATTCTCCTTTCCTAGGGACTGACGAAGCTCTTGGTCATGACACCGGTTCCCTTCCCGGGTATTCCATGCTAACGAAGTGAGAATAAAAGGGCCCAGCAAGAATAATAAGCAGTTCAGAAAACATCATTCATAAGGGCAGGCTAAAACAGGATTTGACTCAAAAGCTCTACATAAAGCGCGGTCATAAGTACAATGCTGCACAGCTTTTCTGCAGGCTGCAGAGTGGAGAGTGAAAATCATTTTAACCAACAGTCGACGTAGTTTGTTAGATATATATGCGAGCACTTACCATAAGACAGCTCAGAACTAGAACCGTTCCCAGCAAAGACAGCGAGGTGGCATCCTTAGAGGTGTGAGACGTGTTTGACAAGTACCTGTCAAGTGTCTGCCTTGTTGGGCCTGTCCCAAGCAGAAGGCTGCACCAAAAGACCTCCCGAGCTCTCACCAGCCCCTTCCTCATTTATCATCTTCTGAGTGCACATTTCCAGGTTAACTTCAGTAATTATCTCTTAATACCGTCACTTAAATCTTGAGAGAAGCAACACGGCATGATAGCTTTCTGCAGTTTATCTGCTCTCATTGAAAAACCCCAGGCTGATTTAGTCACTCATTTCTTGCTAAATCAGAAGAGCCTCGAGACCAGCTGGATGGAAGCAAGACTCCAGAACGAACCTAGCAGGGATGAAAATCTTCTATAAGAATCCCTGTACTGTGTCAACGCTACCGGTAAGTACAGCTCATCCTGCCAGACAACCTCCAAACGCCAGACTTTGGTGCCAGCGGTCCCACTGAGCGCAATTCTGAACGGGCAAAATATTAACAAACGCATCCCCAGAAAAGCCAGAGGTTTTAATAAAAGTGCCAGATACACATCCAGGAGGGCCGTGAGTGCCGCCGTGACGGTAACCTAACAAGGACAGCTGAGATGCTAGCCGAGACTCAGACCCAGACAACACATCGTGGTAACTGTTCAGCAAACCCTTTGTTTTCCGTTTCTGCAGCTGTGATCCAAGACCTTCCTCCGCGCCCCACGCCACTTATTGTTCTCTCCCATGAGTCACATCTTACTATTTCTCCTCTAACATCTGCACTTAACAGCAGCAAAGGTTAACTACGGCAGGGTTTCAAAGCCCGTCATTACCAGCGGCGACTCTTCCTTCTTGTTCGCATCGCGCAGAAAAGCCTGCTGCACTCTCCGTGCACTGCCTCAATTCGGGGTACATCACACGCAGGAGGTTTTCTGCAAGGGGACACATCTTTTATTGCTACTTCTTTTATCTCCCAGTCACATAGAAATTTATCCACAGCACAGCGTGAAGTTGTTTTTCCCCCATAAGAAAGAAAACTAGCCAGCATCAAAATCTCACACTAATAATCACAGACTTTGTGCTTGGCTTTGCACTGTCCATAATGTACTACCTCCGTAACTGTTTTTTATAAGCAACTTGATTTAGTTACTCTAAATTATTTGCACAACTAAAGAACGTGCAGGTAAGAGTTGTAAAATCATACCAGGCCCCTGCTGAACTCTTTAAATCAAGATATTGAGACTTGTTGTGCCGAACAAACACTGAATCTATTGCTTGTACCAATACTGCTTCAGCTTATGCACAGAACTGACCAAACTCCAAAACCTTTGTCCTAACCTCGATTATGCTCAGTGGACACTTTTTTGGTTGTCTATAGTCCAAACTAGGAAAAAAAGAAAAGTCTACTTTGCAGAAGTACCTGGGAAATATAAAATGTTACAGAAGCACCAGGGTTTATTACTACATTGATACAGTAATTAGAGTTAACAGAATCAATATTTACAGGTGTTTCATTATCAAACAGCTTTTCTGACCTGACTATTTTCACACTATTTTCATTTTACTTTGGAAAATTCACACAGCAATGTTAGGCTCTTCTCCATACAAATATCTGTATTATTCTCATGAAAACAAGGAAATTTATATATAGACAAGAATTTTTATTACTTATGAGTTCTGTGGACTGCAAACACTTAGAGGCCTGGACCATCTTACAAAAGTGTATAAATGCATTGCAGCATTATCTGTAGCCCAGACTACCAAACCACAAATAATACAGAAGAATCGGATTTTCTGTTCTCCTTTTTAGAAAGCGTACATACTCCAGTTCACAAGCACATCCAGTACAATGCAATGCCGTAATCACCTGTGAATGGCAAATAGCTGCAGTGCACAGTTCACAAGCTGCAGCTGACAACTGTCCGAGATGTTCAGCAGGAGACGAACATCTGTAAATCCTAAAACCAAAGTTCACAAACACAAAGAAAAACTAAGTTAATCAGAAAACTTTAATGAGAAAGTCAAAAAGCCGTGATTGTAATCAGCAGCTATAAAAAAGAAAATACAGGAGAATAAATGACAGTTTAATGAAATAACCTATTTCTTTTGAACGTAGCTTGGCATTAGCAGTGGTTCTTTGACATAGACCACTACGTAAGCACTCCTGAATGTGTTTTCATTGCGTTGTCCGGATTTTTTTGCACTGCTGTATCAAATGTGTGTCATTACACACATTATTGTCTGTTACAATAAAAAATATTGTATCTATACCTCAGCAGTAAATTCAGACACTTGATGAAGTTTTTCATAGTAAACATTAATATTTAAATAATTCTTACTAACAGCGATGTTAGTGAATGAATTGAAAGCAGATGCATTTCTACTGCTTGCAGATTCACGTCTGCACTGAACTAACTTACTACTGCACAGAGAAAACAGAACTGTAGAGAAGAACGGCTACACTTGTCAGTGTAAAATACAAAGTGCTTTAAGACCTTCAGTCTAACTCAAACTGAATGTCAATCAAATTTGAAAAATTTCGGAAGTTACTGAAAATGTATTCATGGTGTTGGCCTGATTTTCAAATGAATAATGCAAGAAAAGATTCCCTAGGAACATTAAAAGGTTTTTAAGAACAGGAAAGAAGTGTTGCATGCCTAAAATGTCAATTACAGTATGCAAAAGAATTAATATTTCTGCAGAACAGCCAACGTTTCAAAACTCTGCTCAGAAAACTGGACAAAGAAATACATTTCTGTTCAACTAAATTCTAGAAGAAAAACATATCTATGACTAAAAGGTGGGTGACTGGATGACCTCAGAGAACCCACTTCCCTTCTTTGTGCTTATTTCCTCATCTGTAGAAAAGGATATTGTTTTTGTAATTCAAAGGCTTTTTTCCTGAAGGTTACTTAACTCAGGATTGCAATGATCTTGGATATCCTTGAGACAAACATCTGCAGAAACGCAAAAAGCTTGTGCTACAAATCACACTTAGTTGTTTTTGATCAGTGTTTTTTTATTTATTCTGAAATTTGTGTTTTGTAAACACACAGCCCAAGCCAACGAGTTGCTGCAGCCTTTCCACGGTTCTAAGAAAACCTGATACTAACTCAAATACAATTCTGTTAACGTATCAGTCCCTTTGTCACTGAACCCCACTTTGGCAAGTCATGAATGATAAATAGCTCACAGTGCATATTCTGTAATCAAAAGATCTATTTGGATGAATTTTCAATCACACACCACCGCAAGAACACTGAAAATCAAAATGGTTCTTCTTCATCTTATGTAATAGCTCAAGAAGTGTTTTTCTTCAGCAATACTCTTCATTCAAATACAGTGCAGGAGTAGCAATCAGGGTAAAAAAGAGCAGTATTGTAAACTCAAATTCAGTCAAACTCTTATTTAAGTACAGGCATACTTTTTTGGAGTCCATGAGACAAGTGTATGCTTCTACGCATTGCTGAATAGGGCTGAATTTAAACGTGTGACATCAAATGCCCGTTTAAATGCTTCATTGGGCAGTGTTATTAAGGCTCAAGTAGTCAATACTGGCAAAAGATCTCAAAACACAATACTGAATCCCAAGTCGCAGGCACTGGAGGGAGGAGGACTGGTACTTCTGGACGACAGCGAGCATCTTGCATTTGATTGCAGTAACACTGCATATTAGGAACTTCCTGAATGTTCATAGTCTAAAATGGTTTTAATATTTATTGTTTGGCTCCTCACATCAAGTTTCATTTCTGAAACCACCTTCTTTTACAGCGTAAGATATAAACTCTTTTGTATTTACACTTATTTTTGTACTAAAAAAAAGCTGAACAACTGTATCCGATGTAAAACTGCTTCAGAAATGAAGGTTTCCTTAAGTGATGCCAATACTTAACAGTTCTCAAACACCTTTTCAGGACTGACAAACCCCACTTGATTTTGGTATTTATATATTAAACACATCTTAATTTTGGACTTCCAGTCAGACTGAAAAGATTGTTTTATGACTGCAATCATCAGTTTCCACGGCTGGGTAAGTATGCATATTTTTTTCCCTGGCAGATACAGCACAAAATGCAGGAGCCCTGATCTTCGTCAGATGAGTCAGGCTACTTAATGCAGAACTCGTCTGTGAAGGATCACTGGCCCATCGCCGGTCCGACACCGAGGCACGGAGACAAGCCAGTGCATTGCTCGCTCAGCCATGCCACGTCTAGCACCGAAGACGTGGATCGCACCGGCTTTCTCCAGATGCACCCGCTCCTTCTACATTCTTCATCGTAATCTAACAGATCTGCTGTAATGATGAATCAACGATGCTGCACTGATTTCCGAGGCCACCGATAGCATTACTGCAGCTGAGGATTGTAACTTCATAGCAAAGTGAGGCAGAACAGCAGACTGCTCTGTGAGGAAATACTCACAAACTCAGTTGCAACTTTCTAAAACCACTTTGCAGGCAATGCTGAAATGGATAAACAGGCGTACCTGAATTTCGGGTTTGCTACAGCTTGGCACATGGTCTTTGTTCTCTGCTGAACCTGGACCTCATTTGTACCACTGGGAGTTTGGGATGAATGGAGAAAAGAGAATTCTTACAGCAAGGCAACAGAGAATCCCTGCCCTACGTGAGGCTCTACTACAGGGTTTCTGAACCAAATCTTACATTAGACCATCATGTGCCAGTATCAAAATTTAAATAAAAAATATAATTCTGTTGCTTAATATAGTTCTGCAGATCATCTCTCACACACCATTTCCAACCACGATAGAAAGCTGCTGCTGTTGGGGTTACTTCCACCCCAGAACGAAGGCCTGGAACGCAGCAGGCACCACGAGATGTTCTCCACGAAGTCACGGTCAGACAGGACAGTTTATCAGACATCCTGGGTCCTTAAGAACCTGGCCTGCCAGGACGCTGGTTCTGCTCCACCACATCGCTGAGGGAACCAAGCTGAGCTGACAGACCTCAAGTGTCAGCCTGGACAGCGCGGAGATCAGACGCGTGCCCAGAGGAAGAGGTGATGCTCAGCACAGGGTGATGCCCAGGAGCAGGGAGCCTCCTCTCTGGAAAAGAGAAGGATGCTCCTGCCAGGCTGAAGGAGGGGAGAAGCCTTCCCTGTGACAGGCTCAGCTGCCCTGTTCCTCGTCTGTTTACGGAGCAAAACTCGGCTAAGAGACGTGCCAAGCAACGCCCAGGCTGCGCGCTGGGCTGAGCAGCATCTGCACCCGGTGTCTGAAGCGCTGCTGCTTCACCCAGCAAGACCGGCAAAGCAGGACTGAGCGTGCCGCGGTCTGACAAGCACCTCTCAAACAGGCCGAGCAACCGTAAGGTTGGTACCTGCAGTGGATGGTGACATGACTTCATTACGCTGCATACAGCTGTTCTGCATTAGCCTGTCACAGTGCTAATTATTTCTTTTCATTTGTGCATCTATTTGCAATCCACTGAGAATGAACGCGAGATACCACATCCCAACTTCATTACTCAAAAAATGCAGGTACGAGCACTAGAACCTGCTCCCGTTGGACACAGTATACCGCAGGTTTTCGTATGCTATACTGGCCTTTCTAGCCACTCTGAGAAGCCCTGAAGCAGAAGCAACCATCCTACCCGGGCTCTCTTCTCAGGTCTGCTAGTTATTTGGTCTGTTACACAGTCATTTAAACTCTCCAGGCCCCAGTTTCACCCTGAGTTAATGATATGCATCTGGTAATTGGTGGAGAAATAGTTCTGTACATATCTCATTTTTTGTGTGTTTTTTGTAACGGATAAGAATAAATAGAACACCAGTGTGGTATTCTTTCTTGAATTCAATTTTCTTTTCCCTCAGTAGTCTCATATGACCTCCCCTAAAACAGCAAGGTCTGCTTCTCCATTGAATTACTTATTCCAGTAGAAAAATCCAAAAACGACTTACTCAGAATATCTTAAGGAGCAGTGCCTTTGGACAAAGTCAAAATGAAAACAAAAGAAATCTTCAAAAAATGTATTTTTCAAAGAGGGAACTCCAGATTTAGCCTGAGTTGTTTTAAGCAGATAAAATTATCCCAAAAGATTTCAGAGGAGAAAAAAAAATGTCCATACCCTCCACTTGAACCAAAGTACAGCAACCTAAATAGCAGCAGATGACGGCACTCCAGGCTAAATTAACGCATTTAAGTCCATCAGGCTTGATCCTTCCATGCTGTATCTTCAGCTCTACCGCTTTCTCGACCACGTAATCGGGAAGGAACCCCGCCGACGTGTCCCCCACCACGTTGCTTTTTAAGTAGGTCCACACAGCGGGCAGAGATTGAAGCCGATCCTCTCCAAAAGGGCCATGGGCACACACCCCTACAGTATTTGTTTAGGTTTTCACTTTGGTTACGGACAAGGTTGCTAGTTCAATCTTTGCACCGCCTTAAATTAGATGAATGAGTATGTAGAAATCTGGATAACAGGAAGGTTGTTTTTTTCCTTATTAAGAAATCATCAGATGGCTATAGTTTTATTCCAGAATTTCCCATGTGTTCTCTGCTCACATTGCTTAGTATGTCACTTTTAACCACTCTTCCTTGCTCTGCTTTCAGCAGCGTTACACTCAACCAGCTTCTCTGGATGTCCCCTTTGCCTATGCTTACTAAGACCCAGTATGGATGAGAATAAAAGATTTTCCACATAGAAGGCGTAACTTTGATCTTGGTGTTCAAGGGGAGTAAATCCAAAAACAAGATGGGTCAAATTGTGAATTCTCACATTCAGCTTGATCCACTCATTTCCCAGAGTTTTCAGGTGACGGAGAACAGGTGGCTCAGATGGTGCTTCCGCAAAGGCACGGCATACCTCCGCACCGCTTTCGGACTCACCAGTACGCCCACCGCCAACTAAGTCCAGTGTGAGTGGACTCCCCTTGCGCCCCTTACTCACCTTCGTCCACAGAAAACCCTCCGAGATACCCAAACTCAGTCTGCTGGCCTATCTGGGCATATAGGGGACTATTCGAGGGTTTCTTTCAAACTGACAATTCACATACTTCAAGTGAGACCATGTATTTACTTTCTCGCATGCTAATGGTCCTCCAGTGCCTCCCAAAGCCCCCCCTCCCGGCAGGCAAGTTTCAGCACGATTCAGTGAGAACGGGCCAGAGCAGCTTGTCCTCCCGCAGCCCCCAAATCACATCCCCCCCGCAGACGCAAAATCAAGGCCCTCACTTACAAACCAGTGAATTTTTACAAAAGTGTGTGTGGGGGGGTTAAACACAATAAGGCATCAGGTACTTTCTGACCCCATACGAGTGCACAGTCGCACTGCTTGAATGTAGAGAAAAGGGGCTGTTTTACAGAGCTGTCCTGCACACACTGCAGATTATACATTAAAACGGAAACATTTTTCAGATGGAGTGTTTTACGTAAATGCTGCAGAGAAATTTTAATTTCCACTGTGAAAAATGAATTAAATTTGAAGTACCTCGATGTATGAAACAAGGCGAAGAACAGTAAACAGAGCACGTTCCAAGCTGCCCAGCCATTACAAACTATTTCACTTGACAAAAAGCACCACTAGAAACTCTTCAGGACCAAAACTGAGACACCCGCAAACCCTGCCCCTTTTCTCTATCACCCTGGCTTCTCCTATCAAGGAATCAAATATTCAACATTAAGACTCCCCCGGACTGACTTCTAAAATAGACGAGATAGGTGAGGCCAGCACCGAATGCCCCTCACCCGTGCAGCGAGCCTTCCTGCAGCACCGATGATACCGCGGCATCGGAGACGTGCGCCGGGCCAGACGCCCCCTCCGCCGCCCGGGGGTCCCGCGACCGGCACCGCGCGGCCCGGTTCTGGGAGCGCGAAACACCGTGCAACGCCTGAACGACCCCAGAGCACCACGGGCAATGCTGCACCCTAAAACAGGGCTTGGCTCTTAATTTCTTCTTGGTACCCTGGCTCAGGGCAGCGCCATGTGTGACCAGGCACGCTTTGTCAAAGGAGCGGGTTTACCTCAAAAACCAGATGCGGTTAGGAGCGTGAGAAAAAGCGCTGCAACTCCAAACGGGGAAGTAACAGCGGTGTGAAACTCTGATGCTGCTGAGCTGTGGGGGATGACTGCAGATGACTCACCAAACTGTCCCATAGTTCACGCACGGCCGTTTCAGACGGGACTGCAGACCAGCGTGGAAGAGGGCTCTCCACGGAAGCAGCCCGACTGAAGGCTCACTAAATTCCCGACACGACACTTTGCATTCCTGCTCACAAAACACAAAGTTCAAACACTGCTAAGAACATTTCATTTCTCCGAGGAGCTTCAGGACGGTTTTTGCTGAGACCTGAGAACAGGCTTTACTGACCGGAGTGGAGGAGCGCAGATACCCACATGCAGGAACTGCTACATCCGATTTATTTTCTAGGGAATACACAGATTAATTAAAAGCTATGATTAAAAACTGCATAAAGCTGCAAAACGTGCAGCACACTAACTAGAAAGTCTTCCTTAAAGCTGCTCCTGCTGCTCGCCTGTTTGCACTAGTGCAAACTTGATAGTAAAATAACAGGCATTACCGGAATAAACAGAATCATTTTCTGCTAAGTGTTCAAGTGTTTTCCAAGCGTTTTCCTGGCATTTTAGCCCTCTCCCGTGAGAAACAATCATCTAATAACAACCGCTTCGCCCTGCTTTCTGCGGGGAAACCGACTTCGGTCACACGCAGGCTTTGGCCAGCGAGCCCCGTCACGGGCCAGCCGCAACGGCGATGCCAGCGGCGCCCCGGGCGAGCCACGCTCCCTTCCCACCTTCTCCCCCCGGCCGCCTCCCCTCCCCTCCGCTCCCGGCGCCGGGGCCGGTACCTTCTGCGTGGCAGCTGGAGGACAGGAGGGTGCTCGGCGGCCTGAAGAGGTAAGGCAGGTAACGTGAGAAGCATTTCATCTTCCAAAACAACGGTGGAAAAGACGGAACAAAAGCATACGAAAGCTAAAAAAACAAACTAAAAGCCAAGCCAAGCCTCCTCAATCCATGAGGGCTGCTCCGGGCCCGGGGCAGGCTACGCGGCGGCGCCCGGGGCCGGCTCGGGGGGCTG
>PTFA01000090.1:3276400-3376323 GCA_003342895.1 Casuarius casuarius
CCGAGCGGCCCGCGCCCCCGGCCCCGCTTCGCAGCTGCATGCCTTCGCGGGGTGTTTCTAGAGCAGAGTGACCAACAGACGCCAAAAACGCACTTGGAAACCACACTGTGAAATGCAGCCGTGTAGCGAAAATAAATTTTGCTGCGTCCTGGACTTTTCTCATCCACTGCTCTTAATGCAAACGCTCCGATACCCAGCTGAACTCACAGCCCGGAGGGAGCGGAACAAACACGTCTAGATCAATAATCCTCCTGCTTTGCCACCCCGTAACGCACTTTCTAAGCAGGAATTTCTCATAGCTGAGCACATCCCAAGCGCTACACCTGCTCTGCAGCAGCCTGCTCTGGCCGAAAAATACATGGAGAAACATCACAGTACTGAGAGGGCAGGCTGGCAGAATATACTCTTAATGGGATGTTAAGTTGCTGATGTTCAGTTCTCTTGTTTTCCTGCTGTTTAATTACCTTATGGATAAATTCTTGGTTTAGGACCAAATCACTTACAATTATTGCGTTTTGTGAAGCTCTGCGCTATTCACAGTTTGGTTTGGTAACCTGACTGTGGTATTCCTGATTTTTCTGATTGGCAGATGTAATCATGATTGCATTTATACCAGAGATGCAAAGCTGCCAATGGAGAGAGCAGCTTTTCACTTTACTTTAATCTGCTTCTCTTTATTCAAAATGCCCTCTCTGGACCTAAAAACAAAAAGCACTCCTGGCAAAGCCTTACTGCTTAAGGATGACAGCTCACTGTGACTGCATGGCACAAGAGCGAAGTTTAAGTACTACTGTGTATCTCCAGTCCATCCCAGAAAACAAGATATGAAATAAAGAGACTATTTTATAAAGCACTTTTCATGCCAAGTCACTTTATGAGCTCATGTATGACTCACACCGTAGGATTATTTAACACACCAGTCTGGAAATTCATACCACTCTCTCTGCAGCAAACACAGCTGTTTAACTGCACCCAGGAACTACAATCAGGTTTATTTGAGAAAGTGATGAATGTCATCTCCAGTTGAAATTACAGAGTAAAGTTAGGTGCAGTATGCATAATTAAACCACATCACAGATGTGAAACTGCAATTACATATTCGTAATGATCAGAGAGGCCCAGTTACCATTTTCATAATGGTGTACAACAAAAACTGGGAAAGACTCCGAATTTCCAAACAGTTAGTTGTACGATGATTTTGGAGTCAGGATAACTTTAGAATTAGGGCTACCTACAAGTTAGGTCAGCTGAAAATGGTTCTGGAGAAACTGTTCACCTTCTACAAAGAAAAAAAGAGCATATTACTATTCCGATCTCCACCCTTAGCATGCTGCTCACACTCAACATGTGTGGGCACATGTCATCAAAAAAGGACAGCACGTATTCCGGTCACCTGAGGATGACAGAACCACACGTCTGTATCACAGAAGCAGTTTCCGATTCTGCACAAAATAACGTGCCGATTCTCCAGCGTGGATTTCCACAGCAACCAACATGCTCCTGCAGCCACCATCACAGTAATGGGTTCGCATGTGCCTGCTGCATACACAGCAGTGTCTAAAGAGACCTCCTCAGCCTCCAGAAAAATCAAGGTGTGGAAGAGGGAATAACTGCCAATGGCCTCTTCCAGCACGATGAACTAGAGGGCGTCAAATGAAACTGAGGAGGAGCAAAAGGAGATGCATTACATGTAGTTAAGCTGTGGAATTCCTCGCAAGGGTAGACTTTGAAAGATCACATAGGCAGAAAGAGAAGTTCAAAACCAGGTTCATACAGAAAGATCCACTGAGCGATATGAAATCCATTTTTGGTTTGGGAAGTGCCTGAGTCACAGTCTGCTGGAGGCTGGCAGACTGTCTGGGGGTGTACTGCAGTCTGTTTGCATTGCATGGTTTCCAGAATGACCACTCCTGGAGGCAGAAGGCTGGGCGACACAGACCTTTGTTCTCACCCAAAATGGCCATTCTTATATTTTCACATTTAATAGCATGTCCACTACAAAACTATTAATACCTTGATATGATAACACAGGTTCCTGAGGCTTGATATGCAACAATAAAAAATTACTTTTGCAGACTCGTATTAGGTATTCTGTTATTTTTGCAAGGTAAAGTTACTGTAGAGGATCCCTTCCCAAACAGATAAAAGCTAAAAATCTTGCTTTGAGACCTTACAGGTGAATGCGCCTGTGTCAGGAGTAGAATACAAGACAGGGGGCAAGGACAGGGCTTACTTCAGCAGGAAGGCAGCATATATAGTGACTTGTTTGTACAGGCCTGTGATGTAGCAGAGAAAGTTGGGTTTCACTTTTAACTAATTCATTCTCCGGTAGGATATTTTTAAGGAAATCCTTTTTTTAATATCATAGAAGTGAATCTTCAGAAGAGGCTGGAATAAGGAAAAATTTGTCATGCAAAAATACTTGAGAAGTAGGCAAACAGGGAGTTGTTATAATCAGCATCAATGTCAGAGCAAAGTGGATAATGCTATAGTACATAGGGAGAAAAGGTGAGTCAGTTGGGGAAGTAAGGGTTGAAAATTGCAAAAAAACCCTCAAGTCTGAACTTTCCATGTAATCTTTAATACAAATCATCTTGCTGATCCTGAGAGAATTGCTGTAAGAAAGTGTCTACAGAGCTGGGACCTCTGAGCTGGGACCTCTGAGCCTGCATTTCCTTTTTTTTTGGCCACTGCCCATAGACAGTTTATTTCATTCTCCGCTCTAAAGACTCCTTTGACTTTCCACTCCACAGCTTTAGTGTCTAATTCTAAAGATAGGGCTAAACTTAGCACTTAGTGAGCAGCGGGCAGCGAGATTTAGCATGCACACGTAGCCAGCAACGTGTCAGTTTGGGAAATACTGCAGAATCAATGCTAGAATAAACGGTCCACTCCCAACTGGTATCAGAACCAATTCCCCTTGCAGTTTTAATTCATGTATGGGGACTTGGAGCTCTCTCTCCCTTATGCTAGTACAGATCAGCAGAAGCCAGCTGAATCACCCAGCTGCGAAGGCCAGAGGAGTAAGGTACATGTTTCACAGGACAATAGCAGGAAACTCCACTTCTCTTCAAGCATGGTCTTTCTTCACTGAAGTCATCCCAGCAAATGGCTGGTAAAATTGGGAAATACCAGTTTCTAGAAGGAGATGAAACAGCATGCTTTCACTAGCTGATTATTCTATACTCGTCACCTTTTTTGGTTAACCCTTTCAGCCACAAATTCTACATCTAGAAGAATGGCACAGCAGTGGCCCCGGACTACAAGAAAGCCTGCGCTAGACTGAGTGAGGTAGCTAGGCACATCACCGAAGCGCGGGTGGAAGGAAGATGCAGCCCATGCCTTAACTGTTACCTGTGGCCTCTGCAAGCCTCACATACCAGCGCTGATACAGAACTCTTTCTGTATCATTCTCTTCTGCTCCTGCAAAGTTAGGCTCAGAAAATTACCTGCAGTTTTCCTGACGGAGTAGTTCAGTATCAACAACTGGAATGTATCACTGTTTGAATCTCATTTCTTCCGCTTTGTGAGCTTTGAAATCACCCTCTGTACTTGATCAATGGTGTGGACTAAAGAAACTCTTTCTAAGAAATTATTTATGCCTTTATATAAAAAGAAGATTGTTTTAAACTTGAGATTTGTATAGGAAGAATAGTGATCAAATGAAAAATTAAATGATCTGGAAAAAATACAAACTCGGTCTTACTGTAATTTGAAAGGCGGTTTGATAAAGTCATGATCATTCAAAGGTTAAACAGTTTTGACAGTGCTCCAACTCATTTTGTAAAGGTTCTCCTGATGCCAGACACCTAAGATGTCCTTCTGGGAGGGCTGCAAAACTGCGAAGTTTATTCCTTTGAGAAACCCCCAGTGAGAAGACGGCATAAGTCCGGTTTGCAACCCTAGCTACGTGAGGAGCAGATAAAGGCCCAGAATTCAAAGTCCAGCACTAGCCAGCAAATGAAGTTCTGGACTGATAACCCTCATATTGTGTCACTCATTCTCATAGCAGAGAGCTAGAAGTTTATTCCACCAATGGAACTGAGCAGAAGTTTGGTTTTGATGTGCCTCCTATTCAAGGAATGGAGAATAAAAATGACTGTTCAAGGACTACTCCAAATCCATCAGCTCCCTCTGGCTCTGTACTCAAGAGTCCAGAAAGATTTGCCCCAGTTCTGCTTCCAAGATCACCATTACAGCTTCAGAAGGAGGACTGTATTTCTTCCTAAGCCCACATCTCTCCTCTATGCACTTTTAAGTATACCTATATCATCCCCATACTGTCTATGTCTATCTGTATCATCTACTTATCAACATAGATACAAATTACAGAGAGTCAGAGGTTATGTGAGCCTCTGGAATAAATATCACCCACACAGAGCTGTGAAGTGACTTGCTTAAGGTCACTCAGGAACTCAGAATCAGCTCAGAACAGAAGCCGTATCTGAGTGCTTCCTGTGGGACTGAAGTCTGCAAATACTGTGCCTCTCTTTCATCATGTGTGCGGATAGAAATGGTCTCTATTGTATACTACAGAAAAAATATTCCTTCCATTTAAAATATAAAATAGTTCTGTCCCAGCTTGGTGAGCCTGCAGACAGTTATTCAACATTTGAAATCTTTGATTTGGAGCTACTGATTACACATCTGGATGATCTGGCAAACAGATGCGTGCAAGCAGATGTAATAAAAATCCCAGACTCACTGGAAATGGCTGTTGGTCGTGGCAGCTTCCTTGGATCTGATAATGTTCCAACAGCAAAATATTCCAGACACTGGGTAGAACATTTGACTTCATTAGGACCATTTTCATTTAGCCATTACTAATTATGTGGTAGTTCGCCATTTGATAACTGTTTATTATATGTATGCTTTACACTTGAATAATTCAGTATGACAAACATTTAAATGCTGAATTCCTGCATTCCTAGTCCAAAGCACACAGACCACAAGCATCGCATTGCAGCCCCAAATCTCATAAGGCTGACCTTTAAAAGTCTGCAGCAACTGTACGGCTCTCCGTCGTGACATGCCCTACAGCAAGTGCTGAGGGAGCTCCCCCTGGCCACGATGATTTTATGCTCTGGATCCCGACTCTCAAGAGGACTAGAGGAAATCCCACCTCTTTAATTTGAACAGATCGGGATTCTATACCAGATTGCTAATTATCATTAAACCAATATGAGGTAAGCTCTCTAAAACTTGTTTTCTGCTAGCAGCAGTGAAATATACTTCAAAGCACTGCAGCACCACAAAGAGAACCATCAACATCATTTACTTTATATTTAACATTTAAATCACTGTTTGTCTGAGCAGCTGAAAAAAGATGTCTTAGACATCCCATCTAAGCATAAAAGATCTCATTCATCCGGACAGTTGTGCTGAAAGAGCTAAAGGATCCATTAGACCACCGATTTCATCAAGACAAGTACTACACATTATGATACCATATTCCAAGCTAAGGAAAGCAGCAGACAAGGAAAGAAAGAAATAAAAAGTGTGTATGTGGGTTTATGCGTGCATGGAAAACAGTATGCATACAGAATTATTCTCTGCAACTTCTTAAAATACCATTTAAAAGCCCGAATTACAGTGCATTGAGCTGCAGGCAGCGGGCCCCTCTACTTTTAAAGACACAGTACATAGTATACATAAGAGCAACATTTCCTTTCACCTAGCAGTATACAACTGCATGCATTCCAAAAATTAATGAAATTACATTTTGTAAATTTGGGATGCTTGGATGCTACCAAGAGTTCTAAGGTCAGAAAAGTGCCATGAAGACTACTGAACCCAACAAATTATGGATAAACTTTTGATGAAGGGGAGACATCTGAATGCTGTGATATAAACACCTATTTATGACGTGATTCATGTGTATGTACATCTGTACACACAAACACACATAGACACATATTCCATGTGAACACAAACAAAAACAGCGTAACAGCCAAGAGGCCAATCCCATACCTAAAATATTCTGCTGAGCTTTCTGCCCAGTCATGGTAAGGCCATCTGTTCCTGTTGACAAGATTTTACAGATCAACTTGATTACTTTTTTGTTATTTATTTCACTGAATATGGCCTTTAAAGTAACATCTCTGAGGCTTTTCTATTCTGTGGCTCCAGGCTACTCCATGCAAAGATTACAGGGGTCCTTTCCTGTCACCATGTCTCTGTATTCCTCTGGCACTGCGTCTCGAATGTGAAAAATAACAGTTTATAGCATTCAACTGGTAACAGGTTACACGAAGGAAGGTAGTGAGGAAGAAGAGGCAAGCTACCATTTTATTAATCCTGAACTGGCAAACAAGTACCCTTGACCACTTAAAATGATTTTCAGGTTCTACAATAAAAGTTAAAATCACTCGTAATCATTTCTGCAAAAAGCATCTTAACAGAAAAATGCTGTGGCTTTTATTGCTGTTAATTATTTTTTTCCTAGAGATTTAACAAATTGTTAAATATTCTGAGTTTTGCGCACAACTGTAGTCTCTAGAGGTTACAGACAACAACCCTCTTCTGCAAAAGGCAGCATAACAAGTAACTGCCACTGAAGCAAAACACATGACACTACTCCAGATAGAATCACAGTCCTTGGAGGAGGAAAAGTTAGAGCTCTTGTATGAGCAAATGTCAGAGACTTGGGCTGACTCAGTTCCCTTCTCAGTCTTACGAGACTGTGCTTTTAAAGTAAGCCTCATGCTTCAGGAAATACAGCAAAATAGAAGAAATACATCCTGTAAGCCAACTCAGTTCCTGCATTTATTATCTTAATATCCACATAAGAAGCTGCGAGCAGTTGCACTTCTAGCAACACTTTACCAGGCACTGCTGCTCTTTTCAGCAAGCTCTTTCCCTGCCATCATTCTCCCATCCAAAGCCATTCAGTTGGAGCAATGAAATGCTACTAGTAGTGTCTACACATTGGTTTCAAGCAGAAAACATTGGCAGAGTTCTGCCAGTGCAGCTAAGGCTTGATGGGCAGCATCCTCACGTGCGGTATGATAGATCTCTGTCCATCGTGCGGTCGTTCTGCAGCGCGGTATCAGAGAACAAAGCTCATGCTCCCTGGAGTTTTAAACAAAGTATGACAGAAAAAACATGGCAGCCCGCAAATGTAAAAGGTCTGTGTAATAGCACAAACCGAACCCCTCCACGCATTGGAAGATAGGATTTCACCGTTGTTTAGCTGGTCTCCCTATGGCACAAAAACGCTGCCTGTAAAGGGAGAGTTGGGAGAAGAGGGATGTGATAAGGATCTCAGTTATCCGTGAGGGACAAAGTATAGATATAGTGTATGTATACATATATATGTATGTATGTACATAAAGTACAGGTATCATATAGGGAACAGTGTGAAATGGAGAGGAAAAGAAATTCGTGGATTAACAAGAGCAATGCAATAGGAGAAAGGAAGATGGAAGTGGGAAATAAGAGTAAGAAAATGACCATTAAAAAGTTAAAAATAGAACAATCAACGCAGGAGGAACAGGACTAAAAGAACACATTCAACTTCAAGATCAAGAAAATTAAATATATTTATTTCTTTTCGGTTGTCCATGTTTTTGCAGTCAAAATGTTTGCCAAAAACAGAATGGGTGCACTTGCAGGGAGAGAAGTGCCTAAGTCATTTAGCACTACAAATCACCCTGAAACCTACTGGGCATGAAAGAGGATGTGTCTTGTGTTCTTAAATCCCCCAACTGTCTGTGTTAATCCCTTCCATACAGATACATATCTGTGTAAGCGTATACACTGTAAATTATTTTAACTCCAGATACAAGAATGAGCAGCATTTTCATACTTCTGTTAATACCCCTAGTACCCAGAAACAGAATCCAACTGATTCCAGTAAACGATATTATGGTGGGAGAGGTGGTCTCATAATTCCCTGAAATGCTCATGTAAATAAAAGCTGAAAATCAAAGGAAATGTATTTCAAAGACTCTTGATATGCTTAAGACCTAATGCCTTCAAATGAATCTTTTGGATCAATAGCTAATTTTAGTGACCTATCTTTTTCAAATACATAAATACTTGAGAAAAGCAGAAGAGAAAAGGAGTATAACTCAACTTCTTGCCAGCAGTTTCACCCAACGACATGTTAGCGACCCCCTCCATACATTGATTAGGCAAAGAGTACACGACAAACAAGTTATCTTTGATCAAAGCAACAAAAGGAAAAATAAACCTACCTTCGGTCACTCCAATGTCAATAGTTCCTTTTACTTGACTAAAACACCACAGCACATCCTGCATGAGGTTTCCAAATCCTGCCGGAAGAACACATGCAGAAAGAAGATATACTCACACTTCTGTACAGCTAGTCTTTTTTTGAACACACACACATGCACATACAAATTGGCACACAAATATCTGCAATCCCAAGAAATATTTGTTCACCTGGTATCATTCTTCCATACAAAGTGCAAAGCTAACACTCCAAAACTGAAAACATTATGCCTGCGTTATGAATTGCCTGTCTGTCTGTTTTCTCTGTACCATGTTAGGGCTATTTCAAAAACGGTGCAATTGGAGTCAGTCCCCTCTACATCACTGGCAGCATCACAGAAGAGTCAGGAGGCCCTGAAGTCACGGTCTTTGTCACAGCCTCTCTTCATCAGAATACTAATGCCTCAAATCATTTCCATCGTTGTTAAAAAGGGAGCGAAACAGAGAAACAAAGAGCTACTACAACAAGGACAACATTTTTTTCCAGTTTATGGCCGATGTAGTTGCAAACTGCTTGGCAATGATGAAACTGCATTAGAGTGCATCATAATAATATTATCAAAATTTTCCTGGAATCAGAAGTGCACTGTACTTGTTTTAAAAGAATACTACAGGCATTTGTATTATTAGGCATATTTAGTAAACTGTATCTCTCTAAACTGCCTATGCTACTGTAGCAATACTCTGTGTTAAGACACTGAGAGAAATCAGGATTTTATCTACTGTTGCTCGTTTTCTTGACAGCTCAGCAAGTTTTTCCTTTCTGTAATACAGTCTTCACTGTAGCACAAAAAAATCACAGCCTCAAAGGACAACTTGTTTCCTTTTATCCAAACGCACATTTTATCTCAAAGCACTTTTCAAACACAAAGAAAGCAGCACAACAGAGTCATGAGAGAAGGAAATACCATTTTACACACAGGTGAAATGTGGCACAGAAAATTTGAGTGTTTCACAGTTTGCAAGTGTGTTCTTAAACTCTATCAGGAGATCATGCTATACTCAAACTTGTTCCTTTCTTACAAAAGAAAAACATGGGATTGATAGATAACATATAGGTAGAGATAGAACTGACTTAAGCAAACTAACTCATAGCCTAGCCACAGGTCTGTGAGATTTCTGTCCTAACAGAACTATGCTGAGGAAATAACCTGTTCAAATTCTAGAGCCAAAGAAAGAGAAATCCTAACAGTTTATTTGAAACTTATGTTTAATTCGATCCTCCCACTTTCTGTTATACATACATGCTCCAGACAACTATCTGTCCATGCATCTATCCCTGTGCTGCTCTGCCTTTCCATTTATTCGTTGTCTGTTTTTTTTTTAATTCTATGAAAAACATTAAAATTGAAAATGATGCAAAGATTAGGAAATGCAAAATGAGGGAGAAAATCCTAACTGCTTATGGTTATAACTTTCAAAGGTGCTTTTATTTATATCATGGCCTTTTTTGCATATTAATACAGGTCAATATATATCATATAAGGTAAACAGTAAAATAATAATATACATTATAATAGAATACATTCAAATTGTAGAATGAGTTTTTTGGAAGATTCAAGCCGAATACAGTGAAAACTTGAGTTTTAAGAGAAATGAAAAGATCTGGAATCTGAGGGTATGACATGGTTTGATAAGATTCTGAAATAATATTAAGTTTAGTGAGATTCATAATTTGAGATGACCAAACAATAGGTACAGCCACAAAAATCTGACATGAGGATGTAAAAAAAATTACAAATTTACAAAAAAATTCTTAACATTATCACACAAACTTTAATGCCTCACAAATTCTGCTAATTTCAAAAGCAAGTGAACAACATGCTGGTTGAGAGGATCAATATCATTATGCTGTTTCCAGAAAGCTCTTTTGTATTGTTATTTAATTCCTCTAGGAAAAAAGAAAATAATCAACTCCTTGAAGAAAAAAGGATTTGTGACTTAAAATTCTTCCTCCTAGCCTGAGAATCAAATCACATCTAACAAGTTTCTGAGAAATGGCATTTTTGCCATTTTCAATGTCTTGCCTGTTTGCAAGAATGGACCTGGAAAGGAGAATAAACAGACAGTATGAAACCCCAGGAGGGCAACAAACCCTGGTTTTCTTGTTGGCTGTTTGCCCAGCTAGGGACAGCTGTAATTCAGCATTGTCTGCAGCTCTTGTTTAAGAAAAGCTACATTTTTTTTCTGAGTATCAGATAAGGGTTTTCTTTATGAAACGCAAAAATGAGTTTTTAGAAGAATTATTTATAACTCTCAGCTTCCTCAAGAGCCCTGAAAAGTGACACCTTTGCCATTGTATATGCTATCATAAATGGCTGGGCTGGTATGAAATGAATAGGCCTCCTGTCAATCCACTGGACTGTGTTATGAAGCAGCTGCTTATAAAAATCTTTAGGAACAGTTTTAATTTAGATAACAAACAAAGGCAGGTATCTAACACGATTCTGCTTGTTTTTTAATAAGCCTAATTTTTAACAGATTTCTACTAGTATGTCTGCTTCTTACTGTTTATGGCAACTGAAGATCCAGTGGTGCTTCTAGCGAGAGTAGTGATGAAAGGCCTAATTCTGTACCCAAACTTAGTTATTGATAAATAAGTTTGGCCATTTGAAATCCTGTCTTCATCCTGACGTTACTTCACGGATTCAGGTACCACTCACATTCGAGTCAGTAAGAAAAGAACCTGAATTAGAAGAGATTTTCGTCCAAGTGTATTTTCACTGTCTGTCTGATAGAGGTCATCTGCACAACTGAAAAGCGGCAAATTCTACTTCACAGGTTAGTGCAAATCTGGGGACAGGGAAGGAAATACACTTTTGTTGGTTGTAAGAATTTCCTATCCTGGTGCACCACTTTGCATCCCCCAGAACTAACTCAGCCTCTACATCAAACTGATTCAACCCTGCATGGACTAACTCCAACAGAATTTGAGTTCCATTTTTCTAAGCCATTGAGCTCTTAGGAAAAGCACCCAAAGCCAAGGATTTTTTCCCCGTATTAAGGACAGTAAAAAAAACAAATAACAACTTCAGAATCTAGCCCAATTTGCAAAGAAAATTAAAGAATACATATGACAGAAGGTCAAATGGGATACAAAATAGGTGAGCCAACTGTCCCTAACTCTCCATTGTAATTGCCTGAGCAAAGACCATTCTATCCCATGAAAATAATTTATTGGATAATTCAGTTGTTTCAACCATTAACAATGTGCTTTTTTCAGGAGGCACTTGTTTCATTTTTAAACTACGGATCAGGTTTTCTCTTTCCTTGAGTTGCTCAACAAAGTCTTGAAGACTATTTCTACCCTCTTGAAACATTTCCACATGATAAGATTGTAAATGGATTCCATTTATAGGCTGTAGCTTTTCTAAAGATTGTACTTTCCAATTTAGAGATACATGTGGCATGTCATTTTACAATGGGACTGTTGCAATAAATCCATCCAAATAGAAACCATCCAAACAGCTCTTTAAATGGATGGAAGTTGGATGAGAAAGAATTCATGCTGGCGTTCAAAATGAGTTGAAAGTGAAAGACACAGGATGATTAACTGCAATACTAAAAGCTGGTATTTTGCCCCTTTAACAATGATATGTTTCATTAGGGAGAATTTGTTCCCAAAGGTATAGTTCTAGCACACATTTTAAACAGATCTGTTTTCCAATTTGAATGTACAAAACACTTTCAATATGGATGTATGCAGAATACTATCCTAGGAAAAATTAAGCTCCATGCTTCCTTAAACTTTTAGCACTTTAGTTTTAAATTAAATCCTGCATATTGGGCATTGCACTGGCAGAAAATCTTGGCAACTGGATTAAAAATAATGACAGACTGCATTACCCCAATTAAAGCTGAGCAATGCCATAAAAATGTTTATGCCATTGCAAAAAATAGTTGGATTCATTCTTATTTCATGCATAACCTTGGATTTGATTTTTCCTTAATTTCCATTTCTACCTTTTCTTTCCTAATTAAATATTAGTTCATTCCAAAGTATCACATGTCCTAACAGCTCATAACCAAGAATTAAATTATTTCCTTATACCCAGAGGGACTTCAGGGACACTATGCTATGTATTGGGGCAAAACTATCCAGCTGTGAACTGCAGTTGCTGGTGCGCCCTATAGACATAAGGTGTCTAGCCTAAAAAAGTGACATTTCAGATAATCTTGCTTGAGCATCTTAGAAAGGTAAAGGACAAGACAAGTAGAAGCAAACTAACTGAGCACAATTTGAGCATTGAAACAAATCAACTTCTTGTTAAATTTTCAAGCTGAAATATATAATCTTCTGTATTACAAGTCAGAATGATTAATTATGTTCAGTAGGTCTTGATCTGATCTCACTGTTATGACCTTAATGCATAAGCCTCAGTGCAGCTGTTCCTAACTGGTCAGAGTTTGAGAACAGGAATCCATTGATCGTTTATTAATATTGGCTGTTATTTAACTTTTCTATAATGTGCAAAGCTCTACATATAAAATAGAAAAATTCTGACTCCAAGGATTTGACTCAACCTACTAACATACTAAGATGTAACACTTCAAAAGCAGATCAGAACTGACCTACTCTGTCCTAAAAGGCATTAACAAAGAAGAGGTTAGAGCAGGAAAGCTGCAAAAGAAAGGTGATTTCTAAAGAAATAAATTGAGGCTTCCCCCTGCAGAAACAGAGAAGTAACTTCTGATAAAAAGGTAGGCTGAAAAGAAGGATGAACATGAATCAAGCTGTTTGGAGAGAGGGGCTAATAATGCAGAAGAGCCAGGCAACAGTATTGAAAAAGGATTAGTGCTATTTCCACAAAATTGATTTCCTGCCCTCTTTTTGTTTTTGCTCAAACATATGAGGCTAAGATAAACATTGATGCATTCAGCATAAATTCTTCTTTCTTGATACTGATATCATTGAAATGATCCATGGGAAAGAGGCATGACAAACTCAGAAAAGCTTGAATATACACTGTATGATAGCGCAAGATGATTCTTAGCTAGGATATCAGTTAATATTCAATGTCACTTTTGATAGTTATGCAAGAATTGAAAGTAAAATCTAACCTAAGCCAATATTTAGAAAGTCTGAAACTTCAGTCTATTACAGTGTTATAAAAATACTGAATTTGTTTTTATTCATAACTGTTTAGATGTTTACATTTTGTTGTTCTTCTTGAGTCTTTTTCAAGCTAACAAGATGTAGTGGTAAGAAAATGGTAATTCATTCTCTGAAAGATGTAGTAAATCTCCAGTTGTAAGACTAGATCAAAAGCATATTTGTGAGCAATTTTTGTAACATGTACCCAAGATAAATTTTGCATTTCTTCTGAAATGTCACAAATTCCCTCCTCTGGAGCCTAAGTTTATTCAATAGCAAATAGGACCAGATGGCACTTTTTTGTGCTATTGGAAGATTTTTTGTGAAAGCACTAATATGCCATCACATTGTAACAGCATTACACAAATTTTAGTAATGGCTGTGAGGAATTTAAATTGATTATTCTATTCTATGCTAGTATTTTGATCTTGAATTCTCTCTACTGGCTGCTATTCCCTCTGCCAGCTAGTGACTTAGTACTCAAACAACCTGATGATTTAGTGGAGTCCTGCATTTGATATCTGAATGTTTACTTTTGCTGCTATCAGTATATAATTGCATGCAGAACCTGAATGTTCAGTTTTCCTGGCTATCAATGCAAACTAAGTGAACATAGCAACAGTAAACTCTACACATTTCCACACAAGATGGTAATAAATCTATGACTGCACTATAAATACAGATCCCATGATTGCAAGTAAGCTTATTAGTAACAAAACAGAAGCTCCTATCTTGAATAAAATGAATAATTCATTAAACTTGAGTAGGTGACATTCATCTTCACTATGTCCAGGACCTAGAAGTACATATGACAACAGAAGTGAAACCAATACATAAAACTTAATAAACTTGAATACCGTAGTAATTCAGCGAAGAAATTAAGCATGTAATTACATGTCCATTTCATGAATGTCAATGTAAATAAATATTCAAGTTCCAAATAGAAGAGTGTTTGTGAGATACACAAAAAATAGAAGCCTTTTTCCATCAAAACTGCTACTAAATTTGTCTTATCTGAAAGCTGCTCTCAGAATACCTAACAGTTGTCCAAAAGTTGTCTTTTCAATGTGTTGGACATAGTCATTTGACTAATATGTAGTTATGAAGCATTTCATGGTATGAAACTCAACGGTAAATGTGACTTTCTCGAAGCGCCTGTCTTTAGTAACCACTGCAGAACCCAGTTTCATCTTCATTTCCACATCAACGAAGGGGCGTCTCCATCTTCCATTCACATTACTCACCAACGGCAAGGCGCCGGGCTCGGTGTTGGACGACTTTTGAAAGCACTGATTAGGAACTGGCAGAAAGGGCAGCACTCAGTGGTGGGCTTTACTATGTTACTTGAACTGTGAAGTCGGTCTCCTTTCCCCTGTTGAGTGAAAACACAGCTTCAGTGTTGGCATGGCTTAAACAGAACTATCCTAAGCCTTCTGCATAACTTAATTTCATCTCCTGTTGTCACAGGTAACCACATAATCTAATCCATCCAGTAGTTTACCAACGTTTATCTGCAAATCAGTTGTGGTTTCGTCTGTACTGCTCCCAGTGGTAGTTTATTCCAGAGGTTCACACATTTGATGTCTGGAAAACGCATTTCCTGCTTCTGTTTATTCACAGTTTTTATGACACCTTCTTTTGCTAGCTATGTCCTCTAGTTTAAATGCTGCTGCTTGTTTAAGCTCCATCAGCATCAGTGAAGCGCAAACAAGGATATTTTTCTCCCAACAATTCATACTGGCCTATGAAGCCAAATTAGCAAATGCAAAAGAACTGTCACAACATGACGACCCTGTAATGGAAACTATTTACTTCTCCACAGGATCTGCTCTTTTCTAGAGTGTCTTCGATCTTAAAATCATTCAGCATTTTACAGACATCTCTTAAACCTCATAAATTGGGCTGCTCAGAATATTATTCTATGGAGGGCTTCACCTTTGCAGCAAAAAAACCTGAAAGATCCCCAAGTTTTTGGTTCAAAAACAGCCCCTGAAAAGAAGATATTTTGACTTGTTAGCGCTGCTCGCACGACGCGTGTCCCCCTCCCCTCCACGGCAGCGTCCCCGTGACGGGAGCGCACCCTCCCCCGTGGGACATGCTGGGAGGAGCTCTCTCAGGGGAGACCGGGCCCACGGGGAAAACCGGGCGCCCAAACCACCGCACGCGGCTGTGCCACCGAGCCGCTCCCGGCGCCAGCGCCGCCCCCGCCCCCTGAGACGCGCCTCGCGCCGCCGCCTCGCGCCGCCGCCTCACACCGCCCTTCCCGCCCTCGCCGTTAAACGCTCACCAGAAGCTCGCGACACGCCGGGCACGCGACGTCACGCCCCTCGCGCCGCCGCGCATGCGCGTCACCGCCGCCCCCACTGCGCCCGCGCAGCCTCGGGGCGGGGCCGCCGCACAACGCGTGGGCGGGGCGGCGCCAAGTGGCGCGAGCGGGAGGACGACGGCTGTGGAGGCGAGGCGAGGCGAGGCGGAGGCGTCGGCAGCCTGTCGCGGCTTAGCGCCCAGCTTAAAGCGCCTAGACGGTGAGGGGCCACGGGGGTGCTTGTGTGTGGCCTCGCTGGCGCCCAGCCCTGTGGTGGTGGGGGTGTTGCCCCCCTGCCTCTGCTCATGGGCTCCTGTGGGGCGGTGGGGGTGGGCTGCCCCCCGCCAGCCTGAGCCAGCTGCTCTGGGGCCTCCTGTTTGCTTTCCGTGAGGCAACTGAAAAAAGCAAAGTCTTGCAGTTCTCTTGGACAGGCAACGCCGTGTTCTTGTTTGGGGATTGTGCTCGGTGTGAAGATGCATGTTGCCTCAGAGCATCTTGGCAGCACTTAAGCGCTAGTAAAGCAGGTGTTTGTGCCTCTGGTGTGCGGGCCACGTTCGTTGCTTCAGTTACGTGTCGTGAGGGCGGCAGCTGTAACGGTTCCTGAGTAGTTTCTGTCACCTGTTTGCTTTAGAGTGCTTGCAGAGGATGCCGGTGTAATTACTGTGGTATTAAGATGATGGTGGCTGGCAACCATCTGGTCGGTGGTGCCTTGAAAAGTTCTCTGGAATTCTTTGGGTGCTAGATGGGTGCACGAGAGCACTGAGCAGCTGATTAGGTTGAGCCCAGGCTGTGTTGTGCCATCCGACTTGGAGACGTGCAGCAGAAGGTGCTGCCGCAGCTCGAGCCCTGGTTCTCATGCACCTTCGAGCTCCTTGCATGTGGGCTCTTGTGGGCTGGCTGTAGGGTAARTTCCGAGCAGTGCGTGCATGAAGAACACCTTAATCTCTGCCTTCCCCAGTGTCATATAGATCTTCTGCATGTTAGTGGTCAGAAAAGTTCCTTAAGTTTTATATGTGGTTATGCAACTCTTAATAAAGTATGGCTTAATGCTGTCACGCTGAGCTGAAGAGTCTGCCAGCTCAGTCCCTTGGAGGTTTTCAGTGTGGAAGAATAGGCAGGAACCCAAATGTTTGCACCGATCTGCTTTTTTAAGCACCAATTAAAATTCTGACCTTTCGTTATTAGTTAAGGGACAGGAATTTGCAGTGGGAATCCTTCCGGGTCTGTTCCCAGTGCTTTCAGGCAGGCAGGATTCTTTTTGCCTAGATAAGGGTTAAATAAACACCAAAGTGTTGCCAGTAAGAAAAAGTATAGGACTAGAAATGAGGAAAAGATTGAAGATTCAAGTTTAGGGTGTGTTTGGTTTTTTTGTTGCATTTTTTTTTTTTAACCAAAATTCTCAACAGAGATTTTAGAGTTTGAGGGTAGGCTCAATTCCCAGGAGAAACACTGGAGAAAATCAATCTTTTTTTTTTTTTTTTTTTTTTTTTAAAAACAGAAGCTAGAAGGTCTGTTGGATGTTTCCACATTTACTGAAACATTAAAGAAAAATGAATTTCAAAACTACACAGCTTTTTGCCAAAAAAGAAAAGGTCTTTCAGCTAGCCCTGGACTTAACCGGTAGTCATCATACATGGTAAGTGCTGGCGTACGTGAAGGGAGTTACTGATCCTGGCCGGGTTGTCTAAGGCAGTTGTCCCTTCAGAGGGGGAAACCAGACAGCTGCGGTGACCCCGTGTGCCAGTCTGCGGCAGGGAGCCGAGGACGGGTCGGGCAGGGCAACGTCTTGGCCATGCAGCGCTTTGACAGTCGGAGCTGGAGGTACAGCCTCGCGGGGAGGGAGAGTACGGCACCGGGCTCCTTTCAGGTACTACAGCTGATTTTACCACAGCTGAATTTACCCATTAGGGGAAAAAACTGTAATGCTGAAATGACTGACTTCTGCAAATGACAGAATTTTTTCAGATTGCCAAGAAGATGGCTTTTTCTAATGGAATATATTTCCCTGGCTCGTGTTTACTCAGACTTCTCCCTCAAGGATAGGAGGGAGCATATTTATGCAGGTTAGTTCATACAAGTCAGCAGTTGTTAGAGCAGTCTTTTCTCCCCAGACATTCGAAGTGCAAATTATAAAAACTGTAAAGAAAATATGGCAATCAAGCCCATCTAAGGCAAGAACATTTTTATGTGTAAAATTTTCTTTATGATATGGTCAGGACAATAATAAGATCTCAGATTCTCTAACCAAACCAATAAGCAAATACCTTTTTTTAAATGATTGTGACAAGGTTTATTTTGTTGTTATTCCCTTATTGTTTGAAACTTTTTTATTATTTATTGTTTAGTCATTACAGGGGCACTGTAAGACTTAGACCCTTAAGTTACTTTGATAATTATTTGATAAAATGCATCTAAAAGAGTATTTTCCTGAAGTAGAAAAACTAATGACCTGCTGTGTTCTCAGCCACTTTAGTTCAAGCTGTAGGATTTTGTGTATGAGTGGATATGGGTATGTGCATGTATGGTCTGGGAATTGCCAAGCTCTCAAGTTAAATCTGCTGCGTCATTAAGTTTTGTGTTTTAAATTCGGCATCTCAGCCGTTCTTGTTCTGAACAAGAATCATTATATGCTTTCGAACAGCATAAATGCCAGTGCTTTTTAGGGCCTGAAGAACCTGCCTTTGAAGCTGTGACCTGGCACATTCACGTGTTCTTCCTGTTGGTGGATGGATGAGGGAAGAAGACTGCATGCTTGTTCCTAGTCCAGAGCAAGAGTATATCCTGCCTCTTAGTGGAAAATAACACTGCACCAAAGGTAACTGAAGGTCAAATATAAAAGGATTGAGGCAGAGAGCACCTGATTCATTTGAGATTGTGCTTCGTCCAGGGGCATGTGGTTTAATTGTGGTGTTGTAGGTCACTGAACATTCATACACTTACCTTCTACAGTTACTAGAAAGTGTAGGTTATAGACCCTCCTCGACAGGCATTAAATTTCCAGTGGTTTCGAGTATGCTGTTCAGAGGAAACACTTTGTGATTAATTAATGATCATCACAATGGATACAAAGTTTAATAACATGCCAGACACTAAACTGCATCTTTGTGTCTTCCCCAAATACAGATACTTTCCAAAATACTGCAAGTGTTCTGATAGGTAGAGTGCAAAAATAATAACAGTTAAACTTCACTTTGTATCTGAAATAAACCCATCTATGTGGATACCATTTTCAGATAGAGGGGCATAATGTTTTGGGTTTTGCATTCCCAAAAATCAGGTTGAGATTGAATTGTCTTGAGGTATCCTGCTGGCATTTTTGTTATGGAAACTTGTTGCACAGAAAGGACTTGCACTGTGACTTGCATTGAGGCACTGAACTATTAAACATTACTTATGCCTCAGAGAAAGTAAGTCTTGTGTTCCTCATATCCTCTTAAAGCTTCCCAACAAAGGCGCTGTTTTGTAAGTATTGTTTTGTTTTTGACTGAGAAATATGATAGCAGATTTTTTTTTAACTCTTTTGGTGAATTTGCTTGTGTCTTACTTTGAGAGTTACTATTTATCTTTTAGCAGGTGTTTTAATTAACAGTATTAAATTTGTTTCTTCTGGTATCGATTATTCCAATCTGAAATCTCCCCCATCTACTTGTTACGAACCTTGGGAAGAAAGAACTAGTTTACCCTGGAACAAACATTTTCAGATGTAAGCCCAGCAGGATTTTGAATGGAGAACTATACTGAGGAGTGCTGCTTTGTGGTGGTTGTTTGTGTGTGTGTGTGGTTTTTTTTTTTTTTTTTTTGTTTTTTGTTTTAAGAAAAGCTCTCTCTACTTAAAATTTTAAACTCTTCAAGATATTCAGTATGTATATCTGTTTACCTGCTAAATGTTTGTGTGTGTGTGTGTTTTTTTTTTTTTTTTTTGTTTTTTTTAATTCTGTCAGATTATTAACAGAAATGTGCAAGTAATGTGGAGTTAGGCCTCCTTACTGAATACTTTATTGCCTACATTTTCTCACAGTGCTGTGAGAATTTCATTTCAGTGTTATGAAAACATGGATCATTTGCTTGCTAGGGTTTACCGTTTCTAGGAACAGAGCGTGCATTGACTTCTTACCCTGAGTAGCCACCCGATTAATTTGAGCTGTTGATCTTAATTTTTGACGTTTGCTAACCTTTGAATGCTTTACCCTGCAGATGTATTAATGTCAGTGTAGCTTTTGTGTGTGTTAGGTGCCTAACATTTTTAATGGTATTCAGTTATTAGCATTTGGAAAGGTTTCAATGCTTATAAACACATCTATCACATTTTATATGATTGTTTTGAAGAATCTGCAAATGACCATGTGTTTGATGGCAGTTTTTCTGTGTTCTGTAAGTGTTTCTCAGGCACAGCTGCTGCTGAAGGGGTTCACTCAAGAATTTTCAGCAATGGAGACATGAAGTTGGACATCTGAACTCTTCAAAGTACTAAGCATCTACAAAAGATAAGCCATTTATTTCCTTATATAAGGGTAGGGACACGTGATTATACAAGCCATTTTTCAGCTGAAAGTTGTCTCACGGGAGTCTGAGACATTGAGAAAAGTTATCCAGAACTCCTGATTTCCATTTCTAATATCTGACTCCTGCGGTATTGCCTCCTGTCTTCTCTAACAATTGAATCCAGACAGATGTGTTAAAAGTGGCCTGAATAATAGATTCAGCATCTTCTTAGTTCGCATTCAAACAATCCCTTTATGGTTGAATGTAAGCTTGCCAGGAATTTTTCTGTGGGCCTAGAAATACACCAGCAAAGCCTTATTAATTGTTTCCAGGCATGACTTCTGTAATCCACAGCAGTGTCTTAAGAAAAATCATATTTTATCTTGCACCCCTGAAACCTGGTCATGCTTGGATAGTGCATGCTGGAGAGGGCATGACAGTCCCCCCCAGTCTTCTGCCAGATGCCGTGTCTGCAATATTCGAACCTATCCAGGCACTCATGACCTCAGGAGTATTGCTTTGAAGGTCCTTGTCAGACCTTCTGACAGCAGCTCACTGTAAGTTTATGTCTGACTTTGAATCACGGAGGGGGCAGTGTGTATAGCAGGAAATAAGCTCAAGGGAAAGCTGGGTTTGTGAGGGAAAAGGGGTGGGGTGGGGATGAAATATATCTATAGGAAATGGAAAGTATAGAAGCTTTCTGGAAGTTCTATAATGCCTGTTGGCGATCTTATTGGAGCTTTGATAAGAGTGATGAACATGAGTCTCAAACGTGCTGTGCAGTCTGCAGAATTTTGGCCAGGATCTTCACTTCCATAAACATAATTGTTTATTAAAGTTTTGGCCCAACAGTCTTTGACAGGATTTATTCCTGTTCTCACTGCTGCAGCTTTCATGTTAACACCCTGGGATCATTTATTCCTGCTTTGTGCTGGTGATGCTGAGAGCAACATACAGGGTTTCTATGACCTTGGTACCCCTGACTCCAAGAAGAAAACCCTAAATACTACCATATTACAAAAAACAGGTTGGAAAAATAGTCTCTAATAACTGAGTCCCCATTTTCTGTGTGGCAGGGGGATTAGATATTTGATTTAAAAGATGCTGGGGTTTTTTTGGTTTTTTTGTTTTTTGTTTTTTGGTTTTTTTAAGCCTTATTGCTGACTTCACTTCAGCAAATTCTCTGTGAACCATGTAGAGTTTGTAGTTTAGCCATCATCTGTAATTCTTGGACTTTTTTCTTTTAAAATGCCAGTTCTTGCAAAGTTAGGATTTCACTAATGAAGTACATGTCTTGTGATTCTGATGTATAAAAAAGCTTGCCTGCAAGCTTGTTCTCTCTCTTCTGTGCATGCAAATTAAATGCCTTTTTATTCTAAGAAGTGGAAGAACTCTTTAAAAATCAAATATGCCTGGGGAAAGACTGCACATAGCTACTGATTATTTTTATGATGTCTGCTGCTAACTGCATTGCATTCAGTTCTGAAACTGAGTGAGTCATGAATGCTGTATATCAGTGGGAGACCATATATTTGAGCTGCATATGACAATCTGTATTAATGTTGATGGGTTTGGGTAATGTACACAAAAACAGACCACTGCACAGTGTGCATGAGGTTATGATACGTAGTAGTTAAAAGGACTGGGAGTGTGCATGCCTTTTACTTCCCAGCCCATCTGTTGACGTATCATGTGACCATAAAATAGCATTAATGTTTGTGTGTGTCTATTTTCACTTTGTAAAATGCAGATCATAGTTATTTCTCGGAGTGGTGGTTAGCATTCCAGCTCCTTGAATGAGTGCTATCACACAAGCACTCTTTATTTTTGTACACAAACCTATTCATGAAGCATTCATTTCTGCAGAAGTTTACTTAGAGCTTTACTTAAAGCTCATGTTTCCATACTAGAATTTTTTTCGCCCAATTGTTTTTCTCAAGGTACCTATTATAAAAAGGCTTTTAAAAAGGCTCAAGAAAATGAAGCTCAGATGGTGATCATTGTGACAAATGAAGAGAAACACTTAAGTAAATTGAGGTGGATTTTCTTTTTATTTTCTGACATGGATAGATATGACTCTTATTAACCCAGATGTAAATATAGATGGCCTGTGCAGAGTTGGAATGGAATGCCTGGAGTATAACCTAATGTGCAAAGACAACTGAAGTCAAGGAAAATCCCTTTGTACTTGGAGTACAAGCCAGGACAGTATGAAAGGGCTAGGGAGAATTGTGGTGGTTTTGGGGGGTTTTTTTGTTTTGTTTTTTTGGGGTTTTTTTGGCACAGAACAAAGAACTTTTTTTTTTTCTTTTGGGTAGACATGGAGTGGGAAGGATTAGAGGAGAAATCAGCTTTCATGAACCATGGTAGTGTGTTCCTCGTTTCTCCCCTTCCCACTCCACATTGTATGTGGTTCTTAGGATGTCTTCAGTGCATTCGTAGCTGCGAGTGCAATAACAGGTAGAGATAACTGAGCTGGAAGGAAAGTGAGTGCTGGTGCTGATAGAGGTTGATATGCCTTGTTCTTTGAGTGAATTTTGCAGCTGATCTTGCAGAAGTCCTGATACCTGATCTAGTTAGTTTTAAATTGCAGTTATTGGCATGGTATAGAGACTGCAGTATAGAGAGAATCTATTTAGTGAAGGAGAGTCAGTAGCCCCTGGTTTAAATCTCAAGATTTCTCTTCAGTGTAATATTCCAATAATCCACAAATGGGAAGCTGTTGACAGCAGGCTGAGAATAATAGAGGAGATTGTTAAATTTTTTAGAAAACTGAAACCTTTACAGTTGCCATCTTGAATCTTGTAGACAAACAGAAAAGCATGGTGAATGCTATTTTATTGTATGTCTGTACAGACTACTGCCATGTAGTGAATACTTCAAAAGCTAAGTGAAATAAATTTCTTTCATGAAAAACTAATCTGTGTCCAGTAGCCACAGAGCTGATCTGCTTTTGGGGACTTAAATCCTTGTGCTCGCTTTGTGCTTTCGGTTAGTGTGGAGTAGGAAATAGGAGAACTCAGATAATACTGTTGCACAGATGTGTCCTGAAAAGCAAGTTCAGCAGCATTCTTCTGCAAGTTTCAAGTCCTTCTGCAAAAGGACTGGAGAGAGCACTGCAGTACATATTTTGTTAGAATCCAGCTGAGTTGCTTTTTTTGCTTGCTTCCATTAGCTTTTCCACTGTGAATTAAAGTGGGAGAAATCTGGGTGTGAGAGAGTCTGTGTGACTGTTGCTTGATGGTGAAAGGGTCAGTGCCAGCAAACATGTTTCTGTGCTCTACTTCTTGAGGTTCTGACTGCCAAAAAGAATGGGTGGTGCATGTATTTGATATCCAGCATCCAACATCATTTGATTTTTATTTTATTTTATTTGTTTTCTTCTCTGTCTTTGTCCTTCCTGCCCCAAACTGCTGAACAGCATCAAGAGCACAAAGCAAAGATACTCTCTCCCTGGGAAGTACTCCATTAGTACGTGCAAATGAATGCAGCTCAAGAAGCCTCCTTGGAACTGCGAGGGAAGTGCACAAGGATTTCTAGCTGGAATAGTACAGATCCTTTTGCAAGAGGAGTACAGCTGATGAGAAGGGAGGATGACAATTCTGGGCCTGTATAAAATGAGGTGAGGTCAAGCCATTGATATACCCCAGGGTAACTGAATGTGAATGCAGTTCTCTTTTGTGGTATTATTTATTGTTAGCAAAGCACAACATCACACCAGTCATACAAAACTTTGGTTCTTCCTACTGTGGTTTACTTTAACACTGCAATGCTTCTTTGAGGTGAGAAATGTACCATTATCTCATACTGCCATTTGGGGAGGAGAGAGCCATAGAAACCTGTGTTCATTGGCACTCCTGCTTCATCCCCTGTTTGGACTAGCTTCCTTGAAGGAGGACTGGCTTGTCCCTCTTGGGAGGAAGGTCTGCATCTGAGTGAGGAAAAAGAAAGATGCTACTCATCACGGCAGGAGTGCTAGCCCCATCCTCTCCCTAAATTTGCACTGGGCCTGGTATCCTTGTGTTGAATGACACTGTACTTCTGTCTCACTCTTAATTGGAAGGGATTGTTTCTCTGTGCATGTTGCCTGCCCTAATGACTAATTGTCACTTTGTCCCTATGCAGGCACTTGCAGTGTTTTCCATCTCTGCAGTGCTTCCTCAGCCTACAGAAGAGGTATGTCTCCAGAAACACAGATGCTTGCTGTATATGTGTATAGAGCAATGGTTTGTTTTTCTAATGCACTCCAAATCTGCTTGAAAATAACTGCCTGTGCTTGATTTTTTGGATATGACTTTTTGTTCATATTAGCTCCTTACAGTTAGTTTTTTCTTTCCCCACTTTGTCACTGCTTGTCTGGTGTTCTTTTGATTTGATAACAATAAATGGGGTCTTACATTAGTTTGCCTGTCTTTTGTTCTAACTAGGCATGAAAAGTTAATGGGGCCCACATTTCTCGGGTTAGTTGTTATTTTATTAGCTTGGAGTCTCCTGCTCAGTGGCTGAAGGCACAAGAGATGCGTGGAAGATACAAAAGTGCAGATCTGTGGATTGGGAGCCCAGATGAAATGGTGCTGGTGTGGGAAGGCAATGGAACTATGAATGAGGAACTTTTTAAAAAGTTTCACATACTTATTTTCCACTGTCTGCCCTGCAGTGTTGTCAAATATAGCCTTACAATACTAATAATTTGGGAAAAATATTATTATATCCCACCCTATTTTGTGCTGCCTTGATGCTGACAAAATTAGCTGTTGTTTTTGGATTCCAAGTGAAGTTTTCTGGAATGGATTGAACAGCAGAGAGACAGAAAACATATGAGTTTAGTCAAATGGAAAGTCAGCAGATAAAGAACGCAGATGGTATAGCAATAATTATCTAGTAAATGTTTTGAAGACCAGACCCCAGATGTAAATGAGTGTAAAGAACATCCTTTAAGACTAGGTAGAGCTGCACCAATTTATGCTGCTTAGGATGTGGCTCTTGATGTGAGATTCTGGATTGCAGATGGACTGGTTTGGAGTATAAAATACAAATAGTGCCAAAGTTCCAGCAGTCTGCCATCCTGGGCAAAGAAGCACTGACATTTCCAGAAATAAGAAAAAATGAAATTATTTCATGAAACTTTTCTTTCTTAAAAAATAAAGAGCATTGTTTCAGGAACAGAATGCAGTAGGCACAGTGAGCAGATCTATAAATTGCTGTGATAATGACTGATGAGGGATCATGCCTAGTAGGATCTGAATGGGTTCATGTTGTGTTTGGAGAGATCATTTCTTCTGAAAGTGATAGAAGTTTGTTTTCGTTATTTTTGAAGATTGTCTGAGCTCCTAGGTAATACATTTATGAGCTAAAGGATTGAGTTTGGAGCTGAGAATTACATGATTTCAGCTTATTGAATGAGGTTTGGGGCAAATTACCTGATTTGTTTTGCCCTCATTTTCCCCAAGAGAACTATTGTAGTACTTGCCTATCTCTCTACAGAGGTCTGGAATGAGAATGTTTCTTTGTGTATGTGGTCTTTGTAATGAAAGAAAAGACATTACGATTAATGTGCTCTGTAGCTGAATGTTCTGGCATTGGCATTTTATTTAAGAATAGTGACAAAAAGAAACATAGCCCGTTTTTTAAGGGAACTGAGGAATTTGGTTCTTGCTATTGATTGCAAAATTTGATTCTGACAGCTTTTCCTATACTCATGCCAGTTCACTGCCAGGCAAAAAGTCAGCATAAGAGCACAGACTATTTGAGTCTATTCACAGTGTATATTGAGGATGAGAGTGATATTATTTATTTGTATTTGCCTTTTTCAGGGGCTGAATTTCACTCTTGAAAACAGATCTAGCTTTAGGTGAATAGAAAACCTCCCTAGGCTGCTAAGAGGATTAATGCTGAAGAGCTTGGTGCTGTTCTGTCACAGTGGGATCTCTCATGTGGAAACAGTTCAGGGATGCAAGTTGTTCCATATCCCGTAACTTGTATTTTACGTTTGGGTCATTGTGACTGGAGAGTTAACTCAAGATGTGGTGGTATCAAAGCATCATCCAGGAGCATTGCAAAATACCCTTTGAGGACAAGTAGAGATGGCTGAAAATCTGCAAATGAATGCAAGTTTTAGAAGGGAGTTTGGAAGGAAAGGTTTTGGGGCAGGGTATCTCAAATCCGTGGAGAATAGTAATACTCAGGCAGATCCTCTGCACTTGTAAAAGAGTAACTCCATTGGTATCATTTACAGCTATGTCACTTTCCACAGATTTACAAAAATACAGTAAGAAAAAGATGTAGTTTTTCTCCAAAAAAACGCGCACGCTGTTGTTTCTTGTCACACCAGCTGAAGAATACAGTAGTAACATTAAGACAGCTTCAGTTTTGGCATTAGTTTGTGTGTCAAAAATACGTTCATATGCAAGGATTAACTTTATCTCGTTCATTTCTTTGCAGAGAATAACATGATCATGGATACCGGTAGTTCATTTCCCCTGTACCAGAGAATGCTGCCTCTTTGGCAGAATGGCTACTGTGTCTGTACGGTGTCTTCTAAAGTGTTCTGCAGGCCTGTTTGCAAGGTATTGGAAATATCTTTGTCTCCTCTCAGTGGTAGGCTGGCTGTGTTTTTTAGTATGAAGGAAACCATACTAGTCCCTATCATAGAAAATTCATTCGGGAGGCCATGCTGCCCTGATTTATGATTTGTGTGATTTAAGCAGGTTACAGAGATAATATATTCTATGCAAATACTAGTTATGTTGGGAATGCATGTTTCTTCACTGAACTGTAATGTTCTCTGACCACCGAGGGAAAGCCATAGTACCGACAAATATTATGAGGGTTGCTCAGTGAGTTCAAGTCTCTCTGTTTCAAAAACTGCTGCCTCCATGATGATGCGGTTTTGTTCTGACAAAAGTTACGAATTCAGGTACAGTTCAGAATTAGCCAAAGCTCCAGCTAATGGTTTTGTGTAGCTTTTTTGTGTATTTTATCTGTCTGGTGAATTAAATGGATGCACATTTTAAAGCACTTGTATGGACAAAAGCAGAATTTCTGCATCCACATTTTAAGACTTCTGCTTGCTTTCATATATCTCCTTTCTTGAAGTTCTGTATGGATTCTCAGGATTATCTGCAGTTGTTGTGGAGGTCTTGTTGTCGTCTTTGTTTTATATTTCATTTCTTACATTGACTTATCACAAGAAAGCAAATAATGTTAATTATTCTAATGAAAAGGGTGACAAACTGTATTAAAGGTGCATTTCTGTAATCAAATGTAATAATTTTTTACAGAAGAAATTGGCATATAGATAGTGGCACAAAATTAAATTGTACTCATGAAAGCATCCAACATCAACTTACGAGTTAATACAATAGTAGGGTAGCATTTCCTGTTTGAATGTAGATGAACAGGATTTAGTACAAATGTTTCTTTTTTTAAAAATTGATTCATATAAAGGCTTGATCTCAGCACTGTTGCTGTTATGTTTATTATCGAATATAGTATAAGAGCATTTGTGATTTTTTTATTGTTTTTCTTGTTGTTTTGGGTAGTTATATTTCCATAGTGTTTTTTTTTAATGCAAGCTGCTTTAAAAAGAAGAAAGAGGATATTTATACCACAATACTTGTTCCACAAGAGTCTGATTTAAAGGGAACTCTCTGTGCTTTTCTGATTGTATAACAATGGTGGTGAGGGGGATGGATTACTTGCTTTAGTAATATTTACCTGCACTAATTTATTTGAACGGACTTTTGGATATTAAGAGAGATCGGAGTGGATGTTTAGCTCAAGCAAAGTGGGGGACTTTCACAACTGCTTGTCCCACACGCCAGCAGTAGGTCTGTGAGGGACAAGCAGATACTAAGAAAAATGAGCAGTAGTTCTGGCTGGATCCAGCCAGGTTTTTATATGATGCCTAATTCTATACTGTCTGCCTGCCTGTGCTTGAATATGCATTTTGCCTGAGGAATGTTTGGGCAGATTCCAGAGATAGCAAACTATGGGCTAGATAAATTGGCATAAATTGGTTTAAGCTCATTGAGGTCAGAAGAGCTGTGTCAATTAAAGCAGCAGAGTATCTTTCTCCTTCCCTTCTCAGTGCCTCTTTTGATTATGGATTGCTGTGCAAGAACAGGTTTGGAAAAACAGGCTGATAAGCAGCTTTTAATGCATTATGAATTAGTTTTGAAAGATGATTTTTGCCATTTTATCCTAGTTACCTGCTAACTAAAATTGAGCTGCCATTTTGTTTGCTGTACTATTTTGCGTTAGAGGGTTTGCTACTCGAAGTAGAAACTACTGGAATAAATAAAACTGTTGTATGAAGTGCCCCAATCGCTGCAGAAATAGCTAGCTGGCTTGAGCAAAATACTTTTTATGGGCATTCTGCTGGAAAAGCTCAACATTACATACATTTTCAATCTGAAAGGACTCTAGATTAGTCTTGCTGTTAAAGCTTTTTGAGATTCAGACTGAAAAACTACTTACAAATAAATAAGGATCTAAAAAATAATACTGTGCAGCATGGAAGGTGCCTGAAGCTTTCTTGCTTACTGGTTACCTTTCTCCTTATGATTTGTGTCACGATGTGGGTGGATGGGAACTAGACTTCAACTAAGACATAGTATTTTTCTCTGTTACAGAAAATGGTCCTGAATGCATTGGGTACATAAGCCAAATGGAAATACTATTTTTTTCTGTTTGAGATGTTAATTAAACTTGGGTGTTCCAAGCTCCTGAGCTGATGGTAACAGATCTGTCTTTCCCCTAGGCTGTAGGGCCCTCTGTGTGCAGATCTGTCCTACCCTCCAAGCCTCCCTGCCTTGCCTACTAGGTCCTCAGAGACCCTCCTCTGTGTGGCCTCATGGACAGAAGTAGCTCTGAGCTCTTCCTGATTAGCTGTATCCTGACGGTGTGCCCTCAATCCTTCCTCCCCTTAGAAATGAAGTAGCTCTCACCTTGTCTCAAGAAGGGACAATACCCACCTGAGTGCTTACATGGAACATGAGGTTGGGAGCTCAGATTTACCAGGTTATATCTGGTAAGCCTGTTGTAACTGCATTTTGGCTTGTAGAGAAAGATCATGTGCGCTGCTTTTTTGTTGTTTTTTTTGTTTTTGTCCTAGGAATTGTAAAATCATTTCAGTATGGTAATGTAGAACTTAGGGATTATGCAAGAGTTTGCCTGTATGTACATGGTGTTAGAAAATTGTTTTGTTTTATTTTAAGACTGTTTAATTGAAATCCAAACCACCTGGCTGCTTGTCCTCTATTCTTGGCGCTTTCTCTTGTACCTGATTCTTAGCTGTGACAGGGTACGCAATTGTGTTAGTTTCCTTATCTGTAGACTACATTCCTGGGCAATATGGATATGAATGCGAATATGTGGCAAGGCTGCAGTGATAACCAGCCTTGTAACAAGCTGGCTCAGCTCCATGGTGAAAAAGCCAGATGTTTGCTACCCTTTAGCGTTTGGGCTGCCGAAGGAGTAAGTACTAAGATAGGTTACTACAAAACAGTCGGTATTAGACCACATTTTGTGGTGAATATGCATGATCAGACAAAACCAGACAACAGAAAAATCAGCTCACTTAGTTCCAGGGTCAGGAAATTACTAAATGAAAGGCTAGAATGCAAGCATACTTTGGTATGGGCACATAAGTAAATTACCCAGGGGACTGCAAATTGCTGAACTTCAGCATTTGACTGCATATATGCTGTAAGCCCACTCCAGCTGTAGATAAAAATGTGCCAGTTCAGGCTTCCTTTATGGCTTTACTCTACAACAGAGATGGTCCCATCCTGTCCCCCCCAGTCATCTGAACTGGATTATTCATCTATACCTCTCGCTGATGTTTTTTGTTTCCTATTTGTCCTAGTCTAAATGAGGACAATTGTCAGGAAATCAAAGTGACCTCTCTATGAAAGAGCCTACCTTGATGTCATGAGATATTGCTGTTATCCCATAATCCATGGAAGAGGTAGAATGACAGGGCATGAGGCCCATCCTATGGTCCTCCTATACAAAGACTACCAAGTTTCCATCTGGTAGCCTGTATACAGATGGCATGGTTTCAGTTTTTTGTCCTGGATGTTCCCTCCCGTTTGATGCACTTCACTTTTCTAAAAGGTGGTTGCATCTAACCTCTAGTCCTCTGGGAATGGGAAGAGAAGGGTCACCACTCCACAGGTATCGTGCACATGCTATGTTTTATAGCCAGATTTGCTGCTATTCTTTATTACAAATATTGTGAGTTACCTGAAGCACACTTTTCCCAACTTAGATTCTCACTATTGGATATAGAGTTGAGTGACTGCCTCATCAAAAAACACATCCTTGTGTTTTTCCATGATTATTTTCACAATAAGATAAAGGTATTCAGTTATTTGTATGTTTTTGCTTTTACCCAAGGTCCAGGTGCTATTGCAATGAGCATCAGGTGTGTGCCTTCCAAATGTGAAGGAACAATCTCTATACTAATCAAAATTTCAAAAGCAAAAACAGGCAGAGAATGAGAGGGGTTCTAGCACACCAAGTAATACTAGACTTGTGTGGTCTAATTCTGTTAACCTGTTTGCAATGAAACATGCTGAATTCCCTCCACTTTTCAGTTTTTTCATTGTTTTCTGTCCCTACTCTCTGTCCCAGGGTTTCTCTGTAAAAGATAGTAGCTTACAAAATAAGCAGGAATTAAAAGTAAATGTAATGGATTCAGAGTTGAAGAGGTGGAATGTTGTTCTGAATGGCATATGCATAATTACTGTAGGACCACATCACTATATTCCAGAAGCCATCCAGAAGAACACCTATGTTTTGCATCACTGTTTCTAAAGTTTTGTTTTGAGCAGTGTGCTTTTTCCTGTTCTTGCGTATGCTAGAAAGAGGTAGCTAGGATTATAGAGTTGCATCAATGTTACAAAGCCCAGAGGTCCAAGAAAAATGAGCAACATACTAAAAGTTAATTATCATGCTTTTGGAGCTGTCTGATTTTTCCCTTGCTCTTCTTTACCTTAATGATGCAATTAACTGAACTTTCTCTGAAACTTATTTCATTCCAAAGAACAGACTAATGCTGCTGACATTAGGATATGACTACTATGATAACTGGTGCTACTGCCATGCAGTTTGCATTCACAAATGTGATTGTGCACAAAGATGTTGATAAATGTTGGTTTTGTCTTTTCACCTCTTCTGATGTTCACATGCAGCGAAGTAGTGCTATCAGGTTTAGGAGCTGTGATGAACTTTTCAATGGGCTTCTGTTAAGCAAGGTGTATTATTATGAGTAATTGAGTTTGGGAGACAGTAAAATTGTCCTTTTACATTTGTGAAGATGGCTCATGAGGTTTTCATAATTGAATATGTTGTATATTGCCTCTTCAATGCAATTGCCTTGCTTTCAATGCATCCTATTTATCCTGTGCAGATACAGGAGAGATAGGACTAGAACATGTTCACTCTTCAGCCCTCTATTCTGTGAATTTATCCCCCATGGAAAAAACTGTGGGTATAAAGAATATCATTTTTATAATGGGTAAATAAATGCATGTGATCACTGCTGTGTTTTTCTTGGTCAGTGTGTGCGAATGCATGCATGTATGTGTGATGTTTTCTGGATTTTTTTGTTGGTTGTTTTGAGTGAAAAATGTTCAGAAAAGCAGGTTAGCATTACTAGAACAGATACTGTTCTTAATTCCTGAGAGCTAATGAGAAGTCCTGGAAGGATGCCACTTTAACCTGCAGTCAGTTCAGAGCTGCTGAACGTGTGTGGTTAGAGAGCGAGGAAGAACTGGTACAGTTATTAAACTTACTTGCTTCCTCCTGTTAATAGATCTGTTGGTCTAATCTCACACATCTTTGAGCTGGTAACTCAGATGTGTAATGGCTCACACTGAGAATCAAAACATCTCTCTGGTGTTGAGCTTCAGGAGCCCTAGAAAAGCTTTGCCAGATATCTTTGGAATGTGTTTGATGTGGTTTAATTTTATTTAATCAAAATAAAAAAAGGGAAGACATTATTAATAGAGAAGGAAAGACTGTTATCATCTAAGAGTCTGATTTGCTTTTGTTTCACGTTAATTTAAAAAAAAGCAAAATCACAACTGGCTTTTCTTCCTCCTCCCTTCTTGTTTTTGGAACATGTAGCATTGGATGAAGCTATTTTTGGCTGCGTCATCACAGACAGGATCGCAAAATATAAATGGGGATGGCATATGGGCGTGGGTACACAGAAAGAATGTATTCAGCACTTTGAAATGGTTTGTATGTAAAATAATCTTAGTTTTTTAGATTTTTAGATAGTAAAATCTTAGTTTTAGTTGTCCAAGGTATTTGCAATCCCAAATGATGTGAACACTGTTTTAATAACAACCATTTTTAAAAAAAAAAGAAACCTTATAAATGTTGGTAATAGGAAATTTCAGATACTGGCATCCTACTCTGTTCCATTTTATCTGTGCATGAAAATATACATCACCTGTTCCACACACTAATGATGGTCTGTCTGTATTTCTTTTGTTCCATAAAGAGAACTGATTTGGTGTTCTAGTGTTATAGAAAGTGTGATGGAAAGAGACCTCCTCCAATTGTAGAGCCTGTTCCCTGCTGTCACAGGAACCACATTGCATAATCCTGTCTATAGATGTAGCACATTCTATTTTAAAACTGCTTAGGTTGTCATCTTGTGCCTTATTCTGGACTGGTGTTCCAGAATTTCAGTCTTCTGCTAGAAATTCTTCTTTAAATTTATAGCCTGAACTTATTCGTGACCGTTTTCCCCGGTTCTGTGCTTATGCAATGTTGTTGTAAATAGCTGTTTTCCCACCCCGTATATTTATGGAGTGCAGTCATATCTCCTGTCCTCCTTCATTTTTACAAAGTAGAAGAGGCAAACTCTTTAAAAAATGAATTCTCAGAAAGTGAACTTCCTTTTTCCTTAATCACTGTAGTAGCCTACTCTGCACTTGTTTTAGTTTTGAATACATCCTTTTCCAGCATGAGTAGCTGGATGGTATTGCAGTATAACATTACAGTAAAAACTAACAAAGCAATTGCAAATTTATACTGATAAAGCACAGCCATTGACTTCCCCCCCGCCCCCCCCGGTGTTAGCGATATCTATTGATAATTCTTTACAGCTTTTCTGTTGTCATCTATTACATAATGCTTCTCATATTAAAAATCCTCTCAATTTACCATGGTCTTAGCATGCTGGATGGATACAGGGGGTTTGTATGGAAAGGACTAAGAGGATGTCTGCATCATGGTCCGGAGTGCTGTCCAGAGGTGTCTTAGCAAGGGTGAACTTCAGGTGGTACTTACATGGAGCAGAGTGCACGTCACCATGTTGAACTAACTCATTCCTGAAAGCAGAATGGTTACTTTGGTGTGTTGCTGTACCCAGGCTAATTAACATTATTCACACTGCTTATCAGCTCAAGTGTGATCCACTACAGAGCAGCTGAATGACGTGGTTCTGTAGAGCTACTATGGGGTCTAGTAGCTTTATGGGTCTCTGAACAGCATTTCCATTGCATGTTTGGATGCGTCCCAAGTTCTGTGTTCTGTCCTTGAATTCTAGTAACCTCATTGTTTGCTGCTAAGGAGTAGCAGTCCTGTACCTTTTATTAATTCTTGACAACACTTACTCTCACATTCATCATCCTTCTGACTGTAGCAGACTCATCTCTCTAGCCGTTCCTTTTCCAGTCCTGTTTTATAAGCCTTTCTTACATTGTTGACTTCTCCCTAGCTTACCAACATCTAGGTATTGTATGAAAGAACTCCTCTCCCTAACTTGACATGTTTATTTTATTTTCTACAACAGACATCAAAAAGAACAGCAAGTGGCAGAGACGTGGAAGTGTCAGCTGATGAAAACTAACTTGCAGCAGATCGTATTGAAGTTCAAAAATGAGTGTGCAAGAAGCCAGCAGAACCAGGTTTCAATTTTTTTGGTTTATATTTGCCAGAGAGAATATTTGGGCCATGAAATTTAGAAAGTGAAGTACCCTTTTGCTTTCCTGCCTGGAAGTGTCTGTTTCCCTCAACTTTTGAAGGAGCATAGATTTCTACACAGGATGGCTAAAGTAAATGCTGTGAACATCACCCTGCTGTAGTGTGAAATCCTTTGTTTCCTGAGGACTGGTATGAAGAAGGTTTAAGCTGTACTTTGTGATACTGGCATAACCTGCTGTCTGTCAATGATACGTTCCTGAAAAGTGTGACAATTAATGATTCGATAGATAGTAAAGTAATTTTTCCTATAAGCATGCCGTAACAGGGGGAAAATGCAGAAACTTATGAAGTACATGCAACTGAAATGCACAGGGACAGTATGCATGGTGTGGAGGGAGAGAGACTATCTCCCCTTTCTTTGTAAAGGGACTACTGGTAGTTAGAGATTTGCTTTGATTCTCTCTGTGATTGATTGGCCACAATTTCTGCTGAATTAAGTATCTTAAGTAGTCAGCTAGAACCAGTGTTATGTAGTCATTTCTTTAAAAATCCAGCAAGTGAAGTAACATATGCAGCAGATGATGCACATTTTATCCTTATAAAGTAACCTGTAATATGAACTACTTTATTGTAACATAAACAAGTCATCCATGAAACTTTTTTTATTCTTCAGTTCTGGATGTATTCATATGCATTTGGGATTGAGTTGATCTTTTCAAAGCAAATACAGCCTGCTCTCTCTACCCTGATGACATGTTAGCAAGAGCAGAATATATAAAGCAGATAGCCTAGTGCTTTGGCTGTATGTAGTAGAAAAGTAAGCGCTTACTTTGACAAGAACACTGAATTGGTTATCAGTGGATTCATGCGAAGTGCAACATAGCACTTATTTTTGAATCCCTTTACCAAGAGCAATATTGTAGGAGGAATATGGAGCTTCAGTTAATCTTCTCATTAATATAGCTTTTGTCTAGTCATTTTCTGTATAGATCATGTACTCTGGAAGTACTTCAAATTCTGAAATCCTATTCTGTCTTAAATTCTAGTGACCACTAGCTGAAGATTCCTAACATATCACAGGTATGAAAAGCTATTATTCAGTGTGTTTTCCAGAGGGGAATTCAGACCCTAAAGAATTCTGGCAGGGACTGGTATGTTCAAAAATTCCCTTTTGATTTGTGCTGCTGGATACTTTGGATTATGTTATGAAAAGGATGTCCAAGGTGTTTTCAGAACAAGCCATGTAATAGTGCATATCAGGAGCCTGTGCAGATGCCATTATCCATGCTATGCCAAAGGTCATGGGAGTCTGTAAATTGAGTAAATGTCATGTCGTTCTTCCCCCCCCCCCCCCCCACACACACACTTTTAGCTGGATCTATTTGGTAGAAGGAATTTTAGTAGAAGTACTCCACACCTGGAGTACTGTGCCCAGTTCTGGGCTCCCCAGCGTAAGAGAGTTCTACTGGAGCGAGTCTAGTGAAGTTTTCCTTCTCTGCTGGCTGCTGGAAGCTGGAGTATTAGAGAGCTTTTCTTAGAAGATGCACTAACCATGGTACTACCTTAACACTGTGGTTTCTCTTTCGCTCATTTTTCAGGTTAGCTGGAAAAGTAGTTGGAAACACCAATAAAAATTGTAATGCCCTTCACCATGATAAAGTACTTGTTCAAACAGCTGATTACCTTTTTAAACCAGAACTTTGTCTTTAAAACAACAGAAGGTAAGTAGTTGGTTAAGCTTTTGTTCTGTTTTTTTAACTAGTCCTGTGTTTCCCATTGACTTTTTCCTTCAGTTAAAATAGACAATCTGAAGTCAGGGCATAATCCTGGCTTTGTCATGAACACACATTGGCACAAAGTAAAAGGAAGTGAAAAGCAAGGATGGGGCTCTGGATTGTATTGCTCCATGGATAAGCTAGAAGCAAGTGATACCATGGAGGCACAACTCGCTTTCTCTTTCCCTCGGATGCTTTGAAGATCTGTCATTAACATGGAGTCTGAGCACCTCACTAGCATTAGTATATTTATCTCTACTTCCCAGGAACTCTGAGCTGACACATCAGCAGAGCTCAGTGTAGCCCCAAGCTGAGGTATTAGCTTCATTCTGAAAACAGCACAGATAGATTAGAGTCACCTGAGCCAATAGCCCTGCCTTTTATTAGGGTTTAGTTTCAGTGCCCTACCTAACTGCTGCTGGTCCAGATTTGAATGGTCCCTGCTAGCTTGAGCATGTGATAACGTAATCTCAAAGAGATTAAGGAGGTAGACAGGGTTAGGTAGAGAATTTTTATGAGGAATTTTGGAATTCCAATTACTGGGCATTTTTCCTTTCCAGTTTCCACTAGTGAAGCACTCTGGGGGAAAAAAAAAAAAAAAAAAGACCCTCCTGGAGCAGTGTGTTTTCTGTGAAGCCTTATTAAGGTCTGCCTAGTCCCCTAATATTTTGTGCCCTGCAGATGATATTTTCTTCACCACAGGTGGCTGATAAAGGAAGTTATAGACCTCTTTCTAATTCTGTGCTTAGCAAAGGTGGTCAAAACACTGACTGTGATGAATGTGGGAAATACTGTCCAGTACATGTTTTCAGAATTCTGAGGCAAGATCCTGGAAATGTTCGGATCTTGCTTCATAGCACAATAGTTCTGTTAAATTAAGGGAGTCATTCTGTTGCTGATGATCAGACCTTGTATTCGTTCACATTCTGGTGAAATAATACTAAGCTGTATTACTTCTGATAACTCTTTGCAGAAACAGATCACCAACATGATCCCTAAAAGATCTAGATGAGCAAGCTGAGCTATAAGCTCCAGTCAAACACTTGGGTCATGCATGGTGCAACCAGTTTCCATTTCTCAGTCTTCTACTCTTTTACCTAAAGGTGACAGTTTTTCTTGTAGAGGGAGGAGTTTTCTTGGTCATATTCTACCTCTTAATGGGAAATGCATGGAGGAAATAACTGCAGTCAACACGCTCATTGAAGTGAGGCTATTGAAGATCTAGCCCTGATGAGCTGTTACAAACACTCTTGTGCCTTCCTAAAGCAGAATTTTGAGGTCCCGGGTGTTGCTGACATTCTGCATCATTCTGCAACCCTAAATCAATGTGTCACATTGTCACTACATTCCTGGGCTGTCCCGCTGTTGATTGTGTGGCAGCGTCTTCAAGGGCTCTGAAGAATGCAGTGCTCATGGCACTGATGTAAGCCATGTACCTCAAGGGCAGGATCAGCTGCCTGACAGCAAGTGTCATTTGTTAACTGACATTCCTGATTTACTTAGCTTTCCTTCTGATTGGTCCTATTTAAAAGCACCATTGCCAGTAGCATATGACACTGGCTACAGATGCTTCTTACTACAAACAGCCCAACAAAGAAGATCCCTGTCACCTCTTGCCCTGCTATCCCAGTTGCTTGCCTGTTAAACTTGCATAACATCTGCCCTGGCTGCTCCTGTTGTGAAGCAGTATTCACAGTTCCATGGTAATGCAAACCACCGAGGCAAAGCTGTGACACCCAACTACTTCAGTCTTCTATTTGGCATTCATTGCTCTCTCCCAACAGCATCATACACCTCCAGAGAGTTCATAGTGCAGCCCTCTGGAGCAGAGAGCGGTAAAGAGAGATCCATTGACTTCTGGGAACTCAACCTAGATTGATGCCACAACATAAATTATGTGGACTGTCAATAAAAGCAGACAGCAGAGAAGAATCCCTGAGGTTCAGGTTGTATTTACAGTGTGCAAAAAGGATGTGATAAGCTGGTTTTTGCTATTCAAACTTCCACAGCTCCTTAGAAGTGCCCCCTTTCTTCCCTCTTTCCCTCAAGCACAGCAGCTTATGCCATTAAGTCTCAGCTGTGCCAGTTACGCACCAGCCTTGCTGAAGGCTTTTGACTGAGGAGGTGTGTTCATATTAAATCTTCAGTGACACTGTTAAAGCCAGTTGGACCCCAGACAGGTGCAGAATTTGTCTAAGACTCCCTGTTTTCTCAGTTCCTGAAGCAGAGAATACCATGTGTAAATGGTGGACATTAGTGGTGGCATCACTTCTCTCCTCAGTTCTCTTGCGAGCATGCTTGTTGCACAGAGAGCTTCCCATTTGAGAAGAGCAGCACCGTTAGAAAAGAAGGATGATGTGAAAGGGCAAGAGAGTGAATCACAGACTCAGGGCTCAAGCTCGTTCAAGGAGAAGGTTCTCAAAGTCACAGAGCTCCAGACACTTTAATTAGGCAGTGAAGAATATGTTCAGTTTAGATAATGTGGCTTCAAGAAGTAGAATTGAAGCAGGAAACATGAATTGATCTTTAAAGTATCCTGTCAGATGCAGAAAAGTTTGAGTTGAATTCTGTTATGTCTCAACTCATGTTATTAACATTCCTAATCTTTCTGTGAGCTCCTGTGGTTTCAGGAGCTCCTGCAGTTTCAAGAAATTCAATCTGCTGGAAAGAACATCTCTCTTGTTTGCCTGTCGGTGAAAGGCATAAGGGAAGATTTTTGACTGTATGTATTTTGGGTTAAGTAGTCTGTCTTTTGCTCAAAGGTATTCACCAGTGTTTTCCGTGTTTGTTTTTTAAGGCAGTTTATTAAACTGAAACAGGAAATGATGGCTGTGCTCTGATTTAGCAGATGTTTGAGGTTTTAAAAGGTATTGTTAATGGACTCTAACAGTATTTGTTAATATGATGCCAAAAGCTAAAGCTGTATTTATGCTAGAGGAGATTAGTTTAAGCCTACCGGTGCCCTTTCTTAATAACAGTTTGACTTTCAGAACTGCATCATTAAGCACTTCAGCCCAGGGACAGAGCCTGGTGTTTGTCCATCAAATTCTGCTATCAGTTACACACATTTCAGTCTCAGAATGCTTTAAGCGTCATGCACAGTGGAGAAGCAGTCTTACCCCGAGAAGGTGAAGAATGACAGAAGCCATCCAAAGCAAAACAGTTTGATACAATTTGATGCCTGTCAAAAAACAGGTTCAGTTTACCTGGACCGTTATTCTAGAAACGAGGTACAAGGTATCACTGAGGATAAAGCCTTGTGCTTGCTTAAGGAGTTTTCCCAGAGGTATGCTTTGTTCTGGTATATAATAGCTATTTGATATTTAACTCATCTGAGCTCTAATATAAAGATGTGCAGTATAAAATAAGCTAGTGGGTATCAGTGTTTCCATTTTGCAAGTGTTGCATAACTGAAAAGCCCAAACAGATCTTAGTGGTTTTTCAGTCTCTGGGGCACTGATGAAATGTCATGTGTTCCCTCAGTGTAATTCTGACAGCATTTCTGAAGAACCCTGTTGTGTATAGTGCACTGAGAGCTGAGGTGGACAGAAGGTGGTAAGGGAAACATGTCATTGCTGCTTTGTAGTATGGTTCCAAAAAGCGGGTGAGAAGCCTTTCTTGCTAGAATTTCTGGAGAATAAGTATGCTGCATTTGTATGAACTGAGGAAGCTGAACAGTGGGCTTAAAAAAAAGGAAGGAAAAAGCTCAAGTTGTAATGCAAAGTGACTATGCAAAAAAATTAACATGAACAGATTGTTTTCTTTTGTGAAGACTATCAGAACAGCTGACCAGCATGTGTATTGGCCCCACACTGTTCTGGGAAGATCCTGCTGCTGATTCTTCACTTTGAAAGTGCAGGTTTATCATCTTAAGGGGAACATTTATCTCAAAATCAGAAGTATGCAGAGTACTGTCTGACTAGTAGCCCCAGCTCTGTGCTGCAATCAGCAGGAGTTGGTTCAGTTCTGAGGTATTGTTCCTTTCATGTCAGTGGGAATGCTTAAGTGTCTCTCTTCTTATTTTTGCATTATCTCTTTGGAGGCATGAAAGAGACATTTGCACCAGGTTTAAAAGAGCTGTGATTGAGCTGTGTAAATTCTGAAAGGAAGCTAATTAGTTTCCATTTCAGGCAGTAACAACCAGCAGTGTGGAAGTCCCCTTCTTCCATGGACTCTGGATTTCTCTGGCACACAGTAAGGTAAATGAGCAGTTCGCAACACAGTTCATGTACATCCATAGAGGCTGGAAGCGATATTCCTGACCCAGGGCTAGTGAGACAAGAAGTTCCAGGAGGTGCAGCTGACATTCTAGACTCACGGATGACAGCAGCAAAATTTCTGCTACGTTAACTCTCCCACCACCCAAATTGTTTAGTACTTTCTTCTTTTTCGTTTAAAGCTCAGGCCCAGAATATGTGGGAAATACCCAGACCCCAGTCGTCTTGGCTGTGGGAGGAGTTTGGACCTTACACCTCCTAGGAGTTGAAGCTTTTGGTTCTTGAGGATAAAGGTACTAATTGTATCTGTCAAATATAAACTAAAAAAAAAAAAACCTAAACCCTTTCCATTGTTTAACTTGCCCATCTCTGCCTAGAGCTTTTCAAAGACATTTATTCAAGCCAGTGTATCATATTGGCAGTGTTTCACATGATCTGCTGAAGACAACAGTGCTTTTGTGCACTGTCACACTTGAAACTGTGTCCTTGAGAAGGAGTCCCCTCTCGTAATGTGTGCGGGTGTTTGTTTGTGTGTGTTTTATTTTGTTTTGTTTTTAGCAAATGTAATCTCTCATGACTTTTAAGGGCCCTTTGGAGGAATAATATAGTTCCATCGTTATATTTCTGGGGGTTTTTTCAGGGTGGGCTTGTTTGTTTGTTAACAGACAGTAGTTTTATCCTCTGCTGGAATAAATGAGTCCTCGATTCTGTTTTGGTCAGACAGGTCAATTGACACCAGGGACAGATTGGCCTATTCAGACAAGCCTGGCTCCCTGCTTGTGAAGCAGTGCTGCTGGAAGAGAAGCCTGTGCAGGTAGCTCCTCCACGTGGCTCTGGAGTAGCAAAGGAAATGGGCTCCAGAAGCTGTCTCTTCTAGGTGTTTCAGAAGCGGGAGCTATCAACTAGTCGGTCATGACCCCCCATGTACAGAATTCACCCCTCTAGTGATGACTCTGGGTGCACATATCTGAACCACGATGCCATGTCACTGCTTGTTAGGCTGTGCAGGATTAGCCCTGGAGAGACTAACCTAAGTCAATAGTGACCCTTTGTGGCTAACTACAGAATTGCTGTCTCTGAATGGAGACCTCACTCCTCTGGGACTGAATATAGGCAGCTTCAGGAGTCGTTTGTGGTGAGCTGCCAGCACAGGGGAAACTAAATGAAATAGATTGAAATAATCAAAAACCAGTGTTAAGTTTGAATGTATATATCCATACCTGTGCCTTTGAACAAGTGACTACCCTTTAGAATTGCAAAACATCCAACATGTCTTCAGTTCAGTAGAAGTTTTGAGCATTCCTGTGAAACTGGGCCCACTTTAACCATTAGAAGAATTGCATTTTTCCAGCAATGGATATTAAAATCTGACATACAGGAGACACATAAGAAAGTTGAAGATCATCAGGGGGTTGCTGCTGAGATATGACTGCTGAACATAGCTTCACTCCTTTTAGGATCTAGATTTCCAGGAAGTACATACTATAAATAGGGCTAAACTCTGTTTTAATAAGGTGTTGCTAAAAAATGGGTTTGGTACTTAAGATGAAAAATGTGTGGTTGAATTGTTAGAATCATAAAGGAGTAAGAGAGGATAAAACATTTTTAAAATTCTGTGGCAGCAATAAGGGGCCCTGATCTCTCTGACCTTTGTAGAGCCCATGCGGGTTGTTGTGTGCACACAGGCTGGGATGAGGGTGAAGGATTTCAGTATGCCAGTGAAATTGCAGAGGGTATTTGGTTTATTGCTGGGCTCCATCAGAATACAGAGATCGGCCCTGCTGTTCTTGCATAAACATCTTGGGATCTGTAATGAACTATTACAACAATGCTTTTTTTGTTCCCTCACCCTTTCTGATATTACTGTTTATAGCTGCTTTACTGCCTGTACCCTTTAGCAAAGGAAAAGAATCTGCATGAAACAGTATGGGTAAATAATTCTCCAAAAATAAGGGTGAGAGCTCTTCTTGAAGAGATTTCTGGCATTGATTTTCTGTGTATTTGCTGTCTCTTCTCCATTAGAAGGCACCAGAGATCTCCCGTAAGGCAGCAGTGTTTTCGCTTGTGTCTGACCATACAGTGAAAATAAGTGGGAAGCTAGAAGTGTCTGTTCTACTTTCTGCATGACAGACAGTACCCTGCTTAGCCCCTCTCTTCCTTACGTTTCTGCTCGGCATGTTTCAGTGTGGGCATGCCCCACAGCTGTGTGCTCTCTGCATTGAAGTCACCTGTGTCTAGAAGTTTGGCTTCTGCTTCCCAGCTCTGAGTGAGATCAGGAATAGATCTTCATCTCTCGCCCAGAGACATCCTTGCACAGTAGGGTTCTGAGGAAAGGCAGGATCTCTATTGCTTCTGTAATCGTGAAGTCTGATCTCCTCTCAGTCTTAGTCCTTTTGGGTCTACTCGCAAAGTACCGTTTGCTTTGTTGCTGGGATTCAGTGTAAGAATCCTGAGGAAAATCCACACAAGTGATCCTGATGTCAGCTTTTAATCATATTTCAGACATTCAGCTTGTAAGTACACATAGCCTAGACAGTAGCTTTGTTTTCCTTTCAGATAGGTAGTTTCCTAGATTAAGGTGTGACAAGTCTCAGTGTCATATACTGCATATATAAGAGCAAGCCTATTTCCAGCATGTTGCCTAAATAGTAAAATTGGACAGATGGGTGTCAGGAGAAATAAAGGAAGAATGCAAGGATGACTATGGATAATGGAAATGAGACCTGCAGTTCATTCCCATCTATGTACAATGCCCCTATTCTGTGCAGTAGTTTGGTAGCCTGTTACCAAGGCAAGTGGATTAGTTCTGTTAATGAGTGTCTGCTTTCGGAGCAGAAAGTCCTTTTTTCTATTCTCACTGAAAAAAATCCCCTACTTGGCATATGCCTCATTTTCTGGGTTGACCAAGGAGGAAAGTTCCGTTTTCTTTTTATGAAAATGGGTAAATTTTAGTGAAATATTTCTGAAAAAGTATGCTCTCTTTTTGTTACAGGTTAAGCAAAGCCCCAGTGAAGGGGATTTAGACACTTCCAAGTGGTGACTGGATAGCCAAAGCCAGACTGGAGGGTGAGCCGCTCCTGGAATAGGCTGGGGGCCGAGGTTACCTGTTCTCTAGCAGTTGTTTCAGGAGAGCTGCCTTTCTGGTGTTTCATTTGCTGGGGTTTTGGCTTGCTCTGAAACTCTGCTTTAATATTTTATTACTGTCAATGTGCAGAGATGTTGAAACACTCTGGATGACCTCTGTACAGAGAACAACTCTGAATTAATATTTTTGTAACATTTTTACTTCTAACTCACTATTCTGTTTTGTGTTGGTTTTTTTCCACCCCTGGATCCTAGCTTTTGTTGAACGTAAAATCTTAAGGATAATAATAAAAAAGATTCTAATGGCTTAAGGTAAAAACTTTCAAATTTTATTTAAGTCTTTAATATTAAAGATGAAATAGAAAGCATCCTTAATGTGCAGCAATTTTACGCTATTCAGGAACAGCTGCTCTAAGTGTGCAAAGGACCTGAAATGGATGTTCTGAAAGATAATATCTGTTTTTTATCAGTGTTAGCCTCAGAGTGGTATAATCAGTTTTTATTCTTACTACTGGAGCTGTGCCTGTAAGAACAGCATTGCTTGTCTTCTGTGAACTCCAAGATCCAGGCTAACTGCATGAGAGCACTGAGGGGCTCCTGTTCTTGTTTTGTGTCTGCTTGGAGTAAGTGTACTGTTTGCATTCTCAGAAAAAGGTCTTCAGCAAGAAACAAACTATATCTGGGCAGCAATAGGAAAAGCAACTGAAATGAACAGGTAAACTTGAAAGCTGCCCTAGGGGAGCAGACTTTCCTCTTCTTTGATAGGCAAATGGCTATGGCACTTGCCAAAGATGCAGCAGACTCACTACGCATTTTTTCCTCTGCTTGAGGGAATTTGGACATGCTGCTAAGAGCTCTCCTTACTATGCTGATGCCGTATGGCAGGATTTGGCAACCTTTGTGTCAGTTTGCATTACACTTTACCAAATTCAGAATCAGTTAGGCTGATAGGAACTCATCAGGATCTGGGAGACGCTGTGTCTGACGAGGCAGGTTCCTCCTGATCAGCCGACTGGTGGTCCTGTGTCATCCTGCAAGACTTGAGTTCATAATTTACCAGTTCAGGACTTGCTTGGAGATCAGAGTTGCCTCTCCTGGTCCTGTGACTGTTTGTTACTAGCTCCGTCTCCTGCTGTTGAAACCTGCTTGTTTACTGGCTTCAGTGCCCGTGTTGTAGGTCACTGACCGTGAGCCTTAGGCAGGGAAGGCAATCTCAAGTCTCTCCTGTTGTCAAAGCTGTAGATAAATAATTAAACATTCCCCAAGGCAAGAACCTGTTATCCTACCTACCAGAGACAGTTTTATTTTGTGTTCTCTCTGTTCCAGTCACTGAATTATTTTACTCAGCTGGGATAACTGCTTGCAAAATCCTCATCCTGTTTATAAGAGTGGTCAGGTAGTCCCCCAAGGACAGGGAGTTCAAGTCCTTCTGACAGAGAGAACTGAACTGTCTCCGGGGCCATGGTAAATATTCTTACCTCTAGACTGTGTAGTAAAGATGAGTGTCCTCTGCTTTACAGTGTATCTGGCCTCTTTCTCCTTCTGCAGCCCTCATGTTTATTTTTCAGTAAACTTGATTTAGTGAATTTGACTGAATTTCACAGATAGTTCTAGGTGGGCAAACTGCATTTTAGCTCATTTATTCTTCTGCAAGTAATAGATGAATAGGGCTAGACTTGGATAAATTACTGACTTCTAGCTGTCCTGGAGGAAGGGAAGGAGCTGTAGAGTATAAGCTCAGTCCCAGCATCCCAGAATAAGAGAAGACAGTGTTTCCTTCCATGAGGAGGAACATGGAAAGCAAAATGAGAAACTTCATGATATCTGCTTTTTTGTAGGAGCCTTTCAAATAGGAATCTGTCCATCTGGACAGAGGAGACACATGCTCACTAGGACTCAGCCCTATAAAGAGCAGAGCAACTTTGGCTGTGCTCCAACAGAGATCTTGCTTAACTTGAAGCTGTGAGTTATCCTGTTGAAGTCAGGATGATTAGCACAGTCTTTAAGGTTGAACAGAGAATTAAGAGCTGTGCTGGTCTGGAGCCAGAGTTCTCAGCACCTTGTATGATGACCCTTTCAGAAGAGGGAGACTGAGGGTAATTCCTTGCTTTGATATATAGTACATCTGGGTAGGTGGGAGAGTTACAGATCCTGACCCTACCCTTACTAATAGCAACAAAAATCTATGGCATCACATGAGTTAAAAGCAAGCGAATGAAAACCAGACTAACTAGCAACAAAAGAAACATGTCATAAAAGCATCTCAAAACAGCAGAATGTTTTCTGTTATGGTGGGATGATCAGAAAAGATTGTCCTTCTCCCTGGTCACAGGAAATGTCTTGTGCGTAGTAGCTAGAAAGTGCTGATCTGTAAAGTGGTTAAAAGACACAATGTGCCTTTGATGCTTCTGCAGTTGAAGAATCGTTGCCAATTTGATCAGCATTCATTACAGTTGCAGGGCTTTGCCACATCCGAGAGCTGTTTTTTTTCCCTCTGTCTAACAGCATTATTTATTCAGTCCCCCCTTGCATCTTCCCGTGTGTGTGTGCAGTATATTTGCATGTTTCTCCCCTGCTCTCCTGTGTACTTCACCTCTTGTGACTGCTGCAAGCTCCTCCTGCAATCTGCAAAGGGAAATTTCCCTGCAATAGAGGCTTGGATCCCAGTCCCCTTGCCACAGAGCAGGACCCCACACTTGCACGCCTTTATCTAAACTGCATCGCAGCTTGCTGCCACAACTGATATTTCATCTTGTTTCCTCTCAACTGCAGCTTCAGGTTGTTTCTCTACTACTATTTCAGTCTCGTTTGCTGCTTCCTTCCCCTCCTGATAAGGTAGGTGGTTTCTTTTGTTTGACTCTCTAAGATTCCTGATCGAGAACTGCATCATCCCTGTATTGATCTGCTTCCAGCATGACTTTTCTCTTTGGTTTGGGTGGGGTGGCTTACTTGCAGTTGACTACAGCTTGGAATACTGTTGTTTTGTTTTGTTTTTTTGGCAGACAATAACTTAGTCACTTTCTGCAATAGGGTAAACATTTTCAAGCTGTGAAGTTACACAGCCACGCTGCCAGAGGAACAGCTCCAACAGGGTCGGAAACAAAGGTGACAGAATAATGCCTGTTCTCTGTTCCTTTCTAAACTTTATTGTAGTTGCAGAAGGGCTCAGAATGATCTTTGGTTTCTCTGAGGCAGAAATGTTGGGACAAAAGTGATAATATAGTCTCATATATTGTTGTGTTCCTGGTGAGTTTCAGTTGTTCAGCAGAACAGCAGTAGTACCCCTTCCCCCCAAACAAGGCTCAAGCAATAAAGAGGTGTTAAGACAAATCATTTTGGAATCCATCCGAGTTAGTGACTCTCCTCTGACTTGATTAGTTGTTCTTACTGTTTGTATTAATCGCACTGAGCTCAGTTCCCCATTGGAGAGCATATCCTATTTGCAGTGTGAGTGTAAATCCCTAGAGATGACACACAAGTGGTTGTAGTACGTCCTCTGCTTTACTTTGTTTTTATGTTTAGCTATTGAGGATAAAATATGCCTGGGATATTGAGGATAAAATTGCAGGGTGCACTGCACCAGCTCCAGAAGTGGGTGCATGGGCATATCCAAACAGCTGTATCTCATGCCTGTAAAATTTATGTTGTGGCAGTAGGACTGACTAATGAGACCTGGGGACCACTGGTCATTGGGGCTACTGCTACTCTGCTCATGGAACAATGAGTGGTCTGAACATAAGGTTAATATGGAAGCATCAGTAGTTTTAGCCCTAGTGAAAGTAATGATTTTAATCATTTTGTAAATTCTCAGTATGAAACAGCAGGCTTTATCATTACTGTCCCCGGGTGCATCTTATAAAGCTATAAATCGTAATAAATATTACCCAGACTGACTCTGAAATTATCTTTGCTGCAAGGAAAACCTTCACTCTTTTCTCATAGCTTTTGTGTATTGACATATTTTCAAAAACAAATTAAGAAGCTATTGATTCTTATACAAGAAAGTTTCACTAAGCAGCTGACCACCTTGGCTGCCACCAGTAAGTTCACTATGATGTAGAAGCATCAGTATGGGAACTTGATTTATGGCTATTACCTCCAAAGGTGTATTACATTGAAGAATAAGTTTTGGGACAAAGATGTATTATTATGTTTAAGTTTTGGGGCTTGAAGAGAGGTGCTTGTGTATTTTTGTTTCAGACTGATGGCCCAATCTGTTCCATTCAGAGACACCCAGCAGTTTTCTGCTTTCTTTGTGTTATTGTTTGAGCTTGTTTTAGTCCTCCAAGATGAGAACTTGTGATTTTAGCTTTTTTAATAGTTTGCATTGGGGATTTTAGGCCTTTTGAAAAATGCACCCTTCCCTGCTCTTTGCTGGGGATAGTGAATTCTAAGTGACTGGACCGCAGCAGCAGTTTGGGTGGGTTGCAGTTTAGTTTGTTTGTAAAAGGCTTTGGAGAGAGAGTGCCTTGTGTCTCTCTGATTTGTTCTGTGTTCCTTTTGGTAGTGCTGGAGACCTCTCAACTCCAGTTGACGTGGGGAGGATAGATACTATTGCAGATTCAGCCACTGTGATGCTTTTTGCAGCTGCTGCAGTTTGATCTGCAGTTTGAATCCTCGGGTTATAATATTGGGGATGAATTTTACCAAAGCCCAGTTCAGGGAGACACCTAAATATAGGGATAGCTCTTTAACTTCAGACAAACTTTGGCACTTGCTTAGAGGAAATCTTCTGACCCGGAGCATGAGGTTAGAGTTGAGTTCTTGGCTAAGTGATAGAGATGAGATTAAAGTTAGCTGGAGAGAAGCAGCTGAGCGTGATGGTGCAAGGAAGGGGGCAGGGGAGCAGAAGAGAGAATGGAAGAGCAAGAAGTGGCTGGTGGCTGCATCCGTTATCCTGCTCATCCAGCAAGCAGGCAGGACCTGGCTGAGCCTCAGAGGAGGAGGTCTGGTCTGTCTGCAGCTGTTAACAATTCCTGAAAGGCCATGTGAGAGCAGATTCACAGGTAGGAGACAAAACTGCAGTCAAGAGGTAGAGGCTATTTCTGGTGTCTTAGGGAGCAGATCTTTCCTGTTTCAAAAATCCATATTCTGGCAGCTGAAAAGCAAAATCCATTCAGACAAATGAAGAGCAAATCTTGGAAGAACCCCAGTTTCTACCTCCCCTGCTTTCCCTGTCCTGCTCTCTGCTGTACTTTACTTTCCATGCTGATTCTTAAAAGGCTTTTGGCTCGCCTCTCCAGGGTGTGCATCTGATCTCACTACTCTGCTTTTTTCCAAGGGTCACTGCCTGGGGAGGAGGGAAGGGACCAAGCCCCCTCTCCCCCCTGAAAAACACATATGTCAGTGTCCCACTTGAGCTCCTCCTGCATTTCTAATTCAGCTATAAGCGCTTTGTACCTCTGACCTCTAAATCTGACTTCATGGACCCTGCTTCGCTTTCCTTGTCCTCATCCTTTACCCTCTTTTCCTTTTTCTGCTTTAGATTGAGCTCCTTCAACTCTGGATGGATGAAAACTGTTACAAAGTCCGTGTATATAAAGAGCTAATCATTAAGATTGAATTGGCAGTCCTTACTCATGCAGCAGTCTCGCTGGAGTTACCAGGCAGTGAGGACATCAGGACTGTCTCAAGAATTCTTTTCTCCAACACTTTTTTATATAATCCCTCTTTTTTGTGTTTCAATAACATGATTTTGTTGCTTTAAAGTGAAAAAGTAAAGCCATTCAGTAGCTGTGTTTCCAGAATGCAAATCTAAGAAAAATGAATTAGCCCAAACCGCACCTTTAAATGTTCAGTGAAAATATGGATGTCCTGGAAAACAGTCCTGGATGGACAAAATCTACCAGTAGATTGTGCTGCCTTGTTGCTCTCTTTTTATTCTTTTGTGGGCTTTATACTTGCAACAAGAAATAAATGCTTTATATGTCATGCAGATATCAGTATCAAAATAAGTGCCTAGCAGTGCCTTGCATGTAAACACTTTAGAAATAAAACCGCCACTCTACCTATGCAAGCGTGTTTAAAGCTGTCTTGAGTATCACCACACTATGCAGAATCATATACTCCAGTGTAAATATATATGTTTGGGGATGAATTGGAAAACTTAAAGCCTGTTTTTTGTCTGCTTCTGGACAGACGTGCTCTTTTGCCACATAAGAGACAAACCAACCACTGTAACCAGCATTAAGCCATAAATCCGAATTTTTGTTGTTGTTGTTCATATCCAAAATTTTTGTTGAAGAAACTGAATGGTAACAGCACCTTGATTTTCCTTAAAATCTCTTTATTAAAAAAAAGACATGATTTTATCCCAAGACTTTTGTAACAGCCTGGGACCCTAGCTTACATTAAAAGGTTGCCACTTTGAATTTCTTCTTATATGGCTTTTACAGTTTCAGGTGACCTTAGTAGCCAGAAGTGCCTTTTTCATTTTACCTGTCAAAGTCACTGTGGCTGTTTTATTTTGGATATTGACCTTGCTACAGCTAGTCATGCTTTGTCATCTCTTAATTCATCATAACATCATTGAAGCTACAAAATATCATGTAGTGGATGATACAGGAAACATGAGCTGGATCTTCATATCATTTGGTCCTTTACTCTAGGTTTGTACTTAACTTAGTGGGCAGTGGTCCTGGTCTAGGTTACAAGATTACTATGTTACTAGGTTTCACTCGTAAAATTGATCATAATATGCTTTTTTGATACTCAGTTTTGTCTCTGGAGCAGTCAATGTCCAGTGAGAAGTTTAGTGTGAGAAATGCTTCTGAATCCTTAGTGATGATAAATTTTTGCCTCCTGTCTTCTCTTGGACACACCCACAGAGAGCTGCACAGGTCTGCTGAGAGTGAGCCACATGATAACGCGGGCCTGGATGCACTGAGTTCAAGGATGGTAATGTTACTGTGAGAGAGACGTGAGAGAGCTGACCTTGGGAAGAACAAACCATGGGCGCTAACACCTCCAGCAAGTCACCTCCCTTTGAAAATGAAGAGGGTAAGAGCTTTCTTTAATTGTTGTCTGGGATTACAAAGTTCATGAATACAGTATGCTGAGGGCGGCACAAGCCTGAGACTCACTGTCAGCTCCACGCTGGGATCTCCAAACACCCAGACGTCTTGATTAAGCAATGTGTCAAATCTTGTAGCAGAACCTTGCCTTTGGATCTACCTCAGAGCTATGGTCAAATATCAGGTAGTACTTTTGCCTCCCAGCATCTGTGGTTGGGTACTGAAAGAATAACTGTCTAGCAGAGAATTGTTTTTGAGAAGTGTCTGGGACACTGCCAGGTAGTTTGAGGGCAGGGAAGAAATGCTGCTGTTCTGGAGGCAGTGAGGTTTTGTTGCGGAGATCACAGCACTAGGAGGATTGGTTTTAAGTGTGGTGAGAAGACAACTTGAGCAATGCATATGCCCATCCCTGCTTTAGGCTTGGTGGGAGAGCCACTTGGAAACAGTCAGCAGCAAAAGAGTTAGAGGTTCTTAGTGACTGCCCAGCTGGGTGGCTGTACCAGTTTTCACTGTGAAACTAGCACTCAGGCGCAGTAGCCTGGAAAAGGAGAATGTACTGCTGAGAGCAGTTTTGGAGGCCGTTGTCACTATGCTGCCAAGATTAGAGATAGTTATTAAAAGATTGACTCATGCAACAGGAAATATATTTATGAAACATTTACTAACTGCCATATGGGCTTCCACATGGATATATTAATAAAATGCATATGTAAATAAACATAGTGAAGTATATGAGAACCTAGATGACTCATATAAACTGCTGGCCCAGCAATAAGGTAACTCCAATCAAATTTTAAACAATCTTGAATTGTTAAAATGTGCAGTTTATTCTAGGAAACTCCCATTCTCCCCTGGTAAGTTCTCAATTTGTTTCAGCACTGTATGGAAAACATGTGATGTTTATGAGGTCCAGCAAAACACTGAATGTTGCACATGTCAGGGGAAGGGTGGTTAGGGCAGATCTGATTGTGATTCTTTTATGCTGAAGTTTGCTGACAGCTTTTATAGAGGAACTAGGGCCAGGAATCTCCAGCACCTTGATATCCGACAACTTTCCCATGCTTCTGCAGGAAACTTATAGAAGACAATAACCTCAGAGTCCCTACACCCATCTTCATCACTTTTGCTACAAGGCCACCCTACCTTTCTGTGGCTTCCTGGCACACTGCTCAGCTGCACTCTGAAGGAGTAATGCTTACAGGAGATGGCTGGGAGTCAGGAGGCGCAGGACTTAGTTTTTGTTTTTCCTACTGGCTCAACTGACATCTCTGTAGCTCAGTTAATCTTAGCTACTTTCCACTGTTGTCACTTGTTTCAGGGGCTACAAAAGCAAAAATGCTGCATCACTGTAGCTTTGTTAACGTGATTAAGTTTAAGAAATGTAGGTTTCGATAAACTGGTATTCTCAAGCAGCATAAACTGGTATTCTCAAGCAGCAGTGGTTTCACGGGTGGTTCTAGACATACATGGAATGATTCAGAAAATCTCCTGATGTTACAGTTTCACCTAGTTTGTAGTTAACAGCAGAAGAACTGCTGACAGAAATTACATGTCACAAATAAGGTGTGTTCACTTCTCCTAGGCTCTTGATCGTCAGTGAACAAGTCAGAAAGATGCAGTGAGAAGCTGGTGCAGTGATGTGAGTAGGGGAGAACAGCCAGACAGCCTGAGATGTAGCATGCCACCCAGAAGCAGCTGGGTTGGTGATGCAGGTTCTGGGAAGGAGGCAGGATGGAGGAACTCTGGGATCCTGTGGGTAGGGGAAGGGAAGTTCTCTTCTGATTGTTAGTGACAGAAATGGCATCGATAAGACTTCTGCCACAGACTCCATTAAGCTGTCATTAATTGGGAAGCCTTTAAGACTGTGTGGATGTAAAGGGGGAAAGGGAAGGGACATTGGCTAAAACTTGGTCTTTCTCACTCAGTGCCTTAAGGAAAAGGGTCTCAAGGAGCAACTCACTTTCGTTCTGAAGAGCAGCACTGGAATGCAGTGGTTATATTCAGAGCAGTCCATTAAGTGCTCATGATACCAAAGCCTTCTGCCCAAGGCTGTGGCCATCCCACCATTCAGTGTGGGGTGTGGTTTTTCAGTGAGTAGCTATTGATGCATGTGGCTGCTTTTGGAAGGGGAAAAAAAAGTGATTCTGTGCAGCAGCATGTTCTCCCTGTCCCGGATCACCCTGTTGTGATTCCTGCCTTTTCCTGTGCTCCTCAGTTTGTCATCCTGTAGAGATTTCACACATGGCACTTCCTCAGAGGCTGCATTCATTGCTGTTGTCCTCCAAGCACAACGAGATCATGTGGAATCATTTCCATTCTTATGCTGTGCATTGCTAGGCCCATAATGAAAGCTGAATGGATGTGGCTATTTGGCTAAAAAGGCTGTTGCTCCCAAATTATTAATAGTTTGGAATTTTTCCTTTCTTTTGCGTTAAAGTAACCAAAAAATACTCAGCGCTGCAAGGCTTTTCTGTGGATTTTACTCCTGGGGCATCCAAATGCTCAATATTGGCATCTTTCATAAATAACTGCTTGTGCTAACTCGAGATGACTACTACTTTCCCCTTCCTGATCACCTTCCTTGGGATGATATGTCCTGGCTGTGAGATTGTCTGTAACAAACTGAATTTTCATTGCACTGGCTAGTTTCCCACCTGAGCCTTTCTCTGGGTTTGACATGCTTGTACAGTGTCAGCTCCCATGACTGAAAAAATAAATACATCCCTAAGCAGTGCAGTGACCTGTGCAGAGTGACTGTTCTTGTGGCACTATATCTTTTCAGACAGGTGCTTCCTTATGAAAGCTACTTCAGTGCTTGGAAGGGGGTTGGTTTTAACACACAAAAGCTAACAGCTATCAGTCGCATGACAAAGGGCGCTAGACTTTCCAAGTACGAAATGCTGTTACCCTATGCTCTGCTCTTTTTTGTAAGTGTGTTTATAGTGTTGACAAGTTAAGGAAAAGGGCCAGTTCTGATCATCTTGAATGATTAGGTGTTGGTTTGGCAAACTTCGGTAGGCTCAGAGGCCACTGCTGTACCCAGACATAGTGTCCAGATCATGCAGTTGTGTTTGCATGGATCTGTCCTGGTGTGACTGTCAAATCTACAAACTGTTAGCACGCTTTTTCTCTGAACAGTGATATTTTAATATAAGGGGGGGAGATAAACCGAGCTGAAATGAGATTATTGCCTATTAACTTTTCTACTGTCTTGGCAAGTTCGTGACCAGACACTGTGTTACCTTAGCAATCACAATTTTGTCATAGTCTTGTCCTTATCTTAATTTCTTCCACTTAAGAGATGTTGGGTAGAACAGGAAGCAGCACATTTGCTTTTCTGCCATATGACATGGAATATTAACTTCGGTGGGCTATGGTCATTTGAGAGTGGATCCTACCACTTCTAGTGTACCTTAAATAGACTATTGATCTGGAACCTGTGTAAATATAAACAATGATAGCCTGAATCGTGGAAGTGCTCAGGTGCTGGGAAGCCCATGATAAGTGAAGAGACCTGTCTCTTACCAGCCTGAATTCCACCTCTGACTGTAAAGGGTTGCAGTTGCATCAGCGGTTCAAGTAGTTGTCAGCTCAGATGTGCTTAAGTATAAATGTTGCTAGGAGCCACTTCACGGGAAGTCAGAACAAGTAGTTAAGAGATCCTGAATGTTGACTGCATGAAAAATTAGCCCTGTAAAGTAATTAGGCCCAGTAATTTTCCCATAAATTTTGTTTATCTGCTTATTTAGATTCTGCCATCCTTTGCTCTGTGAGTTGTTTGTTTGATTTCAGTGAGGCTATTCCTGAAGTAAAATGTCATTTAATGAAAGAGAGAATTTGGTAATGCATATAGCACCCACTCCTGTTACAAATAAGTGGCCCTGCTAACACTGAGGCTCATGCCCTTTCAGAGAATGGGTTAATGAAGATAGTGTCTCACTGACACTTTCCATCTCATTTCTCATCTCACGTCCTAGTTCATTCTTGTTTCAGTCTTTCACCTTCCCTGTGATAATAATCAATTTTACAGACTGTTAAGGTGAAAATAGGGAAGCATTTAATAGAAGAGTTTGATTGTGAAGTAACGACCACAGAAAAAGGAACGTAATACTTCCCGTCTTCATAGATCACTATGCAGTATTTCTGTCCCATTGCCAAAGAACCCCAGCTATAAATTAGTTAGCAGAGGCTATCTTGTCTGGGAAACATGCTTACCATCTGCTGTGGTCAGATCGTGGGAAAAGAGAAAGGGCCAGATTTTTACAAAATGTATGCCCCCTTGAAATATGTTTGACTAGGTATTGCTGTAGCACCTCTGACTGTGGAAGCAGATAGATATAACTACATGGATGCATGGATATGTTGGTGTGTTACTGCTTATGTGAGATTTGCAGCACATAGATCATACATCTGTTGGTGGAATCACTTTTCATCAAATGACCTTTTTCTGTATTGTCCCTTTTCTAAATCATCAACCAGCAGCAGAGGATGATGATCTGTAGTGCAGAGTTTGAAGGCTGCTTTTGACAATTCTTCATGAATTTGCTTTCTTCTGAAACAGAGATATTCTGTCTCTGTCATTTAAAGAGCTCATCCAAGCCTGAGAACTGTGAACGTAATGCTAACTGGGTAAGAGTGTTCATATATTTGATAAGTGTCAGTTTATTGGCACTGGGGATCGTGACTTCTAACAAAGAAAGGGCACGTAATTAGAGAGCTGAGACACAGCCTGTCAGAAGTGGGTAGCGCGGATGCTTTGTGGACCCTTGTGAACTAAACACCCATTGTGTACATCCCTGTGGTTGCAGGGAGTTCAGAGATCTGCTGACTTCAGGTGGTTTCTTCTGGTCCTACAAAATAGCTAGAAATTCTTAATGACAACTTTACTCAAGTTCTGATTCACAAAGATATGCTGGTATTCTCCATTTCAAGGCCCAAAAATGAACAGAAGCTTTTGTCATCCTGTAGGTTCTGCTCAACAGTATTTTGTGTTCTTTGTTTGCTGTGTCTGTGAATAAAGTGTGGTTAAGACTGAATTTAGGCATGGAAGAAGGGCAGAGCAATGGCGAAGGGACTGTTTTGTGCAAATAAGGAACAGATATTCCAACCCAAGCTGCTGGGGTTTGCAGCGCATCCATTAAGTGGGGTACCAGTGAAGCATAAATGCTGAGTGTGCTGTATCAGCTGGTATAACTGAGATCCAAATCTGGCTCTGTACTTCCCCCCCTTTTCTGTATATTATCCAGCACACTGTCTCCAATCGGTTACCAAGAGATAATACATTGTATTTGTTCCTAGATCTGCTGTACAATAATCCAGAGTATCACTGTGACAAAGCACTATTACACTTGCCATTGTTTCAAGCCTGAAGACCATGTACTTTTGTTAGGACACTGGATTACTTTTAACTGGGCCTACAAAACCGTTGTTCTGGAAAGAGCATTTTATAAATGTGATTAGGACCTAAAGAGATGTCTGTGCTAATAACTCCTAATTGGTAGCAGAATTTCTTCAATGATATCTCTCTGCTTGAATTTTAATTCAAAGATATTTCAGTATTCCCCCTATGATATTTGCATTTTAATCAAATGATGTCACATAAAGTATAAACTTGTTTCTGATATTCAGGAAACATTTATAAAAGCGATGTGTTCCAAGTCTAACTAGAATTTTGCCAGTGCACGAAAAATTGGGTCTGCTTCTCAGAGAGCAATATTGTAATGTTCAGTGATTTCATTTCTCTATATTATCTCTAAATTTGCTTTAAAATAATAAATACTTGAAGAATACTCAGGCAGTTAGTGCAACAAAATTCAGGATTGCTAAGAGGCTGCCTTGAGAGTGAAAAGATCTGGATTTGTATTGTGTCATAGTTCTTCTGTATAGTCTTGAGGAAATTACTTCATCTTCCTGTGCCCCCATTTTCCAGCTGAAGAATGGGAAGAAGCAGATTCCCATTTTTCCCCTCAGATTTTCTGTTTAACTCTTTGATGTGTGGACCAGCTTTTACTGTACAGAAGTAGAGCATGTAGCACCTCATTCAGGGTCCTAGACTTTCCTTGGCATGCACAAATAGTAATAACACCTTTTGCATAATTTTCCAAATTGATATTGCTATAATTTGACTATTTTCTGTGGCAATGTGATTCTTTTTTAAGACAGATTTCTCAAGAGGCTTCATTTGCCTTCGGCTGAAGTGGGATGACAGCATTATTTTTCTCTCAGCATTCCCTCTGAGTAGGCACAGTTATGGGTAATAAGCTGGTGGGATGAAAAGAAAATGTAATAACTAGGCATAAGGTTCAGTGCTGCAAGGGGATCTCGGCTCTTAATGTAGTCAGGATGAGGCCGTGTTAAAAGCTGGATTTTGTTTGCATTGCTTCTGAGCAGAAGGGTATGGAAAGCATCCCTGAGGATTACAGCTAGAGACTCTCCCCAGTTGGCCAAATTTCTTGGAATATAAAGCAAAAATTGAGAGGGTAGGTGGGGACAATGACTGGGCGAGATGGACATACGTTGTTCTGTAGTCCTCTACATGTGTTTCTAATCTTTAGGCCAATGGTTTGCTCTAGTTTTATCATCGGCAGTTTTATCAGCTGTCTTTGAGTGGTCCCAGGACTGAAAAGAACACTAGAGATATCTTTGTTCCTTTGTCTGGATCCGTGCTGAATTCAGCTCCCTCGTACTGGGGACCTGCCTTAGCATTCCTGATCCTGGGATGGTGCTTTTTATCTACAGTTGTAGAGCAGAGAAGGGAGGATGGGAGAGAATGTAATGAAAATGAGGGAAATCAGGGTGACAAAAGGAAGACGAGTTGTAACAGACCTTACAGTTGTGTTGTACTAGCTGTACAGGGATGGGTGACAGGGATGGGGGGACCTGAGCCCCCTAAACCCTTGATTTCCACTTGGCAGATGTGATCTAGGGGCTTTGACAGGATTGACTTGTTTATGATGAGGATGTTTTGCATTAGGTTATAAAGAACCTGGTTAGATTCTATATTTTTTTAATCTAAATATTGCTTCTTGAACCTGGTTTCAGAAATATAACCCATGCCTTCAAAATGGCATTTCATGCTTATGCTGCAGTAGGTTCCTTATAGCAATTGTATTTTACTCCTTGGCATCTCTTAAGCATAATTTGTTTGTCTGAGTTGACATCACCATGTGAATTTTCTCTCTGAAGGGTAAATGATTTGGCTCTTTCATTGTTTTAGATGCCAGATTTTCAATTCTGTAGATGTGCATTCAGGATGGAAACCATGGGCTTGGGTCCAGATTTTGGACACTACAAATTTCAGTACTGTTTTGAAGTAAGATTCTGGATTGGCTCACTGTGAAAACTTGGAATGGTAGGAAAGCTAAAACAGAGAGAGGTTGAAATGTGATCATACCTCATTAACAGTCTTAAATAAAAAATAGGCAATTTAGTTTTGTTACAACCAGTTCAGTTATAATCCTGTGTCCACAATGTTAATGAGGACATTAAGATTAAAAGACAAGGAGGTAGAGGGTGTTAACATGTAAAATCTGGCTGCTGGCTTAACTCATCTAGATTTGTCCTTCTTTCAGATGTTAATGTCTGGTTGGACCACTCTCTTTCTGTAGTCTGCTCCCCTCTCTCAGAGAACTCGTGTGGTATTTCAGGGTCTGAGAACTAAAATTCCACGCTCCTCAAAATCCTGCCCTGCAGTAACTAGTAACAACATTCCTTTCATGGCGCATAGTTCCTGCAGCTAACCTCTCCCTCCATAGTGAAGAGAGAGGCTTTCTTTCCCCTCTTTCATTTTTCCTTGCAAGTGATAACTGTTTTCACTCTCCTTTTGTATTCCAAAGGTATCAACTAGCCTTATCTCAGATGAACATATCCAGTTAACTCAATCACTATCCCTTAATATTTACCTCTGATATTTGCAGCTGTTATTTAAATTTTGAAAAAGAGCTTGTGTGCCTAAAAGCTGGTCTGTCTTTAAAGTGGAAAGCTGGAAACCATAGACTTTGCTTTGCTTAGATCATGGCATCCTGTACAAAAAGGCAGGAGCAATGAAAAGGACATTTTTTTAATTTAGCATGCCAGTTTTAAAAGATGATTTTGAGCATTGATTACCCACTCAGTATTACACTACTGTTCAGGCATGCAATTGCTGTTCTCAGCCTTTTTTTGGAGGAAATTTGGGCAGGCTGAGCAGACCATGTATCTGAGGCAGTTTGACATCCATGCATCACGTTTTTGTTGAATGAAACTGCCTGGTTAATATATTTGGAAGACACATGCATAACATGAAAAAAGAAATTCTTTAACAGAGTATGAGTTCAAGCTTAAATACCTATTACGATGATGTCTACACTTCCTTACTGTTGTGTGGTAGCAAGGATCTAGCTTAATATAAGTGTCTGTCCTGTTATCCTTTGAGGAGCCCTTGTCATAGCTTAGGGACAGGATGTATCCCAGGGAAAATAGGTTTATTTCTGGCTGTTATCCTGTGCAAATTTGTAATGGGGAAGATTTGTCTGTTGCTGTGGCAGAGTGATTTACAACAACTTCCTTGCTGAAAAATCTCAGCTGATAAAAAAGCCTTGGGGACAAATGCATCTTGGTTTCCATGCTATTCAGTTCAGTTAGTGAACAAAGCAGCAGATGGCAATTATGGGAGAGCTGCACCTTTCAAGACAACCTGTGATCTCAGATACCCCAGAGAGGAACAGTTTTGTAACTTCTAGCACAAGTTGCTCACACATCAGTATTTCTGTGAAAACAAGACTTCAAACTGGCTATGCCTGTTCAGTCCCCGGCTGAACAGGTACTAAATGCAGGGGTCTAGTACTGCTCTTAGGATCAGACTCTCCTGCCATCTGCATTGCAAGCTCTCTTGAGGGGCTGCCACAACCCAAGCTTAAAATTCTCTGGAAGGGCAAAGCCTGACACAACTGGTTCCTTCGTACATCCAAGCTGTCTTTCACAGAAGGAGATTTGTCTAGACAGGAGTCAGGTACGCTGCAGTTCTCCAGCTCGGCTTTAAGTGCTCTGAGGCTGCTTTGAGGCTGGAGCAGTAGGCCACGGTAGAGTGTATGGCCTTGGGTCTTGGCACTCTTAGTCCTGTCTGCTCAGGGATGATGTGAACGTAAGTTAAGTATTTCAAAATAGCCTCAGAAGGCAACAGCAATGGCATGTAATTAAGCTATCTCGCAGGATTTTCTTACCAGACACCTGGTTATAACCTGCATTGAAAGTGAGTGTGAAAGTAAGCTTCGTTAGCACAACTGAGTGTGTTTTTCAAAGCCCTAAGCTGCAGACTCACTGTTGGAAAGGCCATCTAATGGGTCCCTGAGGCTGCTGTCAGCAGACACCTGTAGACACATCCACTTGTTCTTTGTAAAGGAAGTGCTTTCCTTCTGATTTCATTTGAATCTGAAAACAAAAGTCAAGTGAAAATGTTCACTCTAAGGAAAGAGGCCTTGAGGTTTTTCTTTTGTTCATACCAAATACAACACTTTGCTAAAGTCTTATCTGGTGGGGGTTCTGGCTTGCAGAACACCATGCTGTTTGTGCTAATTTAGGGTAATGATAGTAATAGTAGCTCCAAGGTTGGCTTCCTCAGGGGCTGGAGGTTACCAAGGACGGGTGTTTCTGAGAGCCATACCTGCCTGTGTGACCTAGACAACTGTGCTGAGAGCAGAAGGCCAATTGCCTTCGAAGAAAATTATTAAAATCCATGGTATCCCAGCTGCTACTCCAGTCACAGTCTCAGCAGAGAATGGAGGGATGCTACAGGGCATGGAAGAGAGAAAGTGAAACCAACTTTCATGTAGTTTTTGTCCTCACCTTAGAGGGCAGCACTGCTTAAAAAGGGCTCCTCGCCATCGTCTGTTCTCAGCACTGACCACCAGCTGAATGCCACGCAGAGGCTAACCTCTGTCAGATGCCTCGGAGAGACAGAGTTGAAACCGTCACGAAATAGCTGTCATCTCTACAACCCTGTATAGTGACCAGTGGAAGGGCACTGATATCCAGGAGTGTCAAACTGGCATCCCTCCATTGTGCAAAACTCACTTCAGGAATAAAATATGCTGGTCCCTGACTATTGGTGTAACAGGAAAAAGCTGGCATGAGTAAGTAATAAGGTGTTTCACTTTCTGTCACTTTTAATCCGTCATGGATGTTCTTGCTGGACTGTGTTGCTCTACTCAGGAGGGGCTTTCAGCAAAGCAGGTCAGATATGTGGGTGCCTTCCATCCACTCAGCAATGACTGGAAACAAGAGGGTGCACAAAGCAAATTAAGTCTGTGATTTCAAGCCCATCATGTCAGTGGTGCCTGTCTCAGTTCCAGGGGTCACACTAATTGAAGCTGATGAGTTATTAGAAATCTATCAGAAGCTGATGCCTTGAATCAGCTGCTTAATGGGTTTTAAGTGCCTTTAAAGTAGTTTAGCCAGCAGTGGCTGGTCTAAGGAGTGGATTCCTGATTATGATCTTTTCTTAGCTAATCCCTGTTCAGGACAGTGCTGCTTCACCAGCATCTTGGAGGAGCATTAGCAGAATTCAGAGCATTCAGTTTACTAATTACTGCCATAGTGCCTTATCCTGAAAGATGCTGTTTGTTTTCCAGGCAATTGGTGACAGGGTTTGAACCCAGTACAGTTAATCTAGCTCTTTGCTGTATGGTGATATGGTTTGCTGTTTCTCTGAATCTGTCTATCGCCCAAGATGGAACACAGGCTAGCAGATGGGCTGATCACAAACACTTGATGTGTAGTGTCGTTCCAGTTAGCACTTATGGAACATTCTCCCTTGCTGTGCAGATGTGTACCTCCTAGGTCCATCTCAAGCCGGAGGCCAAAAGGTGAGGTGAAATGAATGTTCACGTTCCTTCCTTTATATTGCAATACACAGTCTGTAAAGCTGCACACTCTTGTTTCCCTTCTGAGCAAGAGAAACATTCTGGATGTTTAGTGGCAGCAAAGTTTGCATTCGGAGTTGCTGTGTTTATACTATACAGTTGTTGAACAGTTGTCTAGAATACCACAAGGATGCAGTGACCCAGCCACTCGTTTCAGTCCTGACATAGTATAAATATTTGATGGACTGAACTTCTCAATAGATTTCAGTGGGAACAGGATGAGCCTTTCATGCTTAATGGGCAGGACACTGTGAAAACATTCACTTGACAGTTCCTTGACTAATCTGCCATTAAAAAAGAATGCCCCAGTGAACTTGTCTTTACAGATGAGCTAGAAAGAAAGTGTGTTAAACACAAAGTTTTAAACAGCCCCCATACCTCCAAGAACAACAAAAAATTGCTAGAGTATCTTTCATTTTTTCTATCCCTCATCTAAGGGAGAAAAAGTAAAAATAATGTAACATCATCAAATTGTTGCCAGCTGTTTAATGTATGAATGTTTGCTCTTTCTTGCAGTCACCTTTGACCATTTTGAAATTTTGCGAGCCATTGGGAAGGGCAGCTTTGGAAAAGTAAGTATTTTGTATACTAGTCAGCACTGGGACAGCTATAAATATAGCTGTCTGAGAAACAGGCAAATTAGAGAGGCTTACATGAGAGTAGAGACATAAAACACTGCATTGTAAATGAAATTTGACCTGAACTTAAACTCCTGGTAATCAAGAAAGAATCTTAGCCTGATTCCTCATCCATTCCATAGCCACAAATTATATTATAGGAGATTAAAGTGAAATACTGATGAACTGATCAGCTGAATTTCATTGTGTTTCTGGATAAGCATCTTCTAAGGCTGATTCCTCAGCAAAGCAACACTGAACATCATGATGTGTCTTTGAGAAAGAGCTGTAATCAGCATGGAAAGGCTTGACAAATTTTTAATGGGAATGTCTGTGAAACAGTGTTTGTAATTAAGCATCAGGTTACAATCACATGTTGGTTTTATTTTTATTTTGTTACAGACTCTCATGCTTGCGTATGTAGATGGAAGTTTAGAAGGTCATCTGCTGCATAGTAGAAAGGCACGCTGATGCCAGAAATAGAGTATGTTTTGCATACAAAGTTAATCAAAAATATTACAACAAAGATGTATTTGGGGGTGAAATAAAAAAGATCGACTGAAACTGAAAATTTATCCCAAATTCTTCAACTGTTGTGGAAACAAATCTGAAAAATGTCTAAATATTTTGTTTTACACTATTATAACCTTTCAGTTTTTCTTTGAAGAAACATTTCTTTTTAGATTTGTTGAAATATAACTTTTAAAAGGGCTAAAAGTCAAAACCCGGTATCTTAAACAAAGCCCAAGGTTCACTGTGAGCTGAATGAAACCTTGGGTTGCTCTGTGATGTTAAAATGTGGGATTCATTGCCATTACAGAGAAGTGCAGCCAATAAATGGAAAAAAAATGCTCCTCTTTTCTCCTAAATCCTTATTATAGAGAAGAGGGAAATTCAGGTGCTGCTCCCCACTTTCTGTATTTCCATGCTGAAAGGGACTCCTCGAAACAGTAACTGATTTGGAAGGGGTGGACAGTTTGAAGGAAAATGGTCAAGATTACTTGTTGCTATTAAATAAAATGTCGACTTATCTGTGATTTTTCTATCACCACTTTTGTGGTGACAAATTCTTTCCTCTCACTTTTCCTGAGCAGTGGGATGAGGTATTTGTGGTGATGCATTTGTGGTGATGCCTAGAGTTGCAAGGTAAGTGCACAGAGCTGAGACTTAGCAATATTGCCTTTGTTAGAGTTAATGGCTGGATGCTCATGTGACCGTGTTTTACCTGCATAAATTTGCTGACCAGTCATCTCTGATTTACCACTTGATTTGCTCACTTAGGTCTGTGTTGTACAAAAGAATGACACAAAGAAAATGTACGCCATGAAATACATGAATAAGCAAAAGTGTTTGGAACGTAACGAAGTGAGAAATGTTTTCAAGGAGCTTCAGATTATGCAGGGCCTGGAGCACCCATTCTTAGTTAATTTATGGTAAGATATTTCTCCTTTACTTACTGGCGAAGTCAACATTGTTAGTCAGGGACATCTTTGAGACCAGACTTACCCACTTTTCTACTGCAAGCAAGTTTCAGGAGCAGATGGTGCCTTGCCATCCTCAGTACTAAGGGCTTCATGCAGCTAGCTGTCTGGGCGCATTGGCCTCTCCACTGGCAGGGTGTCTGCGGGCTGTTCCTGAGGTGCTGTCTGAATGAAGAGAGGCCGTGATGAGAAGCATATCGCTCTGAAGAATGCTCTTGTGTGCACTGCAGACAGTGCCCGAGGTTCTTGACTGGACTTGGAGATGTGGCTGCTTGGCAATTCTGCTGATCTGGGCTTTGGTTTCAAAGGAATCTTGTTTAATTAAACAAGAAGTTTACCACTCACAGAGTTTGTTCCCCTTGTGGTCCTTTCCTAGGCAGGTATTACTCATTACCCATAACCCAGTTTTATTTAATGCTGTTCCTTTGCAAAAAACAACAGCTTCTAGGACCACACAGTAACAGCACTGTATTGATAGCCAAGTAGTGCTCTTTAAATAGCATTTCTTTTTGGCTGTGCTTTGGACTGGAAAAACCTGCTGCCTTCAGGAAGTAAGGAACTGCTCCATTTCCTATATTATTATCACAATGGAGGATACGTTGCCTTGAATAGCAAAGTGTAGGCACAGTGGAAGTTGTCTGAAGGTTTTTGTGCCACAAAGCTTTGGGAGGTATGAAATGGCTCAGCCAGTCTTCAGTGGAAAGCTGAGCGTAGTCTTTAGAAAACTGGTATAGCGCACTGCTTCTCTGGCGTTTCAGCTACCCCAGTTCACAACACATGAAGACTGCTGCTGTGAGCTGCAGGCACCCTTGTCTCCAGAGTGAGCTTGAGGCCTTGAACTGTTAAACGTGCACCAGCACAACCTTCAAAATGAAGAAAGCACAATTGACTTTCCAAAGCTTCCATGTTCGAATACCTCTCAAACCAATTTTGTCTTGCCAGCAGGCAATGAGAAATCTAATATGGCAGGGGAGGGAGGGAGGAGAGAACAGATCAGCTACGAAGTACCCATGAGATCACTCTGAAGTCAGCATTGGTCTCAGCTCTTCTCTTTGTTCTCACAGCCTCTTGATTCTATGGTTTATTTTGTACTTTGGAAAACCTGCCTTAATACCTTATTGATATTTGACTGAATTAATGCTGATCAGCAAAGATAAAAGGCATTTTATCATTGAATTTACTGACATAAAAATAATACCATTCAAATTTTATTGCAGAAATCCATATATCTGTCTGGGAAATGTGTACTTAAAAGATTCTTTCCTTTAATAGTGTGTGATAAGTGCAACCTGCATGCCCTGATTTTAGCCCTTTTTCAACCATCAGCAAAGGGATTGATCAGATCAGTGATAAAAGACAAACTAGTTCTTCAATCTTCATTTGATTCAGCATGTTTCCTTGCAGCAGTGAAGTACAAAGGAGTTATAAATAACACTCTATTAGGGGTAGAGGCTGCCAGATTAATTTTATTAGGACATCAGTAACATTTCAAATGGTGGGAGTCTCATACCACATGATTTTTTTTTAATTACTCTTTTTAAGGGGTTCAGTGGTAAATAACCTATAAGTACCGGATCCTTCCAGACTAGTGAGTAATTACATTTATTGGATATAGGAGTAATTTTTAGAATGAGAGAGAGCTTTTCAACGCTAAACACAAAAATGAGAGTAAAACCCACTGAGGATCATAAGTCTTTGAATAACTTTGTGTTCCTTTTTGAAATTTCGTATGTCGCTTCAGTGCTGTTAGCTGTATTGTCATTCAGTGTTTTTCTAACTAGATACAGCTTCGAGTAAGAACCATGGATCTGGAACTCCCAAAGCTTTGGGTATATTTCAAATTTTGCTTTCTCATTTGAACAAGCAGTTTCAGGCAAAACTCAGTAAGCAGCTGAGAACTGAACAGCAGATGCATGTGTATAGACCAGTAAGAGCAAATCATCTGAGTTTACCTATTTCTTTTGTCATGTCGTTACTGGCTTCTGATATAGCCTTTAGCTTTCTTGCTCTCTAAATGATACATGGACCACAGGCTTCAAGCGAAGTAATACTTTGGTTAGTGGTGATGGTCATCACCTCAGGAAGTTGGACTGCTGCTAAGTAAATTCCATGAGGAAGAAGCTGGTCACAGCAGATTGATAGTGTGTCTCAAAGGGATGCTCGGGAAATTGTTAAATTAAATGATGCTGCTTAAAGTGGCATCTGCATCCCTTGTTCTCTTGAACAAATGAGTTTATTAACAGAATCCTCCTTTTGACTGGTAGAACCACTGGCAGAGAGGGAAGCAAAGACTCGAAGTCAAGTTTGTCCAGTCCTCCCCTTTGAAAGGCTTGGGTTTTCGTTTGCTGGACTAGAAGTTTCGGCTAGTTTTAATTTTCTGTCTCAGGATGAATTTATTAGGAAAAACACGTGGGAAAAAATGATTCAGTCATCTTGAAGTTCAGATTTAGAAGAAGGTACTGCTTTGTAAAAATGAAGAAAATAATAATCTTGCACTATGTTCTGTATAGACTTTAGCTATCTCCTGTAAATATGCTCAAATGTGGTCCAGGTTTGGGCCCTTGATGCATCTTAGTGCCTCCATGCTCACTTAAAGCTTGGTGGACTTAGGTAAATTCTCAGAAGAATCTGTGTTGAGCATGCTCCAGCTGACAGGAGTAGAGGATAGATGTGATGTTCAACATAAAATCAGTGATACTGGCTGATGCAAGCTGCATTAGTGTGTTGTATGTTGAGATTTTTGGCTTTGGCTTTGTTTTTTAAGTGGCTGATAGTAACAGGTTCTACAGAAAATCATTGAGTTCCTGTTTTTCTAGTGGGTTTATTGGCAAGTATTCATGCAAGCTGTACTCACTTTTTTGTGGAACCTGAGCTAAACTGTTGTCAGATCAGGTACTTTGAGAATATTGTCAGTAAGAGTTTAGACACAGGTGGGAAACTGAACATGCAAAGATCAGGAAATAATTTTTTACCAAATGAAAAAGTTTCAAGAAATTATAGGCATTTCCAGAGATACTTTCTGTCCCTTTTTAATCTGTTTTTTAATATTATCCTCCTCGAACAATGTTTATGTTATTTTAGGTACTCATTCCAAGATGAAGAAGATATGTTCATGGTTGTGGATCTGCTGCTTGGAGGGGACCTGCGTTATCATCTCCAACAAAACGTGCGATTCCAAGAAGGCACTGTGAAACTCTTCATCTGTGAGCTGGTGTTGGCTCTTGACTATCTCCAGAGCAGACACATCATCCACAGGTCAGTCAGGGACTTCAGAGGAGGACTGATATTCATAGGCTGCAGCAGGGACTGACTAGGAATTGACACAATGCACGTACTTGAAACTGTAGATGTATTCAAAAGGACTCACCTGGCAATTGAATGCTTATGTCAGTGTTACTTAATTTTCTGGCAGAAGAACTTTTTGATGCATGGGATAAGGTGACGTTCCAGTCTGCCCCATGCATCAACACCATAAAGAGTCACTGCCTTCCAGTTCCTCAGTCTTTGTGGTGGATGATACGTCAAGCATTCAGAACCCAGATAGGTTCGGTTGTGTTTTGATTCTAAAACTGATCCAAACAGATATTGGTATCGTTGGTAAGTAAACAAGACATATTCAGACAGTGATACCTAGAATTGTGTGGTGCCTTCAACTGAAAATCTCAGACTGTTTTACAGAGTGGGAAAGTGAATGTCTGACTGGTTTGCCTTAGTTTTATTCCAGGGAAGAGACTAGTGTGTAGACACTGTGTTTGCTGATTTCATGTTCTAACCACAATAGTATATTGATATACCACGTGTGACATGTAGTCTTGAAAAGTATTTTGACCTGTTCAGGCATTTTTTTTTTTGGTTTAGATCTTTCCTAATAGGTAGGATAGGAAGCCATTTGCAGACAGTAGAGCTGCAGAGGTGGAATTGGAGACCGTACAGTAAGTCGTTTACCTCACTCTACCTGTGTCATATGGTTTCTGGAGTGCTTCATCTCATTTGACACCGAACTGTTAAGATCGGTGAGGAGCAAGGACAGATCATTAATGAAGCTGAGTAAAAGAGGCTCATGTTCTGTGGTTAAGGACAGCTCTTTCCTAGGAGAGTTTTTTTCCTAGTTTTTAGCTGATTTACCTTGTTTCTCTTTGATATGAAAGGACAAACAAGCTTCAAAGCTACACAAAATCTTCTCACATGTATATTTGCTTTTATCTAAAATGATACACTTCTCAGAAAAATATTTCTTATAATTCTGCAACAGGGAGCATGTTCTTTCTCCCCCTGTGGTAGTTGTAACATACTTGATTTTTTGCTGATCCTGCAAAAAGCTGTCTCTACTAGCTTTAGTTGGCTGCAGCTCATTAATGTCCAGTTCAGTCACTGGAGGGCAGGCCTCAGTATTCAGTATTCTTTGGCTGTCACACTTGAAGGTGTCGCCCATTTGCTTCCCTCTCTGTAGCAAACTGAAAGACAAAAAATGGGACCAAACACCCCTTTTCTCTGTATGTGGTTAAATACATTTCTAGAAGTGGTGAGAATTTCTTTCTGGTCGCTGAGATTCTTCATGGCCAGTGAAAAAATATTTGAGCTCTTCCAGCACATTTGAAGACCTACGGCTACTTCACATCTCTGCTGTTTCCTTTGACATAAAAGGGGACTTCCATGTTGTGGAAGAGAATGGCTGTCAGAGCTTTTGTACTGTGCTGCAGCATTTGATGCAGAGGAACAGGAAGGGAATGGGAAAGAAAAGGAAAACAGATGATCCTGATAGGAACCTTGAATTTCCAGATATCCTCCTCTGGGTCATGTCTTTTGCTTTATTCTAGCATCACAGTTGAATGGGAATGTACAAAATTTAGAGGAAATGATTAGCTGTTTAAGAAAAAAATACCTGTAAGAATAACAAAACTAATTGTAATCAGCTCTCTGGAATTGTTCTTACTTGATGTCCTACTGATTGCAACCATCTCTCAGAAGAATAATTATTAATGACAGAATATATATTTTTCCTTTAAAGACTTTCTTAATTCTCAACTGAATTATTAATGCAACCTTAAAAGCTAGTTCATGCAGTGCAGAGGAGCAATAGGTCACCCTCCTTGGCAATGCCGTTCTGATTGATTTATAACTTATCTTCCTCAAAAAGACACCTGACACTACTGCCAAATGAAGAAATTATTTGTTGGATCCTTTCAAAAAAAAAAAAAAAAACTGGAAGCAAAATGAAATTTAATTAGACAAGCTGTAAAAATACAGTAAAGCTAATGCCAGGGCAAATCAGAAATCATGCTACTTTATAAAGTAAGAAAATGATCCAGTGTGCTGCATTTACTGTGGGCTATATTACCAGCTTCAATAAATGGGAAAAACTCAGTTAAAGCTGATTCACTTCAGCAAAGAATTGTGCTTGGCATTTCAGTTCTCCTTGTATTCCTTTATTTCCTGCAAGCCTGAATACTCACAGATATCTTTGCAAACTGATACACAAACTGCATGCTATGTTCAAGTCACTTCAGGACTTGAAGTTGGTCTCCAGGGCAATGTTGCCAAGGACAAAAAGTATTTTACAGTGCATTACGGTTTTAGGTAGCAGTTTAGGTGTTACAGAAAAATTATACAAAATTCTCTGTGTTTACTGAAGCAAAATAACAACCAGATAACAAATAAAATAAAGGATTTCCCTTGTCTGGGATGCAGGAATTGGCTCCAGATGGACAGCAATGTTCTTGTTTTCTATTGCTGATGCATTAGGCAATGCAGGCATCAGATGTCCAACATTTTTTACTTAATTTCTGCTAATAACAGATGTTGGGGTGTAAACAAGAAGGGACAATCAGAAGTGTTAAAAAAGGACGGCAGAAGATTATCTTATTTATAAATATCATTCATAAAAAACCATTCTTGTGAGGTATAAAAATAAATCATAGTACAAAATTTAAAATTAAAATTATTCTAATCATTACTAAAGGAAGGAACATTCTATTCAAGGGCTGTTGAAGATTAATACTCATGTCAAGCAGCATTTGTCTGCTTTTTCTAAAATGTGAAAGCAAAAAGGCTGACTCTTAGTATTTCCGTAACAGTGTTCCCTCCTCAGTTGCAGAGAACCCCGAGGTACCAAAGAGGTTTTGCTTTACTCTGATTTGAGACAGACCTTCTTGTGGATAGCTCTCACTTTCTCAGGAGTGTTATTTTTCATGCTTCTTATTTTGTTTTCATACCTGCATAGATTTCCGCTCTGTGATGCATCTGATCTTGGCAACTAGGCCAGTTCAGCTACCTCATTCAGCCTTGCTTAACCGCAGGCACTGCTGTAATCTGGGAAACAAAACTGGCATGTGGTAATGAGGGTATTGGGTTAGCATTCTCTGCCCTGCACCTGCTCACAGGCACCAAATAATGAATGAGCATGAATTAAACATTGTGAAATAGAGACTAAGCTGTCTTTGTCCTGGACAGTGAGGGGTAAATCTTTGTACTGGTGGCTTGGCCTTGACAAACTGAGCAGGACACAAGCATAAGAGGAGCACAAGGAAGAAATCCTTATCTGTTATTAGTAGATTACTGTTAGTAGTAACATTTGTGGGAGCAAGGGGCTAAAAGGTCTTTACGACTTGATGCTGTAACAAAAAAATCAGTGTGAGAGGTAGACTGTTCCACATAAGCATCAAAGACGTGATGTCTAAGAAGGAGCACCAGGTAGCTGGGAGACTATCATCTATGTTCTGCGCTGCATTCCTGCAGTCATGTGGACATGAGCATCACTGAGCAGTGTGCTGGCATCCTGCTATGGGTGTACCATAAGGGGAGATACAAAGCAGAGAGCTGAGGGGCAAGATCTCTGGGATATCCCAGTGGGCTCTTTGTAAATATAGGTGGGATTATGTGAGAAGATTTTTTAAACTGCCTTGCTTTCAATCCTGGGAACTCAGTTCAGTCATTTCAGGCCATTTGTCATGCTGTGGTGCTGGGAACCACAGAATCAGAATCTGCTCCTTTGCAGGGTTCACAGCAGTGGCCTCTGACTCTTTGGTCTTGCCCTTTCTTGTGTGCTTAGTTCACATCAATAGTTGATGCCTGGACCAAGCACCTTATTTAGGCCATAGGAACATAGGAAAGAGCTGAACCAGAGTGACCTTGTTTTTATCAGTCTGGGTCTTCTGGAGGGCACGGCTTATCAGGAGAGGGCTGAGCACTTCATGCAGGTGATGTGCTGTTAATGAGGAGATTGTCGCCCACTGAGAGCCACGGACTTGCTCCTTTCCAACAGACCCCCACCAAAAATGAGATTCTTTGTTATAAAAACCAGAAAAACTAAAAGTGGGTCTTTCTCTTCTCCCCTTCACCTGCCATCTCTGAAAGAGCCTGCAGAGAGCAACCAGGGCTGTTTAGCAAGTGAATCGTGATGCTAGTCCATGAGAACAGGCAAGAAAGTGCAAGTGAATGCCAGGCCTGCTTCCTCGGGGGCTGGACTGCAGCTGCTGTGTGGCTGCATGCAGCGTCCCACACCGGTGACTGCACTGAGCAGGCAGGGGCTGGCACCCAGCTCTGCCTCTGTCATGTACCTGCTGGTTGGGAACACTGCTTGGGACAACAGAAAAGCAGGATCTTCCTTCTCCAGCTGCTGTTTGCCATCTACAATGAGAAGGAAATGGGAAAGTCACTAGCACTATGAAGGGACCCCATGGTGGGCTCCTTCCCAATATCGGTGGCTGATACACTGGCAAAGAAAACTGACAGTCGGAAGGTCAAGAGCCAGCATAACTTGTCAAAAGGGACAGGAATCAGAACTCTGTCTCTTCCCACACACTGCTGCTGAACAGTGCAAAGATCTAATCTCTGATGTAGGAGCTGCAAAGAGGAGAAGCATTTGAGCAGAAGAGGCCATAACCAGTGTTGTGGGAGTGCGCTAAGGTAACAGCCAGTAGGTATTAACTGGATTGACTTGTTCAGGATCCCCCACACACAGAGCTGTGAATTGTAACACTGGGCCTGTGCATGATCACAGATTACTGCAGCGACAGATCAACCCCGCAGTCAGAAAAGACTCTGATAACTTCAGACATGCTCTATATAGATCAAAAGGTTTGTTGTAAGGTGGAGGGGGAAAGAAGGTGTGGACATGCAGCCATTTTGGGGACCCAGTTATAATCTTCCATGTAGTAGAACGTGGGGTACTCTTCTGCAAAAGCAAGAGTAGAGCACATTCCCATCTATGCTTCCCTGCTTCAGCCAGCACAGAGGAATCTTTGAATATATCCAGTGCTAGCAGGTGTTGTCTGCTGCATGGGTCCCAAAGTCAAGAGCAGTATGTAGCCTTAAAATGGAAAACCTCTTCCATTAACATTCCTTTTCTGTCTACCTTGTACAATCATTCAGCTGAACTGGCAAGTTGCATCTTAGACTTAGAGCAAGTAGCTCTTAGACTTTAGAACAGGAATGGAATATACAAGTGATTGCTGTCTCCCAAGAAAAGTTCCCAAGAAGCTAAAGTTTAGGCTGCAATGTGTATTTCAAGCAGCAGCTATGTGTGTTTAAGATGAGTCTAGTAGAACAAAACATCAATGGCAATCTGTAAAATTTGCAAGTTGTTTAATTAACACTGTAACCCAAGGGCACAGCATTAGATTGATAAAGTGACTCAGCTGAGAAATACAACATCTGTAATTGCAAACATCAGGAGACATGCGAACAATTGTTTACTTTATCTGAACAAAGCCTGATGAGATGCTTGAACTATTTCCTACCTACATGTAGAAAAATGGAAAATATTTGCTAGTTTACTCAGACTAAGTCATGTTATCCGCAATGTATAAAAGAAAAGTATATAAATCATCAATAAATAAAATGATCCCTCTTCATTTTTTGCATACAGGGACTGATCTCACTAGTGCTAGGGTAGTTCCATAGGCTACATTTCAGAGTGAAAAAGATAAGAAAAGGACCTAGTGGAAATAAATCACAGGGAGCTTTTTAAAAAGGATTGAAAACTGGAGGAAAACTGAGAACCTGTCTTTGTGGTTCATTTCAGAGCTTTGAAAGTATTCTTGTATCAAGGGATTAAAATCATGCATTTTTCCCCAACTATTTTTGGTGAATCTTTTTTTTAATGTTTTTGTTTAAATTGGTCCTTTATCAAAGGTATCAAATGTAGCATCACCATTTTTCATTACCAAATACCGTACTGCTGACCATCCAGACAGTCAGGATCTAACCTGTGGTATAGTTTTGTTGTGCTCTGCTTACAGAAAAACACAGACAGTTACCTGAAGTTGCCCATTCTGGCTTGATGAAGACATCATTCCATATGTGTTACTTGAGCATTGGGGGATTGCACAAGGAAGGTAATAGTATTTATAACCCACTGGGAGTAGTTTGGTTGAGCAGATGCCGGAGAACTTCAAGGTATTACATGATGATAAGATGCATTGTGATTTCTTGATGCCAGATGGCTAGATGAATTCAAACTTTTATTTTAGTGGCTGCATTTTTAAAGGTAAAATCCTAAACCTGCTCATTTGTTCACTTGGAAGCCCTGGGCCTGGTGGGAAGCATCAGGAAGGTAAAGGGTTATCATATGTGTGCTTAGTGGTTTTGACAGTTTCTTTATAGAGCATTAAATTGCGAGATGTCTGGCTCAGTCTGATAGCAGGTGGAAGGCGAGTGATGTAATTAGCTCATTAAAAACAGGTAGTGTCTTGTAAAGTCATTCAAGTGTATACAGTAGGCATATCAGTTGTACGTTTTCTCCATTCAGTGGAAAGCATTTCCTTATAGCATTGCTATAGGAATTTTTTTTTTTTTATTTAGGAGCAAAAATTGCAGGGAACCTATTTGTTTTTAAAACAAGGGTGTTAAAGTGGCTCAAATGAGAGATCACTTCTGCTAGACATTTGCAGTTCCTTCTAATGGAAGCAAATTAAAGAAAATTTGCTTGTTTCCACAGTTTGTCTACTTTTAAGTAATGGAAAAAACAAAGACCATATTTTTTGCAGGCTAAAATGTGCGTTTCTCCAAAATGTGTATATAGACAGATAGGTGGACCTGGATTAAAATTATGCTTTCCATTAGTTCTCTTATAGTGATGTAGTTAATTTCATAACTTATTGTTAGATTCTTTATTAATTTTACTTTATGCAGGTTTTTTTTCACTTCAGTATTCTTCTTGTTAAAAGCTTCAATGTACTTCATGTTTTCTGCTTTCCCCAAGTGTGAGATACATACTAATGTGCTCAAGATTGGTAACTGATACACAGTAGATGCGCAGATGTAAAGACTTTCCCTACTGTGTTAATTTTTTACTGATCTAGTTAAAGAGCCATTGAGATTATATTTCTCTTTCTAAAGAAAACAAAAGCATTAATAAATAAAATTGTAAACAAAGATAATGCATTAGAACACCTGTAAACAAAGATAATGCATTAGAACACCTGTTCTACCGTGTGCAGAGAATACATATTAAAAGCTGAACACAGAAATTTGGCAAATATGTAAATGAGTGCAAGTCTGGGTTTTTTTATTCCTAAAACACAAAACTCCTTTTTATAATTAGAAAACACCAAAACCGCAGGGAAAAGAACATGGCACAGGTCACCCAAGGTCTTTGGAGAAATGAACCTTGTCAGTGTGCCCATGCAGTGTTTTCTGTGAGACTCCTGGTAGATTTCCATATGCCACAAGTTGCCACTCCAGTTGGCACCATGGCTGCTAGGTCAATGTCACCAGAGAAGTTGGCTGCAGACAGTGACTTCCATCTTGGAAGGACTTCTTAAGGACAGGGGGATGAAGTATGTTAATGAGAAAGCAGGGCCAAGCTTGACAATTTTCTCTGTAATCCAGCCTGTCCTTCTAATGGCTAGGCAGAAGACATTTCTCAAGATCTTTCTGTGATTTTGGGGGTGCTTGTAGCAGTGAGAGCCACCCCTGGATAGCTGTCTTGTCCCCTTCTTTATGTTGTAACTTGAAGTGGATATTCCCTTCCTCTTCCTCTTCCCCTGCCCTTTTCTTTTCTGGTGCTGTAAGGTTATTAGGCAGTGTTAAATAGTCCAGGGCATTTGCATATCATCAATAAATAAAATGATCCCTCTTCATTGTTTGCGTATAGGTTTCATATTTTACCAGAAATATCCTGAAGTCAAAGCACAATATAGTACATTATGGTTATTTTACTCTTTGGGGATTTTGGGAGGGGGGCTTGTCTTTTGGCAGTCAGAGTACCATTATTTCATATTTAGTAGAAATAAAAATACCATCATCATTTACAGAATTGATAGTATTACCAGCCACAACACCATCCTCAAGCTCGTTCATGTCCTTTTGTGAGGGGTATAAATTTTTGACCCCATCCGTATTTTTTGCATAACAATCTTCAGACACATCTTATTGAAGAATAACACCAAATAAGAGGCAAATATTCTTTACAGCTAAGAAACTGTTATGCTGTCTAGCTGGAAATTCCCTCTAGGCTATTCCACCAGATAAAAGCTTTTCCAGACCAATAGGGAAAATCATAATACAGCTAGAAAGTTCAGATTCTGAAACAGTAGCAAAGTTTTTTTCTGATCAGAGAACTAAGTAGGGAAAGGCAGCTCAGTCCATGCAGACACCTGGAAAGCTGTGCAGACTGTTTGCACTGCAAGTTGCATTGCCTCTCAGGTACAGGAGTGCTTCCTCTGCTGTTCTCTCCCTGATCCCTGACACAGGGTGGTGTCTGTTACCTTCTTTACTGTTTATGGTAAGTGTCAGTAGTACTGCGACCTTAACGGCAAAGTACATTATTCTAAGTAAAATTGACCTGCACGTGTAGGGCTAACATTTTGGCAGGGGAGGATTTATGTGATACAGAAGCCTTGTATGAGGCCTCTAAATAGGTGTGCAGTTTGCCCCTGCAAAGGGATAACCTTTCCTTCACAACATAAGAACAGTCATACTGGTTCAGAGCAGCACGTTCGTCTAGCACAGCCTTCTGTCTCTAGCAGCAGTCACAAGTAGATGCCTATGCAAAAGTAAAAACAGGCAAGCATTTTTAATACCTCTTCTTTTTTAAGTCATTATGATGTCTCGTTAGGTTTGGCACTAAGCACTACGTTCAGATTTATCAAGTTTGTTCGAAGTTCATTTATAAAGATAGCACAGTGAATGAGAATACTAATGAATTTTTTGATCAATCTTCCTGTCCTGTGTCACACTTTTTTCAAAATTCTGTAATAATTTCCAGTTTTTATTATTTTATCACTTCAGGGTTTTGAACAAATGCATATGTTCCTAAATGCTGCTATACTGCTTGTAACATATGTAATTGGGCTTCTTTAAGGCATCCTTTGCCTAACGAGGAATAACCGAGTGTCTCAGAGCTATTTTTCCTCATAGTCTACCTCTATATACCTACCATCATGTGACCATCTGGGGTATTGTCTTGTTTGGAGTCTGCTTCTCTGAATGGAGCCTCTCTAAGCATAAAGCCTGGTATGATCTGGACCGCTCATTGGACCTTGGAGGGCCACATTTGGGGAATTACAGAAAATGCGGTTCAGAGTTCTTGAGTCAGTGACTAGCTAAAATGCTACTACTGTCAAACCACAAATTACACAGGAAAGCGTGCAAAGCTGGCAAGTGTTTGTGGGCAATACTTCACAAGAAGGTAGGCAAATTTGTGTTCTTTTTTTGTTGTTTTATGTGAAAATGAGCAAAAAGAGTTGAACTTCAAATGTATAACTCTCTATTCACCATTTGCACTGAATAGCTTCCTTTTGCTTGGAAAAAGAAAAGGCACTTTTTTGTCAAATGGCATTGTTCTGTGACATATGATTGTTTGCATAATAAAGTATGAAAAATATAAGTTAATAGCTGGCTAAGAAGATTTTGCAGTAAGTATCAGTAAATAAATGTCCATGAGCTTCCAGAACATCTAATGAAATAGGTGAGGTACCTTCCTTGAAAAGCTGTTCTTTTGGTAGCAAATTAATTCCAGTTGCAAATGTGAAAAGCCTTCTATGAAAATGAAACAGAAAGTCGAGCAGTTTTAGTGCAGCTCTGTATGGGTTTGGGTTTGCTAACTCAAAAGAGGTCAGCTTTATGCCGGTCAGTACGTTTGTAAGTAAACAGTATATTTTTTGTTGAGTGCCTTCCGGTGTTTGCACCTTTTATAATAGAAGCTTTCATCCACCAGTGTACAAACATCTCACCTAGACGTAGAAACACTTTGCATGTTCTGTAGTGGTTCCTTTTACTTGCAGCTGAAGGACTTCGATAATGCAATAGGGACAATAGCTAAAGCTGATGCAACTTATTTACTTAGTTCCAACATATGATTTTTACTGGGAAATGGGGAACAAGTCTCAATATAGTATTGAAACAGACTGAGAAGAAAAAGAGGGAAAAAAAGATAAAAAGAAGCTCTAACATTGTAGGTGGACTAGCTAGATGCTGATAGACCAAACCAGAGTCTTCACAGTCGTATCTCTGTACCTCCATTTTTCCTTCTGTTGTTTGGTTAGACGATCTCTTATGCCTAAATAAAACCTTGCAGAAACATTAGAGCAGAAGAACCCCAGCAAAGAAGTCTTCTAAGGCATAATGTCTCTAGAAGCATGTCCCTTTAGAGCTTAGTCTTTCATTAGGTTTCTGCAGCCATGTTTCACATCACTGTTCTAGGCTAATGGCTGTTTTCCATTCTCTGCATTTTTTTCTTAGGGATATCAAGCCTGACAACATTTTACTGGATGAGCATGGTAAGTACCAATTACTTTTCAGTCATGCAGATGCATAAAAGCAGAGCCAGCAATAGTGGTACATCCATCTTAGCGTGTAGGTGCTTGCTGTGTTCCTCATTTTGTGTTGCACTCTCTCTTTTAGTTCATAAGCAGTTTAGAACAGGAGTCTTTTTTTTTGTGCTTTGCTTGTTGCTTTTGCACTTTGCTTGTTGTCTTTTGCTTTTTGAGCAGCAGCATCCTGTATGTTTAGGGCGCTATGCAATCCTGTGTTGCCTCATTATTTCTGGTGGTGCATCAGTGTTTATTAAACATATTTGACTCAATGACATCTATAGAAGACATTACCAGAGATGACATTTCTTCTGCTGCTGGTGGCCAGAGTTGTCTGACACAGCTTATTCTAAGACTTTCTTTACAGATGCTTAAAACTTACTCATAATGTAATCATTTGGATGACAATGCTTATGTAATTACAGGCTGTATGTAATGTAGGCTCACAAACAGAATGAATTAAGGTTGAATACATAGTCTCCATTCTGGCATTTTCTTTTTCTTTGAGTATTTGATATTGAGAGGGAGCTTGGAAGAGGGCTTGGGACTGGGTATATTGTAGATGTTGCTATAATTTTTTCCTTGTCTTTTCTCGGGCAAAACTGCAACTGTATTCTTGTGTTACTCTCTAGATTTTTTTTTTCACCCTGGCAAAATGCTCCCAGTGAAGATGCATCTGATATTTATTAGCTTTTAAGTCATCAGAAAAATATGTTATATCATTTAATATGTTCTGAAAATTCATGTAACCTGTTATGAGAAATCTTTATTAGCAACTTCAGTAAGCTACTTGAAGAGAAAAAAAATCAATACAGAAACATGGAATATCTGAACTCATAATTTCAGAGGTTTTAGTACAGACACTGAAACTCTTAAAGAATTGCCATAGTTCTCATGTGTAACTGGGTTTTCCTGGCAGCACCTGAGCCCAGGCTCTACCAGTTATGCATATGACCTCTAATTTCAAAGTGCTAGGCAATTACTTATTTAGGAGCTGTCAGCCAAGCTGCTGCTGCCTTCATGTAGAATAGCCTGTCTCTCCTGTCTCAGGAGTTTGTTTTCCTTCTGTTGCCCCAGACACAAATACAGTGGGACAGATTCTCTTCCCTCCTCTCCCCCCAGCTGCAGGTCCCCTAGCAGCTGCTCTCCCTCTGGCCAGGTGAGGATGGAGAGCTCCCAGCTGGAGCAGCAGCTGGCTCCAGCAACACCCTCCACTCCTGCTCAGGGTGAGAGTGAGAAAGTGCCAGTTCACGGCTGTATACCATCAATTCCTAACTAGCTGACAGCCTCTGGTGACCTTTGATGCTTTTCAAAGAACTGTTCTAGCCAACAGACCTAGTAGGATTGGGTCGGATGCAGTCAAATTAAGGGAAGCTCTGAGCACTGAAATGTAGGTCAGCATTCTCCCAAAGAGGAAAAAACAAAGGGGCGGGGGGGAGCACTGCTTCTCTGCCATTGCATTCAGCTCAGGAGCAAATAACTTGCAAAATTTCATAATGACTCTGCAATTTGGGTTGACTTAGGGTCTAATTTAGCCTAGTCTCTACTGCAGTGTGACATTTTAACTGTTTGTTGCAGAGGTTTCAGAGTTTTGTTTTCTGCGAATGTACCCTTCACTTAAGTGTCCTTCTGACTCCTTGTTCTGTTTCTTTTCCTTTCCTTATGCATCTTCAAAGATGTGTCCTTGCATGCATACAGAAAGCTTTCTACACACAATTCAGTTTTTTCTTGTCCCTTGAGCAGGTGTTTTTGTAGCATGTTTATCTATATTTAGCCTGGTAGATTGTGCTTGTTTTTCTGTACCTTTCTGTAAGGAATGGAGCTGCAGATTTCCATTCCCTCTCCTCCTCTTTCACCAGGCTTACAAAAGTACTATCTGAAAAATGTTATTTGCTAATATTAATTTCTGTGATGTCCTTGATTGAGACCAGTCCTCACAGAGTGTTAAGCACCTGAAAACAATCAGCCTTCAGCGATCAGACTCTGCTTATTTCTTTAGATTCTCCTTGCTTCTGTGCAGCTCTGCCCTTTGGCCAGTCTTTTCATCTGTGAAGTACCTTTCAATGGTGTTTCTCATTCACCCTTTCATATTTACATATTTACAGAGGTTCATCTTTGTGTTACAAACTGCAGTACCCTTTTTGTTGGTGTTAATCACTGACTACCTTGAAGGAGCCCTTGATCATCATTTGATCTTTGTGTATGAGGCTTTCTGTTTCAGGTTTTTGATAGTTCAGATACCTCTCACAGTGCCACACATTCAAACATTTCCTCCTGCTGCTGACTGTCATAAACTTACCACACCTCTGGGTGTGTTTCCAGACAAATGTGTTTCCATCTGTCATCCTAGCTGGCGACATTCGGTGTTACTGTACCAATTTCAGCTAAGGGGTTAAGTGAATCATAAATAAAATGGAATATAGGGCAAACTTCTTTCTGCACAATAAATAAAGCAGTTGTTGGACATCAGAGATTTGGATTGCATCTCACAATGCAAAAAAAAAAAACCCTTGGCCACCTTCAGCAATCATTCCAAGCGCAAAATTAGTTCCTTTTTTAATGATAAGTCTATTGATTGGGCTCAGTGACAACAGGGCTCACTTGAAAATAAAAGAATGTAACAGATGGGAGTTTCCAGGAATTGTAATTAATTCTTCAGGAGGTTTTGGCCAGATCATTTGTCTAATAAAATTGAAAAAAACTTCAGTTTTATCTGTAGTAAAATTGAAGAGGTTTTGGAAGAGCCTTTTAATGTCTTTGCTAAGTATTTTTTCTTGTACCACAACCCAAAGGTTCTGCTCTTTCTCTACGATAGTGCTAAAATATTCTGCCAATGTGGGCACTACGTATACAGCCCAGATGAGAAACATTCCTGTTTACTCCAGGATTTACTTGCAGATACTCAGAGCAAACTGAGGTGGCAAAGCACTGAAACCGTGTTCATTCTTACAGCCCTTTGGCCTTCATTATAAACAGTTGAGTAGCAGTAGCTTCAAATGGAGATGGCTTGAAGCTAACAGCAGACCACAGCCAAGTGTGCATATCTTCTAGTCAGTGATTACCATTAAATATCTATATAGCAGGGAAGCGATGGGAGTTTATAGTTGAAATGGGAGTATAACAGCCAGGTCTTACAGGTTTAATTTGCAGCATTTATTCTCTAATCTCAGATAAGTAAGTTAGGATACAATCTGTCCAAGAGATTCAGCACTTTACAGCTCCTGCATCTCTAGCTTCATATACTTTAAAATGTTTTCTTTGTTGAATTTACAGAAACCTTGTATTGTCTGCACAAAAGATGCTCTGGAAAGGTGAAGGAATTATGTAATAATAGAAGTGCTGAATTTAATAAGACCATTCTTTGCCTTACTGCACAGCACAGTGTGAACTGCTTCTCCCTCTGTTCTGCCCATAGGACTCACACATATGATCTGCGTTTTCAGGAGAACCAAAGGCTTGATCTGAAAGTGCTCATTTCAAGCACACAGGGTGAGATTTCAGGAAGGATGCGGTGCCCAGAGTGCAGCTCTCTTCTCTGGCTGTGCTCTTTTCAGAATCTGGCCACAGTTGGAGACTTTGAGCAATTACAAAAACACTGGCCTCAGGATTTGACCCTAAAGCTCAGTAGCAACATCTGGTGGTTCCCTTTTGTCTCCCAGTAGCCGATGTCCCTGTTCATCTGGTCTGTTCTTTGTTCCATAACACTGCAGCCACTGTGGAACCTTACCACACCATGCTGAGCCTTCTTCCTGCAGCCTAATTGGCATGATTTGGTAAGTTCCCAGGTGGGCTAGCTGATAGAAAACTTACGATTTATTTGAAGTAAATCATTTAAATGAGATCCAGAGAAGGGCATATTTGTGCTTGGAATATCAAATTTTTATTAATAGCCTTTATAATCCATACTTATTAAAACAGTTTCCTACAAAGTGGAGTGAGAGACCAAGCTGAAAAGAAAAAGGATGCAAGGACATAAAGGGCATATAGCTGCCCTGTCTGGATATGTCATTCTTTTCTTTCAAGTACTCCCCAACGACTCGATGTTGGTTCTTTTGTAGGTAAAGGAAAAAAGGACCTGGCTGATTTTGTAAGCAGTAAGAGACATGTGCTCTTGACAAATCAGTCAGGCAGCATCTGAGAGATGTGCTCTGACATCTCAGTCATGTTCTTCCAGCAGTCCAGATGGCTAACCAGAGGGACCTCAATTTTTCTTTCTTCCTTCAAACTCAAGCCTGACTGAAGCATCACAGATTTGATAAGGAAATCTATGCCTCAGTGGGTCTGTGGTCCCACAGAGCACACAGGTGCAGAGAATGGTATGGCCTAAATAGTGCTGTTAGCGGAGAAACTATCCTAGTGAGCAGTACACAAAATGCCTTTTTCCTAGCCTGAGGCAGGGAATAATGAAATTGCTAATTAATAATAGAATATGAAATTACTGAAAAGCTGGGTGATAGCTTTAGGGGGTCGGGGTGAAGCATTTATTCATCTTTGCCAGCTCCTGATATGAAGATGAAAGTTAAATGGTTGAGACATGATCCAAAGACATTCTACTCTGACATTCCTCAGAACAGCGGTCATGTCTCTGCCTAGTTTGTGTGGGTGGCAACAGTGTCTGGAGGTGTATGGCTCAGTGCTAATGAGTCCAGTACCTAAGAAAGAGATGGTTCTTGTCCCCCAAAATTTACACCCCAAACACTGAATATGCCCAGATTTGTATAAAGCATAGCAAGCCACATTCTACTGGTTCTGACTGAATCCTGATCCTCCCCCTGGTATGTCTCTAGAGGGACTGTAAATATGCCTGCCTCCATCCCTCTGAGCCATACAGCACGGTGGTTTGGATGCATAGGGGTGGTAGGGATATGCAGGTACAGGGCTCCTTCCTTTGACTTTGCTTATGATCCAGGGTGTATTTTGCACACAGACAATGGCTAATGCTGGAAGAGGGGGTGGGAGGGAAGAGAGGGGGGCTCCTATCCTTTACATGCTGTGTGTACATACTTATCTTTGAAGAGATGAACAGAACGTGGACATGATACAATCATTTTAGGGAAAATCACAAACTCTACTTTTTGTTCCCCAGATTTGCCCAGTGTAGATATTTTCACCAGGCAAGCTTAAATCACTCTTCTCACACCACAGATATTTAGGCAGGATTTTAGAGTTTTGCTTAAATCTTTCATAGCATCCAAATAAGACAACAGGAGTCCGTTAACAAAGCATCCTCTTTTAGCCATATATAAAGGTGATCTTAGTCTGCTTTAATCATGAAGTACAACAACAGTGAATTTCTAGCTGTTGAAGCTAATGACTCAGGGAGGTTTTCTCATAGTATCTCCTTTGGTAGAAACCAGTTTGATTTGATCTCTGCAGTTAGAGGAAATTAGAGGAAATTATAGCAATTCAGCCGCCCTCTGTTATTGCAAAGGAGGGTGATGAGTCTGCAGAACACAACATACCAAACATCTCATGGTTTTGGTAAGTCAAATGCTGTCAAGGATGAGTGAATTCAGTGCCTTAAGAGAGTGCATGAGCTCAGGGAGAAGCAATGATTGCTGGCATTTAATCAGAAAAATAAGGCTGAACTAATCCAGAAGGTTCAAAAAGAGAAATTCACTTCAGTGAAGTCAGCTTTGTGTTGATTACCTGTACGTGATTGGTCAGCTCACTGATTTGAGTTGAGTGAATAAGCAGAAATAAATTAAGCGTTTGGGGTGGAGGGCGGACAGGAGATAGGACAAGAGCGGGGTGGAAGCATTTGCTTTCCCATCCCTGACAAGTCACATCCACCCCTTTTACTTCCTTTTCAGTTTGCAGGCAGCAGTTGTGCATATTGTAGCAATGAGAACAGAAACCTGAGAGCAGAAATTCCTACCCCACAAGAGGATTTTCATGATGTTTGAATTTCTTGTGCTACACTCTTTCGCTTGCTACTAAGCAAAGATTTTGTTGCATTCTAAAGACATCCTCTGAGGAGGAAATGGAGAGAAGTGTTTAGCGCGTGAGATTACCAAATGGCAAGCAGCACTGAAATGAAATTCAAGATAGAACTAAATGAGGCTGGGTGGGAATTCCCCATCAGAATGGTTTTCATCAAAAATAGACCATTTCGTGGTATATCCTTTTAGACCAACATGGAAAGTATTGAATTCATGAGAGCATAAGAGACCAAGATATTAAGTAGACTAAGAGGTCAAATGCATATAGCTCAAATACATCAGGGAATATTTTTAAATACTAAATATAGTGGATTTTTTTTCTAAGGAAAAAAAATTCAGTTATCTTCCTCTCTCCACTGCCCAAAATTTGGAAACGGTCAAAATGATGATCATTAAGTACTACTTGGAGAAGATATATCTGTAAGCAGCCTCCAAGGTAAACTATTACCCATCAGTTCTCCCAGAAATTTTTTTCCTAGAAAATCTTTCCATAGAATGTTTTAAGTTTCTGATTCAAGGCTATTTCTGTGTGAAATTAAAGCAAATTCACTTACTGATTAACCTCTCTCTTTCAGGACACGTGCACATCACTGATTTCAATATTGCCACAATGCTGACTAACGAAATACAAGCCACCACAATTGCTGGCACAAAGCCATATATGGGTAAGAACTGATAAAGATTACAGATACTTGAATTGCTGTTTTATGGGCTTGATTTGAGGGCTGTGCAGGGATAGAGAGAGTAATAGAGACAGAGGTTTGATGAGAGTTTGAGCTCTGTTGTTGCTGCATGTAACAAAATGCATACGTTTGTTTGAGAAAAGGAAGGGAAGTGAGGGAAGGGAAGATTCTGGAGAGGAACCCCCCTCTAGTAATACTCCAGTGCAGTTGGAAAATTTGTGTCCACGTACTGATTTCACACAGCTGAACAAAGGAAGCCTTCTTCAAACACTTTTTAGTGACTTTATGCCATACTGTACAGCTTGCTTTAGATTATAAAACAAGATAGTTATACCCTTGAGATCTCAGAGCGTTTCACAAGCAGCAGTAAAGCCATGTAACAGTGATGTAAGTAGTGCTCTTACTACCTTATGTTGAGAAGGAATCAAAGCACAGAGACTTGTATTTGGTCCTCCACTAAACTAACACAAGTCTTGCAGTGTTGCATCACTAGCTCAGAGTTTGTATTTTTATATAAACTGGCTGCTTTAAAAACTAGTATTACTCTGTTTAGACCGAGTGGACTTAAAACTTGGTATTTTCATGAGCTGCAGAAACCACTTAGCATGGTAGAGAAGAGCTCAGATTCTGATGTCATTCTATCACAGTCAAGAACAGCTCTGTCAGCCAGTGTCACATTGATACAAGATCCACATAAGCAAGAGCCACCTTAGACTTTAGCTCTGATCTCTAGCACTGAGTACAACATCCTGTCTTCAAAATAGCAGGACAAGAAGGGCAAGGGTAGCTGTGGGGCTGCAGAACACAATGATGGTGAGTGCATGTTTCCAATACAAAGGGGGCACAGTTGGTGCAGAAGTTACCACCACAACTGGAAGATAAATTCTGAGCCTATTTTTCAGTCTTTTTGAAAATCCCTCTTATTGTATCTATGTTGTTGATATTAATAGATTAGGCTATTTCTACCAAGTGAAAACAAGCCATATGTAGCCCTAGAAATTCAGATGCAGAGAAGAAAAAAGCACATACAGGCTCTGGAGGGTTTGGCACAGTCAGTTCCCCAGTACTCAACACATTTGCACAGTGACTTTCTGCACTGCTGTGTATGAAGCACAACGTTCTTTCTGTAAAAACGTGATACAAACCTCGAGCTTTCTGCTGTGCTAAGTAGCAGGGCTGGTTGCTATGGTTACATACTGTCCCTTTCCCCTTCTTTGATTCACAAGAAATGCAGTTTTTAGGAAGTCTTTTCTTCCTTCCAGGCAATGTCATGGGACAGGTCCTGGGCAGCAAAACATGCCAGGCAACAGCAGGACTGCACATGTTATGTTCTCCTAAGGCAAAGTGACTCAGGAGTAGGTGGATCAGCCCTACTGCAGGTGGAAGAACAAAGTTTTCACGTATGATGGACCAAGTTTGCTGTCCTGATTCCCTAGAGGAGTGTAGAAGGGATTTGTAATGATAACTCTACTTGGTACTCTACAGAGGAAGCATAGGCTGAAATCTATTTATTCAACTGAGTCAGATTCAGTTTTTCAAGTCCCTGGTGGTTAGGAGTTTTCTGTCTTACTGTTACTAAGCTGTCTCTATACCACAGTGGTTTCTCTCTTGTTCTCATGGCAATTTTCTAGAGTGAGATTTTTTTGCAATACCCCATGTCATACCAGCAAAATAGAGAAGTCATCAGGGCTCTCTCTGCAAGAAGCGTGTTCCCAATTTTTATTAATGAGACTGCTTTTGTTACTCCCAAGTGTTCTGTACCCTGTACACACGAGCAAGTCAGCATACACACAAGGAAGGAAGACACAGAGTGCTTGCTCCCTAAGAAGATCTTGTTTCCCTACTACTCAAAAATTTTATTTTTCTCCCCTTTAGAAGAACAGTGCAGAAAACTTACTTATGCCCATTTACTGGCTAGGTCAATGAAGTAGTCAGGCAGGTAGAGACCTGCCTGATACCTATCTTTCAAGCACAGTTAATAAACATACAGCAGAATAACATTAACATGCCTGGGAGAAATCCAGCCTGGAACATGCAGGAAATGGATCAGAAAGAAAAATCTTGAGCTAATACTAAAAGAACCATTATGCAAACACTACACAGAAAAGTCTTTGTATTGGATAAGCCATAAATTTGACTTTCTTAAATGAAGCAAAAACACTCAATAGCATTTCTGTACAGCTAACACAAAACAACCCACCCTACTTTCATAAGACCTTAAAAAAAAAAAAAAAACTCCACACAGCTGTAGCTTATCCAGATCCCCTTGCAAATAACCCTTCTCCTAGTAGGAGTCTCCTTTTTATCAGAATAACAAAATTGACCTTTCACCTTTGCATCAATTGGCACAATCCTTTTAAAAAGGAAAATACACACAAAACAAAAGCAGTGCTCCCTGTTTTGTTTTGTGGGGGATTTTAGAGCAATTCTTGCTTTCCATCTCACAAAAAAATCCTATGGTAATTTTCTTCCTTAATCTTGAGAAAGAAATTTATTGGCGAATGAGAAAGAGCATTTAAGTCTATGCCTCTACCCACTTCCTGTTAGTCTGGTAACTTCCTCCTTAAAAAGCTGTGATTTTCAGCCTTGGTTCAGTTAAAACTTGGTTTTTCTTGCCAAGAGTGTAGTTGGCACCATGTCTATGTTTACACTGCATATTAATGTTTCTAAAGAGCTGCTTTCATTCATTGTGTGAGGTGGTATTTAGTTTCTGCCAGACTGAAAGACTTTAAATATGAGCAAAGAGAGATGAGTGGGAAGGGAACAGCTTTCAAAGAAGAAAATCTATTGAGCTCTAGTTGAAGAGTAGAGAGGCTTTCTGAGGGAAGCGAGAAGATATTCAGGCCAGTTTTAGGTCTAGATTTAGTGAATTAGGGTGTTATTCTGAAGCACATTTACTATGAGATAACAGGCAAATCCTGTGTCAGCAAAAGGTAGTATTCTTTTCTTGCTTGTGGGGAGAGAAACATTGAGAAGAAATACATGTTAGGAATGGTGAGGCTCTCAGATAACCCAGGAATGGGAGACAGTAATGTAGAAATAATTCTGTACCAGAACAGATGGAGTTCTTAGTTCTTTATACAACATAAAAATTAATGGGGTCCAGTGAATCTCTTAGTGGTTATAAAGTAGTTATATAAACTATTTTTTAATCCAAATGAATTGGAGTGTATCAATAGGACATGAAGCATTTAACTTACAATGGTGATAGCACAGCTGTTACTCAAGGCCATCCCATCGTTTACACACATTAAGTCTTGCAACAGTCCATTAGGGTTAGAAATTATTGTCAGTCCCATTTCAGAGGTGTGGAAAGCAAAGCACAGAGGAGCTGAAATACTTGTTTGGGTTTTAACACAATAGAAGATGCTTCATACCATACTAATTGTACATTTAGTTAGTCAGCAAGGTCCAGACATCAAAGTGTGGTTGTTTCCAGTGCAGGCAAATATCTGGGTTAAACTGGCATGCTGTGAACTGTGTCAGATGCTGGCTCCACACTGGAATGTAGTATTTAGCATAGAGCAGGACATGACATCAACAAGTGTTCCTATTTAGCTGCAGGGAGTAGCAATAATACATTGCGCAGCACTTGTTCTGTTGTGACATCAGGGTGTTTTATATGCATTAACAGTTAGCCTTTCACTACCACTCTGAGGTACCTCAGTATTGGATTATTTTGCATTACAAGATTGAGACAACAGGTAAGGAACTTGACAAAGATCAAAAAATGAATTGCTGCAAGGAAACCCATGAGTTCCAATTCTTTTCCACCTCAGTGGTATTTTGGTAAAAGACCAATCTACCAGGCATATACCATTGTTTTGAAGAAGAAAAAGAAGTGATCGATCTGTGTCTTTGGCAGAATAATTAGGGATGCTTTCTGCATCACTGGAGCAAACATTCTCTGTTGCTGATTTCCTCTTGAGATTGCAGTAAGGCAAACTACTTTTCTTCTGTATTTCACAGCACCTGAAATGTTTAACTCCACAAAACCTATTGGCTATTCCTTCGCTGTTGACTGGTGGTCATTAGGAATCACTGCCTACGAGCTGCTTAGAACCCGGGTATGTACCATGCAGCAGTTGTCATTGCCTATCTGTCTGTCTCTCTGTCTCTCTGTCTCTCTCTCTTTAAACACGCCTTGTAACAGGGATGAAAGGCCTGAACCAAATTCAAGGCTTTAAGGTTTATTACAACATAGGCAGTAGAAACCAAATCTTCATCACAGTCCTTATGATCACATCTAAGAGCTCCAAAAGAAACCACTGCAATACAGAGCAACTCATCAGGACAATTCCTCACTATGTCCAAGGGCCTGTCAGTTGACTTAAGCTGGGCAATGGAAACTGAGCCATCTACTTAATGAATGAGAATTCCTGGAGTCTGGACTGTAATGTAATTTACTCTGAGCTCCCATCCTTCAAGAAGAAAAGAAAACTGGCAAAAAAAATCATATTACCATTGCAATAAGATCGAGCAGGTTGAGCAAAAAGTAAGCCACAATGTGTGAATTATTAATACAGCACAATTCATGCCCTGTCATGTCGATGTTCTGCTTTTAACTCAGTTTGGGGCCTTGTGGATTGGTGATTAAATGTTTTGGAAACATTTTGTAAAAGACATAGATAAAATTATTTAAATTGCGTTCTTCTAAGCAAAAGAGTGTTTAACACCTTGTGAGGCTAGAAAACCCCTTCTTTCAGTAAGAGTATGCAAAACATATCTGTAAGGAACTCTATACTCAGTCCTTGCAGAATGCCTAAAAAAGTCATTTTGATAAATATATTTTAAGGAACAGTGAACAGTATCTCAAATTGTGAGGGATCAAGTTAGGACATGTTAAGAGGGCATGGCTGTCTTAAGTATTGGGTGACTGAAGCCATGTGTCCATCATAAAAATATTAATATAATATTTGAATTTTCTATTCTGAAAGTTCAGTGAATTGCAGAACTGTTCATTGCATTGACTTTTGACTTGATAGTGTTATTTTCAAGTGTGAGAGTAGAATGCTGTTATGTATTCAAGCATCATGGCACAGCCATGATAAGATGGTAGCATTAGCGTGGTCACCTTAGGGGAGAAGCGAAAGGAAGCCTTGAGTTCCATCTAGTGTCTGTACATATTAAGCACAATGCATCTGATTTCATATCACAGTTTGTAACTATTATTCTGTAAATGTATAAGACCCCAGAAATACTGTAAAAATCTGGGAATCAAAAATCTTTCAAAATGGAAACACTCTATCCATTGCAAATTCTCTTCTTAAGTAAAGCTGTGATATTGCTCTATTTAGAAGTTAAAAGCAGAGGGGACTATTTGCCTACATGGTAACAAATTGGTGTACTTTCCTTGTCTAGGCACATAATTTTAGATTTATTACCCTAAATAAACTTGAACTTATGCCAGGGGTGGCCTGACTCCATTTCACCTGGAATATGTAACCAGATAGTCTTCAGACACAGTTCAGATTTCTGTTTGCCGTGAAACTGGATCACTGGAGAGAAATGAATCTGCAGCCTGATGTTATACTTGCGGAATTCTTTTCAGTCACCTTTCTTGGGACAGTGTTTTTCATATGATTTGATTTTTTCTGTAGTGGTCACCTTTCCAAAGGAAAGAAGGGAGAAATCCTGCTCCTTTTAACTTGTGACATCTCTAACATGAGTAAAGAACTGAAAACACCCACACTTTTAACAGGGAATATTGGGAATGTTCTGACCACAACACTATATATAAAATCCTTTTTGATATCCCTTGAAGATACAAATATTGGCTAGGCCAAGAAAACACAGGCTGCTTAATAACTCTAACCTTTGTTTTTGCCTCCTATATGTCATGCTGTTTAAATGTCTGGTTATTACTGTTGTTCTTGCTGATGTTGTTATTATTTTGTTTTGTAGTATTCTGTTTGTTTCAGCTGATTTAAGATCCCACAGTGACAGACTTTCAGTGGTTCAATCTAGAGCAGCAGTGGGACGTTTGAGGAATGTACAAAGAGACTTTGTTTGGAGATGTCTTGCCCTAAAAAGATTTCCTAAGGTGTTTTAAAAAAAAACAAAAAACAAAAAACAAAAAAGAAAACAAAACAGGTATATTAAAATGCTTTCCATGTTGTATTTTTCACAGAGGCCGTACCATATTCGCTCCAACACTTCGACGAATGAAATTGCTCATGTGTTCAGGACAGCTACAGTAATGTACCCTGCTGCTTGGTCCAAAGAAATGGTGTCACTGATCAAAAAGGTGAGGGCAGCTGTGGAGCTGGATAGCTTAGGAACATGGATGTATTATATCCAGGAGCCTGCTGAAAGCAGTCGAGTCTTTCCATTGTGCTTTATGGCCTTTGTAGTAAGTTATGGGGATTCATTGCAAATTGTGTCCAGATCCAGTGTTAGCAACCTTCAGATGGTACTGTATGATAAATATCTAGCTTTTTATAGCTGGACTAATATAATCAACTAATGGTACTGCTTCTTGGACTAATAGTGGTGAAGTTTGCATTGGCAAACAAGGCTGCTGCTAATGCATCTCTCCTAAGGATATATGCAGTGTTCATTTCCAGAGCTTCTCCTATAACTTTGTCTCTCTGAAATGGCACAGCTTGAACTGAATATTGATATATATCTAAATGAATTTGGGGGAAAAAATTACATAACAATTTTGATTTGAGAGAAGAAAAACTGTTCTCCCCCATAACTAAATGATTTGCAAAAAAATGCTGATACTATTAAAATCCTTTGTTGCCAAGAAGATTTTGCACTACTGTAATTAGTTTTTTTAAAAAGCTGTTTTTATGAAAATTGCTTCAAAATCATTATTGGAATCATTTTGATACTAAAGCCATATTCATACTGAAGTTGTATCTTCAATAAAAAAAAACGTTGCTTGACAGTGTCAAACACTGTATGCATGCAATGGCAACAAAGTTGGAATACTGAACCCTGCTTAACAGCACCTGATTTTGCAAATTTGAGAAATTATTTAAATAGTTTTCAAAATTTCAAAGAAATATAAGTAAAAAATAGTACTTAATATTTCTTTCATATGTTTTGTTCTAATTAGTATATATAAATATTTTTATCCATACTAATAAAATACTGTTAAATTTTCTAATGAAAATGCAGCATCAATTCTTTGCTGAGACAGTAACACAGTGTATTTTCCAAGAAGAAAATTGAAGACTGTCCCCATTTACTTAAAATTAAATGGAGCTGGAATTTCATTAAGCCTAACAGTAAGAGAGGGATTTTTACCACAGATGCCCTCTCTGTTGTTGTTTATTTTTTTGTTTGTTGAAAGCTTTTTCCTGAACCACAACATGCTGCAAGCCATACAGGCTGCCTTGTGAATTAATAATGCAGTGTCACAGTTATTTAAATTTCCAAGTGTCCCTTTGCATCTGGTTTAACAGCCATATGTATTATATATGAGGCAAACTGGGGTTTTGTCCTGGCTCAAGTATCTCCTGTGAATTTTCCTATTTATTAAGGTTCAAAGCAGATGATCATTCATAGCCAACCCACAGCACTCATGTTAGGACTTAAAACACTGAGTTTGGTCAGGAGAAAAAACAAATTATGAGTGATGTTATCACTCAGTCACTCCGTCTCAAGCACCCTGATGGCACAGCTTTTGCTTCTTAGTATGTGCTGCTGCTATTCACATCCTAGCTACAAGTACTAACACTAAACAGGAGGTTGAAGTCGTCACCGTATTGACTGTATTCGGGAAAGTGAGGGTTGTCTGTTTCTCCTGCTAGAGTTTCGGAGAGCGTACTATTAGGAGTTACGCAATGTCGAATCCTAGAACTTTAGCAACAAAACTCAATCATTTCCTTCCACATGAGCTGTTCCTGCAGCATTAATAAAAAATGCTGAAAATAAGCAGTATGATTTTCATTATTTCACACTGGAGTTATGGATATGAATATTCCATTACTGGAGTTAGAAAACCAGGATGGTTTACTGATACACTATTAAATTGGGAATTCAAAGGCATGAGTTTAATTCCTCATTCTCTAACAAATGCCTTTTCTAACCTCAGGCAAATTGTTTAATATCACTGTGCCTCATCTTCTGTTCCTAAAATGGGAATAAAAGCTATTCATAAAAATGAGAATAAATAGATTTAAAGACTGTGAGCAACTTCTGTACCCTGGTGAAGGGAATCTTAGCTAGACCAATAGAAGAGACATAGCCTTTCAAAATGCCCTGTATTAATGTAGGATTGTTAACTATGCTTTATTTCCTGGAGCTGTGTTCTGTGGAGTTTCCGCCATTGTCTTTGTTTGACAAGTAGCATTTTAACTGCTTTCAGAATAATTAGAGTGGCTTTTTGTTGTTGTTGTTCATGGCATTTATTGGTAGTGTATCACTTTGTTTACCAGGTTTTAACTGCCTGTTTCCCTCTGCAGAGGTAACTTACATTTCACCACAGATAAAAAGTCATTTAGTTGCTGGTGCTAATCTCTTGGTTGTACTGGAGACAGGATAAGTGCAGTACTTTAAAAAGTACACAGGACAAATTAAACAGACTCTGCAAAGTCCCCTTGGAAAAAGAAAAGGACTCGTTAAAATGGAGCACTTGGATGATTGCTCACACTCGGGGCTGGCTGATCTCATCCTTCTTACCACTGTGCTTAACTTACTAATAAGAAAGAAGTCACTGGATTGTTACTAAAGGGATAGTCCTCTTTGGTTGCGGCCAAGTAAGCATCCAGTGGAAGAAGCCATTAGCTGTGAGAGTACCTTGGCTCTTACACTGCAGTGTGTGTGCCAAACACTGCACTGTGTGATAAGCAGGATGAGACTGCACTGAGGTCTCTGCGCTGAGCTTTGGGCCAGCACCAGCTAAACTGCTCTGGCTCTGACAGTAGAAGATAATCCCAAATGCAAGTGCACTGACAAGGCCACTTTCCTGAATGCGACCCGGTGGGATAGAGTTGGGTATTTCCCCCAGTTAAGGAGAATTTTTCCCATTGCTACAGGCCAGTGCTCTCTTGGGTCCGTAGCAATATTGCTTCAACTCTCCTCTGAAGTGTCAGGGAGGGTAAGGGTAGGACTGCTTGTCCAGGCACATGAACCCGTGAAGAGCACCCAGGGTGGAAACTGGACTGAAAGATGTTGAAGGAAGATTGAGAAGAGTTAGGGCAGCAACATAAGGAAGTGCTAGAGCATTTCATCTTTGGGAAAAGGGTGACACACAGACTTTGCACCAAACCAAGAGGCACCGTGATTGGAGAGGTGTTTCTGAGATGTCTCTCCTTTCCCTTCCTGCTCTGAAAACAAGGAGTTGTTTGCTACCAGCCTACACTAGAGAAAAATGGCAATGGTCCCCACCAACTGCTGATAGGTTAGAGCAGGAAAAGTCATGGCCCTACTTCTTCCTTCATTTGCTCTCCCCACATGTGTGGGGCATGGCCAAACTTAGTCTAGCCCAAATTCTAGAAACTGAAAACCTACACAGGCCTCAGACTTACCCCCAATAACAAATGATACACAAAGTTGTCCTTGAGAACTTTCTCCCTTGCCTTTGTAACTACATAATATTACCGTAGTATTTAAAGCATTCCCTGGGTACCTGCTGAGTAAGGACAGTAGGAAACAGTATCTAGCTATCAAAGGCAAAATTGGTACATTTTACAAAGCAGCTGCTGACAGATATATATTCAAAAAATCTGATTGTTATTTCTATGTCCTAGCTTTTATCTGGCGGAACTTTGCAGCGGACATATTTGTATGTACCTAATCTCATTTTGTCTTTCAGGGTCTCCTTTCCTAACCTCTTTCATTTAACTCTTCTTCTAATTGCAGTTACTTGAGCCAAATCCTGAGAAGCGTTTTTCTCAGCTGAAAGATATCCAGGACTTTCCTTATCTGTCAGATGTAAACTGGGATGCTGTTCTTCAGAAAAGGATAATGCCAGAATTCATTCCCACAGTAAGGCAGTTTTATTTAAAAACAATTTTAGCGGGTCATAGTGTCTCTGTTTACATAGTGCAGCCTTCCCTTGTGCCTTGCACCAAATCAGGATGGGAGCTTCTTCCACATTTTTCACAAAAGCATCACGTGCCACAAGTTATAGGAGAAAGAGAAGCAAGGGCAGAATTTTCAACTTCCTCTGTGCTACAATAAAGACTAATAAGGGATGACCACAAAGTATGGGTGCCCCAAACTTGATGTGCTCTATAGTATTCTCAGAAATTCTCGATACAGAATTGATCTTACATGCTCATCACCATCCCTGCCATGATAAAATGAAATATGTGATCACAATGCTTACGAGCCATCCTGCAGTGAACCACCTTTCTGACCAGCCATGTTTAAGACTAGCTCTCCAAACAAAAAAAGGAACAATGAACAGACATAGTCTCATTAGAGATCACCACCCCTTCTGTGATAACTGTTTATCCCTGTTGTGACTCTCCCTAGCAAGCCCACGCATAGACACAATGCAGAAAGTCATAGGGAAAGAACAAACACAGTAAATCAGTGTATCTGATCCTTTTTTAATTGGAGTAAACCAGCACAGAAGTAACATAACCCTTTTGGAAAAAAAATCCAAGGACCATCCTGTGCAGCCTTACTCCAGTTGCTTTTCACTTACAGCCAAACAAAAGGTGGGCTAAACTATGAACATTTGTTAATTGTATGTATTTTCCTCTCTCTTGGTTTTCTCTGTGGTCAGTGTACATGTGTATTGCTCTAAAACAGTTTTGCAGGTTACTGTACTACCTCCTAACATTTTGCAGCCCACTGGAGGCCCACAGCCCACCAGTCAAGAAACGTCGTTCTGGCTTTCACTTTAAAGCAGCCAGTGGGTTGAGTATAAGCAATAACCACAAAAAGAGCAGGTAATTTTTTAAATGATGCAAACACACCTTGACAATGTCCCCTTGGCTGAGGAACTGATAAAACTGATAAAATATGTAAGCAACTGGTGCTCTAGCTATGCGTGTGGTTGTAATTAGCTTATATTTTTTACAAAATTCAGTTCTCAGACACTGTCCAATTTGTGAGAGCTTCTTCAAGAGAGGGATTGATCAGTTAAGACAACCTTTCTCTTTCCTCTAGAAAGGCAGACTGAACTGTGACCCAACCTTTGAACTTGAAGAAATGATCCTAGAATCCAAACCTCTTCATAAGAAAAAAAAGCGCCTGGCTAAAAAGGAGAAAGATACCAGCAAAAGCAGTTCCTCACAGGTGAGAGAATTTCTTTAATAAAGTTATTTAAAGGTCAGCTGCATTTCTGGGTTTCTTAAATATTTTATCACAACCTCAGTAATAGCTCTTTCAAATACAAAACTGAATCTTTTTTATTTATTACCAGTGGACACAGACACCCATAAAAGCAACCTGTCCTTTGCTGCTGCAGGTGGCAGGTGACCAGAATGTTGTCAGAGGCCCGAGTTCCAGCTCTGTGCAGTGGACAGACCTCAAAGAGGGGGTTTGGTTTTATGAAGCCAATATGACTTGTGAATAATTATTCAAAAAGGAAAAGGAGAAGATGGGTTAGAAGTGTCTTTATTTTCAAAGGAGGCTTGTTGGTCAAATCAGCCCACATCAAAGATTGATTGGCCTCTCAGGGTTTGACCCTGGATGGTGGTTTCACCCTTGTATTCATCCACTCCATACCCCAACACACCGTCTTCTCTCTTGGCACCAGAGCCTTCCCGTCTTCTCCCATGTCTTTTGCCTTTCCTCACGCAATGGAAAATCTTTCTTTGCTCCAGCCCTGCCCCCTTTTACCTCCTTCTCCTCCAGAGTACATATCCCTAAACTTAACTTTCAGCACTAAAAGGCCAGTTTTGTAGCACTGTAGAAGTTAGGGGGATGCAGAATCTGTGTAAGTATTTTCTCAGTTCTCCTTCCTGTCAGTTGGGAAGGTTCCCTGAGGTTTGCAAAGCATGTCTTGTCTGCCAGTTCTCACAAACTCAAAAGCAACCTTGAATCACAGTGGGTGATTGGCTCCCACACATCAGCACAAAGAAAAGCTTGCCTGTTTTCCTGCTGTATTTTTGCATGCAGGACAGACAGTAAGATTTTTTCAACATTCTTTCTAACCAGTAACAGAATATAGCAAGGTGCAACGTCTGAAGTGTACTATTTACTGCCACGGGTGTTTGTGAAAATAGTGGCTCAGAGGAGAGGAGCTGTGTGAGAAAGCAACGAATGATAGGAATCCCTAGATGGAATTAAATGTGACGGGGGACGGCAGCTCCTTAGGCAGCGGTCTGCAAGGCTGGCATCTGTGAGGATGAGCTGTGACTCACAGTTAGTGAAGTGTGTGCGGTGGTAGGTGAACCGTGCAGGACCCACGCGTCTTTGAGGCTCAAAGGAAGGTTTCAGAGGTGGCCTGTGTTGCTGGGCCCGAGTGTTGGGTGTACTCGCCGTGGCTCTTGGTGCTGCAGAGTGTTAGCTCTCAGGCAAAGAAACCCAGTGCCAGCATGATCACAGCCATTCTTTCTAGCTGGAGTGAGGCCTCATAATTGTTTTATTAGCCCCTGGGCTGTTTTTCCCCACTGTCTGCACGCGGTGTGCCCATGGCTGCTGATGGGCTGTGCCTGAGGCGAGCACATGTGGTGCTGATCCTGGCCTCCTGCTTGCCTCCCCCTAGCCTCAGAGCTCCTTGAGCTCGGGAAATGAGACAGGCTCTTCACAGGGCTCTGTGACCTGACAGCTAATATTAGGTGTGTCCTCAGTTCTCCAAAAGCACCATTCAGCGTTAACAGAGACTCCCTTTGTTTTCCCCACTGGACAAGGAGGAAGCCCAAGCTGGGGCTGGAACATTTTTGCAGACATGCACAGAGGTAGCTAAGAAACTTCACGAGTCTCTTTCCAAAGCTCCCGTTTCCTCCCCTGCTGTCTGTAGTTGTCAGTTGTTGTGCAGTGTCATATTCTGTGCTGTAAGCGCCACGGGGAAGACAGTGTCCATTGATACGTTCTGCAGGGCACATAGCACGCTATGATTGAACAATAACAACCGTAGCCCCTGTCTCCTCCTTCCCAGTTCTGTGTTGCACAAAATTCTCTTTTGTCTCTTTATCCAATACAGACAAAAAGAGGATGCAAAAACACAGATGAGCTTTGTGTGCGTTTCTGATTGCTCCTACTTTTCCTGGAAAGATACCTGTAAATAAATTCATTCTCTCAGAGAAAGATGTAAGACTGAACGCTCAGGTGCAGTTTGGGGGACTATGGAGAAATCTAATAACCTTGGGGAAATTCAGCTGATTATTTAGCACTTTGCCAACTTAAATTTCTTCCCATAATGCAGACTATAGGAATTTGTGTTCTCCAGATCCTGCCTAACCTGTCCTGTGTGTTTCTGCTTATTGCGATTGATGATGTGGTTATTTCCCTTCCCAATGGTAACAGGCTGGAGGAATTGCAGTGTTGAGACAAGATCCCCCTGTAGATGCTGCGAGTCTGTTTGGGGGTGCAGCTCACTGCACAGTTAACAGAGCAACCCGTGCTTGAATTGTTCCTTTCATATCGGCCTTCTACAAGTGGGAGCATGAAATAACTCTTGAGCTGCTGCTGCTGTGGCCTCCATCTGTTTGCACTGTATTGTCTTGTACATTGTGCAAAGACATTTAGGGGAACATCCTGAGGCCTGGAAGGCTTCACTGTGCTGAACTGTTTTATGTATTTACAGAGTTCTTAGGCTTTCTGCAACAGCAAAATTCCTGTGGAAACAAGACATATAATTTGGAGCATGTATACACCCATTTTAAATGCGAGGAGGGAGAGTCCTAATAGCATTCTCTCAACTGCAGTGCTAAAGATATTCTGTATCTAAAGAAAGATATCTCTATCTCCTTGAAGTTGTCCTTGCAATATCTTTTCTGTGCTGTGAATTTATTCCATTTCTTTTCTCATCTCTTTATATTTTCCATTTCAATGTGGAAGGCCTGCCATCTTCAAAAGCACCTAGAGATACTCCAAAGGGACTTCATTGTTTTCAACAGAGAAAAGTAAGTACTGACGTAAAAGTACTGGCTGACTCCAGCACATTGACGAGGCAGATCTGACAACCTTCCCACTTCCACGCAGTAGCCGCAAGGTAGTACGATGACACCAGATCCACAGCTCCCAAGCAAATACCTGCCAATGTAAATAGTTCTTGTCCTTCTCTGGGCCCTTAGCCCTGCCGGGGCTGGGTCAGGGGTGGCAGCCCTCTGGAATAAGGCACAGACTCATGCCTCTGGATCTGTAGCGAAGCATATTTCTTCCCTGACTGCCACTTCGCTGTTCCAGGATGAAGTGCTGGTCTTCAGTGTCTGCCAGTCTTACGATCCGCTACAGGCCTGTGCCAAGACTGAGAGACCTAGGGGAGAGCAGAGACTGTTCCTGCAGCCGCATAGACAGTGCTGCAGAGCTGCGCCCCGCGTTTGTAATGATGCTGCCGAAGTAAGGTCTTCTCTCTGTGAGCCTCTCCCGGTAACCATTGCCTAGAGGCAGCCTGCCGAGTCCCGCAGAAAGACCTCTGGAAGGGGCAGCTCCAAAGCAGCAGGGAGAAAGTGGTGATGGGGGGGCTCAGAGCAGACCCTGCGTAAGAGAGGCTGTAGGAAACAGACGGCTCACACGCAGCCTGAGAACAGTGTGCATTTGCACTGTGTGGGTTTTCCCTTGCAGCCTGAATGTGCCTTTCTTTCCTTAAGGGTGAGGCACCACCGCAACGAAATCCAGGAGAACATAACCATGGCAAAAAGCAGAGATGCACATAAGGAAGACAGCCAGAACAATAACCTCTGAGACCAGCGTAACCTCTGCCGGCGCCTTCCTTGTGGGGCTAGCGCACACCTACCTACGCGCGTTGGTGGAGCTTGGCAAACAGAATCATCCGCTGCTAGCAGGACACCGCAGATAGCCCCGCGCACGGCTTCGGGGGCAGGAGCTTGGGCACCCTTTCCTTCGTCCTTTCACCCTGCAGCAGGGGGACCCTGGGGTGGGGGAGGCGCCCTGGGTGCTGCCTCACCAATTTGCACAGTCAAAATCAGATTTTTTTTTTCTTTTTGGCCTTTCTTGGTGACAGGAACGTGAGCATGTGGAAATGGATGGGACTGTAAGAATAGCATTCATCCTTTTGGGCATGGATGGCCTGTACCCTAGTCTTTGGTGCTGGGGGTCAGGTGACTGCCGGGGGTTAGCAGAAGGGTGCGTTGATGGGGCACCGTTAGTAGAGCTGTCTTTGCCAGTACCAGTCTCAGTGATGGGTCTGCAGCAGCACGTTGGGTCCAGGCTCTTTGGAGGTCAGGGCTCTTGCGTGGACTCGTGGCCGCTTGTTCCTGATGGAAGTGGCTGCTCTCAGTCGTGGGCTCATGGCCAGTGCGCGGTGACAGAGGTGTCCTTTGCTTGCAGAGGTCTCTTGCTAACAGTCCTCGAGTCTGGGCACAGAGCAGCAGTGAGCAATGCTCTGATTCAGTAACTGGGAGGAGGCAGCAAAGGTTTCCTGGTCATTTGGCTGCTCCCTCTCCACGCGATGTTCCTCGTACTCGGGTTCTCACAGAGCAGGGCTGGCCTGGTGCGTGGGCAGAGCCTGTGGGCAGACGAGGAACTGACGAGGTAACGACCATGGTGGGGGGGGGAATACAGCAATCCAGAAGCTTTTCCAGGTCACATTGAAAAACCCCCATCACATTAAACTGCAGCAGCTTGCTGACTTTGATGGAGTTGCAGCTTCCAACGTGAGAGGTAAATTTGCTTGTGTAGCTTTAAAATAACCTGTCATTGACTGTAGGCCTGATTTAAGCAGCTGCTGTTTGTGGCAAGAGCTGAGCTCCAGGTAGGGGCTTTGCCAAGACAGAGAGTGGCCAAAGAATCGCTCCTTTATGGTAATGCAGGGAATGATGCTATTTAAATGCTTTGGCAGACTTTATTTTTCACCTCCTTATTCAACTTCTTTCCTATTCTCAGGAATATGATATGTGTGATGAACTGGTTGTCTCCTGTTTGCCCAGAGCTGTTCTTTATATCCCCCTGTGCCTTCCTGCCATTCTTTCTGGCTAAATCTGATCAACTCAAAAAAAAAAAAATCTGAATAAAAACAACAGCAAATGCAGTGCTCCATCCCAGATGATCAGAAGCCAGTGTTATTTCTGAGGTCACTTGCATTGCAAGCCAGAATGTGTGTTTCCACTGCCTAGAGCCAACTAGGACTTTACTGGCCTCTTAGTGAAAAATGTGCTTTTCTCCTGCCTGAAGCTAAGCTTTCAGACTGCCCCAGGAGCTGCAGCGTGATGGATTTGGCCCTTTTCTGACAGAACTACAACAACAACAAAAGTCAGGTTGTGTGCAGTAGATGGGGTGTCTTCCCCGGTGCTTGTGACAGATTGGTATGTTAATGAGCCATCTTGCATTGCTCTGATGATGGCTGTCTGGTTTGCCTGG
>PTFA01000090.1:3378108-3408161 GCA_003342895.1 Casuarius casuarius
CCCCCCGCAGCCGTCAGGCAGCGCCGCCTCGGCGCCCGCCCGGCCGCTGGCTCCAGCCGCGGCCTTTCTCGCACTGCGGCCCCCCCACAAGCGCTCAACACGTACAGCACAGACCCCAACCCGAGGACTGTCTGAGCGGCATGCATGCAAACACGGAAAGGAAAAACCCAACCCAACCAACAACAACAACAGAGGTTTAAGGCTATGCGTAAAACAAAATGAAGCAGTATCCTTAAAGCTAGGTAGCAAGTAGCATTGGTGAAACATAAGGCTTGAGGCTTATTCATTCTTCAGAACAGGTTTATTTGCTTTTCCTTCTCGAACACCGATGCACCAATATTCTTCCTTCGCTAGAACGGGGATTCTGTTTCCTTCCTGCCTTGGACACTTAACTCAGAGAGGTTATATTGGAGCGGCCTCCCGGGGGCGCGACAATGCGCTTGCTCGCTGAGCGAACACCCTCATCGATCTGGGTACCTGGAAGGGGACAAGAAAGCACAAAGGGAAGGAGGAAAGCGACGTTAGAGCATTTTCTTCATGGGACCGAGCAGACAGGAAGCCTGAGCTCTCCCGGCAGGTCCTCCCCGTCCTTCATCGCGGCCATCTGTGGTGACCGCTCCCCCTCTGCCTCCTGTAACGAGCACAGGGAGAGCTGTGGCTTGAATTTCTCCATAGAGGCCTCTCTGAATGGAGCCACAGGGCAAGGGACGGCTCTGATGCTGCCCTGGCACCTCCAGGCGCCCGTTACTGTGAGCTGCAAAGCAGGGCGGAGGGCGGCTCCAGCCACGGCCTCCGAGGGACACACGAGGCCTCATTCCCGCTGCTCTGCCCTCGGGCTCAGCTCGCCCCACGCCGCTCCCCAGCCGCCTGCGCCCCTAACCCAGGCCCCGGGCTGCGGGGCTGGGACGACATGGCCGTGGCTACGTGTTCCTCCAGCCCAGCCCCTGCTCGCACTCACCTGACAGGCTGAATCCAGACTGGTGGAGGTTCCTGACGGGGGGCGTCTGCCGCGTGGGGGACCCCCGGGTCGAGCCCGCAGGGGTTCCCCCTTTGGGGGTGGTGGTCAGGTCGAACACGGGTCCGTCGTACATGCCGCGCGGCACAGCGTGCATCTCGGCCATCTGTGACCGGAGAGAACACGGGATGGTGACGCTTCTCCTCCCTCAGCAAGTGTCCCCACCGCTGCGAGCTGGATCCGGAGCCAGCAGCACCGGCAGCACCACGCTCCAGCGACCCTCCACTGCCAGAGCCTGCTGCAGAGGTACCAAACACTCTGCCACCCTGTCCTGCACACCAGCGGCCTCCGCGCAGTGTGGATGCCCCGCTCACCCCACTGCGTTTTGTGTGATGGCCTCCCTCCATCCCCATCTGCAAAGCGTGCACAGGCCCTGTGCAACACACAGCCCCTCAGCAGGGATTTATGCTGCATGGTGGGAAAGGGAGAAGGCCCTTTCTTGCCAGTCTCCAAGTTTTTAGATCAAGCTCCTCCCTTCAGACTCCTGCAGCAGCAGGACAACAAAGGAGCCACTGGACCAGCATCATCTGCTGTTCACCCAGTCGAGCTTCCTGCCTCTGATGGGGGCACACAGTCAACACTGAGGGCAAAGTTTCCGATATCCCAACTCTAAGTCTGAAATACACAGACTTGCAGCACTGATTCCAGGGTCCAGTGAGAAAAGCAGAGAGAAAAACCATCAGCTACTAGGGAAAAGGGCAGTTCAGGCAAGCAGGGTCCAGCTCCCCCGCTCTGCTGCCACCGGCCACCTCCTCACCTTCCTCCTGGCCTTGATGCGCTTGTAGACATAGTCAGGGAAAGGACTGCTGGGCAGGAAGCGTCCCGTCCCCTGGGTCACGTGCAGGTTGCCATCCTCCAGCACAATCTTCCCCTGGCATATGACCACCAGCGGGGCCCCGCGCAGCTCCATCCCTTCAAAGATGTTGTATTCAGCCACCTGCAGCAACCGGGTGACGATGGTCAGCAGGGACATGAGCACTGCAGCCCTGAACCAGGCGGCCTGCCCCTCCAGGCTGCTTTGTCCCCCCCTTTGCTGAAGTCACCAGTGCATGGAGAGGAAGCCAGTAATCGCCCTCCTTGCTCCAGAGGCCTCCTTTGGTTCACTACTCCATCGCACTAAGGACCCACCACAGCCTCCGAAGTGAACGAGGACCTGCTGCCTCAGAGCTCAGTGTCAGCAAGGACTCACACAACAAAGGAGGGCTTACCTAGGCTTGACGTAAGACATGAATAAAGTAAGCTGGCAAAGCCAGGAGACATTTCAATTTGGAAGAGGAACCCAGATAAGGAGAAACGTGTCATCACATCTCAGAGCCAGGCTGTACTGCTGGCAGTGCTCAGCTGCTAATGACAAGGGCAACCTTTATACAAAGCTCCTCAGCATCCCCTCCCCGCCGCACTCCCATAGATAAGCAGAGGACTTACAGATTGATGGTTTTTCGCTGTGACAATCTTCACTGCATCAGGATCCCAAATAACTAGATCACTGTCCGAGCCCACTGCTATTCGCCCCTTCCGTGGGTACAGGTTGAAGATTTTTGCAGCGTTAGTGCTTGTCACAGCCACAAACTGGTTTTCATCCATCTTTCCTGTGGCCTGCTCAGACACGAGGAGAAGGAAGCAGTCTTTGGGGAAGGGGAAAAGAACCGCCGCAGGAAGCACTGTGCTCACAGTCGAACACAAGGTATCAACTAGCTCGGCTCAGACCCAGCATGGCTGTTATTATCATCACCTTCAGATAGACAGAAAAACTGAGGTATAACAGGGAAGTGACCGGCCCAGGCAACTTGGCAGGCTAGGGACTGTGTCAAACCAGGGGTCTCAGCCTCCCACCTCCCACAGGAACCCTGCAGCACACGCACACTTCACAGGTCCTGGTTGTTCACCCTGAACCTGCTACACCTCCCTCTCCTGTTGCTTGTGTTGCCTTACAAAGCCAGAAAGGAGAGGTGCTGCTGCGTGTCCAGCTCTGCCAGGGATAAGAAAACGGGACATCCAAGGTGTCTGTCCATCCTGTCCAAACACCTTTCTCCCTGCTGTGCCTCTTACCACTGCCTTGTCCCAGATGACAGACATCCGCTCCTCTATGCCGTTGGTCCCTTCTGGGATTGCTGTAAAGTTGTCTTTTCCAATTGCTTTCTGGGCAGTGTTGAACGTACAGTGGGCGCTTCCTGAAACCTGGAGGTCACCACTGAAGGGTGATGGCAACAAAAGCATCATCAGTCATTTTGTTGGTAAAACAAAAGCAGAGACACGAAGGAGAAGGATTTGTGCATGGGCAGTCCTTAGTTCAATTCTCTATTTTACTCTACATCCCTGTTTCTACACTGCTGCTGTCTGGAGACTTCCACACAGCTCGGCCCCTGTGGTGGATGCGTCACCCGAGAGCCTGTCGCAGAGCGCGTGGGCAGGACAGCTCAGCCGCACCGCACCATCCGCACAGGCACGGACAGCAGGCCGCACGCGGACGTAACCAGCTGAGCTCCTGGGGAAAACGCCCTGCGGAACTGCATGACTACAGGAGAACAAGGCGGCCTTTGTGTCAAGCCACAAAATACCCTTCCATACCAGACTCAGTCATTTGCACTAATTCAAAGGGAAAAAATACCCAGAGTGAGTTAGAAAAACTATTTCTGGCAGCTCTTTGGGTTTTCTTGGGAGGGCAGCCTTGCTGTCACAAGGAGAAGGGGTTTTTTTTCTACCTGAGGACTGTCCTCTAAAGCCAGCCCTTTCACGATGTATTGCATGATGTCCTGCATCCCCAAGGGGCAGGCTCAACCTTCCCCTCTCAGCAGCTCCGGAGCTGGCAGGCTCTTCGCCCTGATGATACGCCAAGAGCACGGCAGGCCAGTGCTCCAGGCAGGCAAGACGGCACGGCTACAGGCGCAGGTTTAGGTGGGGCTGAGCCTGAGCTGCACCGCTCATGCTGTTGGTCGTCCGGAGCGCAGAGGCCGCCCCTGCCCTGGCTCCAGCGCTCTGGGAGGGAGCCCAGCACCGCTGAGCTGTTCTGTCCAGCCGGAGCTCACTGACGGCTCCTCTTAAACAAAGCCTGGACACTCGAAGCATGAGCTGCACTAAGGCAAAGAGCCGGCTGCACAGACCAAAAGATGTGCTTAAAAGTGTAGTCTGGCTCAAGTTACAGCCTCTGGCCCAAGCCACAGCATCTCTCCCACATCACAGCCACAAAAGCAAATGTCGCCCCACAGCCAGACATAAATTGCCGCTGAGATTACCCAAGTCAGGAGCCCCCCAAAAGCAGCTCTCCCCCCCAGGGTGCTCGGAAAAGCTTCACTACTTCACAGCAGCTGCCTGTTTAATGCTGTTTATAAAGAATCCCTCCTGCCCAGAAAGGGCCACCAGTAGGCTGAGATGCTTTAATCTGTCCCGTTCCCCAGGACGACAGCAGAGGGCAGAAACGGGCAGTGCCGGAGAGCTGACGGCCGGCAGGGCAGCGTGAGGAGCTGTGCACAGCTCTCTGGAAACCACCTGGCTGCTGCCGGTACTTGGAGAGCCAGGAGGGGACACGGCAACCGGAAAGTCATCCTCGCTGGGTAAAAGGAAGCCAAACCAACCCAGGCCAGCTCCCAAAGCCACCTGCGAGAAGGAAACGACTGCGAGCGTTGGGTTCCCGGAATGGCCGTGCTGGAATACAGACCAACCCAGACACAAAGACCCTGTGCTCCGGGCTGCGAATCAGAGTCCTAATCCACTGGTAATCTCTATCTTCCTTTAATAATTTCCGCCATATGTCTGACTGACTGCAGCCAAAGACCCTGGTCTATGACAAAACATGCTTCCTAATCTCCACTAGATTTGTCCTCATGCAAGAAAAGCAGCCAGCCAGCCCAGCTGGAGCCCCTCCACGTGCCAAAGCCTCACAGAAAATGACCTGGAAAGGTGTCGGGACAGAGCATGGGACAGACACATGTGGGCTGCAAGGACTCAGAAGTACTCGTCCCTCCTTCGGGGACTGGGGTAAATCTGATACTGAAGTGGAAGTAAAGGACTAACAAGCCAGTTCAGGAGCTGGGCTCGCTTTTCCCTCCCAGTCCTTAAGATCTGCACCTATTTCATTCTTCCAGACTGAGTGGAGGCCCATGTAGCTCACTCACCACAGCAAAATCCAGGGTGAACTGCATATTCAGGCCCCAAATCCACTGGCACCTCTCTTATGCCAGCTGTGACATCTCCATACACATCCAGCAATGCCTCTCCATCCTGGCACAGCCCAGGTTTATCCTAATTTGCCGTTCTGCCAATGCTCCTTTTACTGACTTGCCATCTCTTTGTTCACCTAGTCAGGGATTTTTCAGCATTAGCTCAAAGGTTATTTCCATTTACGACTGCCTCAGTGTCAGACATCCACTGGCTAACGTGGACCAGCTGCCACACGCACGGTTCAGCAAGCAAACACAGGGTGAGAGGAGTCTGTGATTCACGCACGGCATGCGGATACGGACGGCAATGGACTCTGCTCCTTGCTGCTGAGCACTCCTCGCCAGTGCGAAGATGAAGTGCAACTCTCTGAGAGAAAGGTCAAGTCAAAGTGCTGAGGCGATTTTATTACTTGCTCTGTATTTTCAACAGATCCGTTCCTCACACCCTGCCCTAAGGGGCACTTAAATGGTTCATGACTACTTGCCCTAGTATTCTTCTTGTTACTGATGTTTAACTATGGTGCCTCCCCCTGACATTTCATCAGGCAGCTCATTAAATAATCTACAGTGAAGTGATGCAGGCTGGACTAATGTCCAGTTACCCAAATACTCTGCAGCCTCTTCCTTTCCTATTCAAGGCCAAAGGCCTGCTCCTTTCTTACTAGCAGTATCGGCCGTTACAGCCACCTGCACAGGGGAAATTTTCTGTGCCTGCCAGTCACCTACCTGGCCAGGAGGGAGTTGATGTAGTCGGGGGTCGTTGGGTCTGGGCTCAGAGGCGGGGAGGTCACAAACGCCGCAGCCTTGGCCCAGTTCTTGCTCCAGTAGTGTGTCCCGTCAGTCCCAAGGCTAGCTGTGATTGGCTCGCCAAACACCACGTTGCCTGGAAAAGGGGACAAAATGGATCTTGTTTTGGCAAAGTCTTGAGACTTTCTCCCTTCCAGGGTTATGAACAGCTCAGCACATGCCTAGAGGACCCCCTAAGCCCCTACCAGCCTGTCCTCTGTTATCTGCTTTGATTTCAGGAACTGGAGCAGACAGAAGGGAATCTACGAGGCCACAGTGGTACCAAGAGGAAGCCCTGCCTACCACCACCGTACGCACAGGCACCGGGAACCGTCCCAGTCCAGCTGTTCAAGGGTGCAGAGTCTCTGCTGGCGCTGGAAGCCTGGAGGGAGCACGGAGCAGGAGGACACAGCCTCAGAGAGCTGTATTCTCCAGCAGACACCACACACACGAATGATGCCAGCAGCTTGGCCTCCTGCTACTGCAGGTTGTTGCTTCCAGACTTGCTGCCTGTGCAATGCGCCTCAGCAAAGCCAGCTGGTCCCCTCTGACCGTTCTGCAAGGCTGGCTGCTCCAGCATCGCAGCTCTGCTAGCTAGAGGCACTCCACCCTGGTGACTTTCAGCCCAGCAGTGACACGGCCACATTTCAGAGCTGACACACAGCACAGAAACACCTGGCAAGAGCCAGGTAATTCTAGTAAGTAACAGCTCGCAGTGGGGGAGGCAGAGCCACAATGCTGACACCTAATCCACGCTGAGCTGATGACCAAACCTCTCACAATGTCTTTCGTTATCATCTCTTTCGATTCCTCCTTCCTTATCCCTCGTAAATATTTAGCGAGTGCCATCAGAGTGCTGGCTGGCTCTGCTCTCCCTGATCCTGTTTCTCACTTGCATACTGGTTCTTTTCAGACATATCCTGGAGCCCGACTCCAGGCACAGAGCAGGTGAGAGTGCAGCAGCTGGTGACCGAGGGCCTTCTGCAGACCAGGGCTCGTCACACTGATAAACTAGGGTGGAGACTGCAAAATTGTGCTTTTCTTTCCAAACAGTCTCTGCAGTCTGGGTGCGTGCTTCTGGCTGCAAGGCTTCTGGGATACATTTATCATTGTTTAGTCTCATAGTTACCAGTTCCACCGAGAGCCTCTCTACAAATACATTTTCTACATTTTCTCTGCCCTTTTGTAGAGGTCGTAGATCCTCAGAGTCTCACTACCATTCAGCAACTCCAGAGCAGAGAGTGCAGGAGGGGGCAGAGCTCCTTCCCTCCTCATCAGGTGAAACCCCAGTCTTGAAGAAGCCCACACTGAAGTGGTGCAGCCTCCCATCAGCTCACCTAGCACAGTCCATGGCTTTTGTGGACAGCACCATCCTACAACCCTGCTCATAAGCGTGTCTCACTCTGCACGTGTGTCTGCGTGCACGTGTGTCCTTCCTGCCAGTGGCAGGAGTGAGGGGTGTGAGCAGGGCTGCTGCCACTCCTCACACCCAAGGTCTTGTGCGGAGAGAATGGTTTCTGTCAGCCTCTTTGTTCAACACCTCTTGGGGAGGAGAGGCAAGTTGAATGTAGGGGCATATGTGCCTGCACGTGTGGGGACACAGTCCCTGTGCTCCAGTGCCAGATGGAGCTCCCATCCACCCAAAAAGGCCCTCCTCAAGGGCCACCACATCAAGCAGTGGTTAGGGCTATACAGAGCAGCTCAGATCACGTGCACATGGATGGGATGGGTCTCCTCGCATAGAGAGCCCTTTACAGACGCAGATAAACTTTGGCATTGAGAGCACCATACTTACCTGCGACCCACACGTTCGTGTTACCTGATGCGACAATAGAAGGTGGCTCCAAGGGGCCTGGTGCAGTGTCCCTTTGCCACTTCCAGAGTTAGGTAAATCCCTGAACTACCTGCAACCCCATTAGACTGCTTTCAAGGCACAAGTCTCCTTCTTGGCAAAAAGCAGGAGGAGAGGGGGACCACTGAACCCAGCTGTCCAGGATCCCAGGGTGACGGCAAGGCCTTGCGCAGCAGCAGCTGCTCACCTTTTTTCCTGGCTTGCGAGATGAGGTCAGCAGCACTTTTGCTCATCACTTTAGTCACGTACAGAGGGCAGTTGGTCTGGCTGGCAATAGTGATGGCCCGGAAGACAGCTTCTGCTTCCAGCTGGAAGAGAGAATGGCACACGACTTGCAGAAAAGCGTCAGACTGACAGGGAGGAGCCCCTGCTCATCTCAGCATACCACCATGGATCACCGGTGACACCCTGTGCCCTCACTCCTACCCTTGCCACAGGACTCCCTCCTCTCAAAGTGTTAAAACCCCCTGGTATGACTCCAGGCTCACAAGGATACTGTCTGTTGGGCTGATCAATAGTCTTGCTTGCTTCCTTAAGATCCCCTCGACGTCCTTACCTGTTGTCCTTTGCACAACATAAATGGCATACAGAAAAGACCCTTCACCCCAAAGACAAAACAGCTCTCAGTCACACTGCAGGGCAGGTCACATGAAGTTCACCAGTTCAAGCTGCAATCTCAGCTGAGGAGCTCAATCTCAGTGCTACTTCATCAGCTAATCAACATTCAGCCTGAACTTGAACCCTGTAAAGCTCTTTCACAGTTGTCTGTCCAAACGATAACCAGTCAGGTCCTGCTTCCACTCAGGCAGCTTTTTAACAGCATTTTAGCATTTGTTATAGCAAGGAATTCCCTAAGGGCAAGTTAATCAGGGAGGCTTGAGGGGAAAATTTCAGTCTTCCTAGGGCCTGGTTCAAACCACAGGCTAGAGGCACACCATCCTCTGTAGGAGAGGAGGAGGAGAGGGGGAGACAGCTATGTCCTGCCAGGCCATTCGTGTTGAGTCTATCTGTCCCACTATCTGGCTGCCGGTTCCATAGCCTGTTGCGACAGCCGCTCTGTGTTTCACTGTCTCGCTTGCTGTTAGAGCAGGGTGGATTTTCAGCACGCAGGATATCTTTGGACTCTTACATCAGCCCTTGTTCAGCCTGAGCTCAGCCCCAGAGGTTCTCCAAGTGTTTGCTCTACAGCTTAGTGTAAAGCTTTGGTATGAGAAAGTTCAAAACAGAAGCCTTAAAAAGACAATGTACCAATCAGTCAGTTCCCTGGGGACACAGGGACTGCCAGCTGCAGGGAATGCAGTAAGCGCCTGTGGGCCAGGCAGCTGGTTATGCAAACCTGAACTCTCCCAGAAGCTGCAGAAACAGACCACTGCACCCAGCTACGCACACAATCATACACCCTGCTTTGAAACTTTTAGGGGCCTATTTGAGGCAAAGTTCATCAGCCTGGTTAAAAAGAGTTTTTCAACTTCTGCTTAAAGACTGTTTAAACAGCAATGCAAACAGGAAAATACTTTTACCAGTGCACTTAGGAGCTTGCGTAGTTGATAAGCTTTAACACGTGGACAGGAGCAAAGATGGTCATTGCAACCACAACGCATCCACATTCTGGACTGGCAGCATCCTGCACTACCAAACCATTACCACAACCTGATACAAGAGTCCGTCTTCCTCCCCCCGCCAAGGTCACTTTGGGACAGAGCACACTCACTGAGCTCCGCAGCCACCCTCTGAATATTTTGCCATCACATAGTTGATTCAACCTACAGGCTTTGTGGAGGACGGCAGTGTCATTGCATGTCACTGTCATCTAACATTCTCCTAGATAGAGGGTGTTCTGGAATAGGCACACTGTTTATTTTCAAAGGTAAGATCTGTATTTGGCTGGACAGACTATATCTAGAGCTTTTCTTATACTGTTCTCAGTTGCTTTATGTTTAATGGCATTTCAAGATCAAACACTCAACAATGCTTTATCGGCTTTGGACAAGAACCGCAGTGCCTGTCTTGTGATAATAGGACAGTTCTCAAATTCTGGCACAACCACAGTATCCCATAATTGTGCATTAGCTTGCCAGGTCAGGTAGTGGCCGTAAAAATCAACGTCAGTTCACACACAGAGGGAACCTAGTCAATTATATTTTACATTGAGTCTTTTCTCTGTACAGAAAAATACTTTACTGTCTCATACTTTGAAGAGAATAAAATCTGTATTATACTAGACTACATACATTGTTACCAGCCATAATACAAATCATCTTCTCGTACTGTTAATTTAAGCCAACTGATTCTATTTCCAGCAGACCATGGAGTACAAATCTGTCCCTGTACTCCCCTACTCAGAGCTTTGCTATTGTACCTATTTTCTATTCTTTCCTTCTTTCATGTGCTGTGGTAAGTTAAAAACAGTTCTGATCAGGAAGCTATCTCAAGCTGACATTTCAAAAAAAAAAAAACCAAAAAATAACCCTAAACTAAAATTAGACTCAACTCACATTAATGAGCCAAATAGAAAAATACCCAGCGAACTAAAATTAGAAGTAATCTAATTAGTGTCCTGACAATGATCTGTAACCAGGAAATTCCCTCTCTCCTTCCCTCCCACTCCTTCCACCAATGGCTTTGTCTGTCCGATTTTAACGCACTTTAGACCTTAAGCAAAGATTAGACAGAGAGAGGCTGGAATCTCTGTCTGTGGTCTGAAAGACATGAATGGTGAACTTTCAGAGGCACTGGCACTCGTCATTTGATTCTTCTCAGGCCTTTTACACCAGCGGAATCATCTATACCATATGAACAGCCAATAACCAGCCCTAAATGCTGCTACACCCATACAGAATTTTTTACTGATTATTTAATCTCCTGAAGACTCGAAAGCCCTTCTCTGCTAGGAGACTCAAGCAAAACTGAAAAATGTTCATCACCAAAGTGCACCTCTCTCTTTCCTGAGCTGGCGATGAACAAGACAGTATTGCCTTGTATATACTGATAAATGGATATATACGTATACATATAGATATATACACATGTATATACATACACACATATATGCACATGCACACACAGAGCCCTGTTTGGCCTCATTAAACTAAGCCCTACTATGACTTGTGGGGAAAAGCGCTTCAGTGCAACAAGGCTGGAACAGATTTCTGTATCTTACCTCCTCGGGTCTGCTCAGCACGTGGCCCTCAGGACCAGTTATTCCCATCTCCAACATCCTGGTTTGTTCCTAGAACATTGAAAGGACAGAGGGACATTACAAGACCCTGAATCTAGGAAGGAGGAAAAAGGGCTCAGAACTCCCCAGCTCCATGAACAGCACTTGATATATTTATCACCCCTTTCCCAGGCCCTCCCCAGCTCCTCTTCCAAAATGCAAGTAGTCCAAGTAGAAACTACCAAGAAGAAAAAAAAAACAACAGTCAAAGCTAATAAAACTCAAAAATTCTCCTCCCAAGGACGCTTCTGTGTCCCCCGCTGCTGTTTAATCACTAAGGTGTCAGCAAGTGCTGAGTCCTGTCCTGTATCAAAATATATAGATGTTGGGGGTGTGGGATGCTGGTTTCTGTATTAACAAAAACCCAAATATTTTGATGTTATAAATAAGGACCATGGATAATTTTTCTGTGTGTTTGTGCAATGACCTGCATACCTCCCTTCTGTACCCTGGAGGCATTCTTCTCTCAGATAACCTAATTCCAAAGAGCTCTCTTAGACAGAGGTCAAGAGAAATGTGCAGTGGGACTTCATGGCATACCTGGACCTAGGCGCTCAGGAATCTTGCTAGCCCTCACACCCATATCCAAGTGCTGTCACTGGCCTGTGGCAATGTACGTGTTTGATCTCCACCTGCTACCTGACTCTTGATTTGCAGAAACTACGGACAGTTGCACAACAGGCCAGGAACTCTCCAAGCATCGCCATGAGGTGTAAAGCAGATGCACAGCAACAGTAATAGTAAGCCTGCAAGCAAGATTTTTTAAATGCGCATTTTCTTGTGTCCTGTACAGTACTGAGCACGTTATTGGCATTAAATAATGCCATTAGTCTGTGCCAGGACTGTGTAACCCTAGCAATGATAACAAGTATGTGTACAGCTTTTAAAGAGTGTACTAAAGGATGGGATTGCACAGGGTGCAGCCGGTCTGTATTGCCTCCTCTGACACTCTCTCTGCTGCAATGCAAATGCTGGGCAAAGGCTTGACAATATTCTTTTCAAGTCTTGCCCTTCGCCTACCATGAAGCACTCTCCCACCATCCACAGCATGCCAGTGTGAGGTCTGGAGGCCTGCTCGTGCCCTGTTTCTGTTCTGGCTGTGCATCACCTCTCCTTCTCTACAACTTCCTCCCCTATGTTGATCGAGCTCTGGAGAAACACACTGACTGCAGCACCACTGAAAGTCAAAGGGACTGAAATTGGGGACAGAGAAGACAAATCCTCAACCCTTCCTCCTGGGAACAGCCACCAAGTTGGTGACCAGAAGCGTCATGTCTGCAGTCTGATCTAATAGTACTCTGAACCCCTCACCGGTTTGTAATGTTCTGTTTCAATCAGTCCTGACAGAAGGAAGCAGCTTCCAGGGCTGTGAAGGGCCAGTAAATCTAATAGCTTTGGGGTGTCTGGTGGGTCGATTGCTGAAATACAGATAACCTCTAGCCAAGACTGTTCCTTTGATCACTCTTTGTTTTCATGTGAAACAGCCATCAGATTGGGCAGTGGAGCCCTAAAAAGTCCAAAGAAAAACTGATTCTTGTAGTCTGAGAGGATGTTCAAAGACTGACCTCTTAATTCACACTCCTTCACCTCCCAAGAACAGGAAGAGAGACAGGAAGAGACAAGTAGTTACAGAGCATAACTGAACAATGTCTTCCCCAGTCTTAACAAACATTGACATATTTGGACTTTATCTCATCCAGTACCAATTACAGCACAGCAGACCAATAAAACCTACCCCATCTGAACTCTAAACAGCATCTCTTTGCAACAATCCCCTTGCAAATCCAGCTCCATTACCTGACTGCCTGCTTATAGCAGGGAGAAAATTCTTCTCTTGCTGCAACACTTTTCAAATACATTTTAACTCTCTTAATTGATTGCGTGCAATGCAAAGGCCTTTGTCTCTCTGTACTGAAAAAAAGCTGCGGTTAGAGTGAACATGCCATACTCAAAGGCCTATTCTGTTCCACTAGGGTAATCACTAATGCACTGTTTCAGCTTTTCTTACACTGAACTGAGCTGTCTACTAGATTCTGCATTCGGCAAAGGAACATAAACGAGCTTTGTTTTTATCCAGAAGTAAGTAAAACGTCTCTCGTTTATTGCCCCAAAGCTGCAGCACAGTTCCTTTGAGCCTCACAGAAGCTAATATGAAAATATGAGAAGCTCATCCAGATGGAAAATATTAATCTTTTCCTGATAGGAGTTAGAGTAGCTATTGCTGGCAACAACATGTCTGGCACAAAAAACAAACGGCCTTCACACAAGGCTGGCACCGAGGAGTCTGTGGATGGAAAAGCCGTTCCCATGCAGGACGAGCCCAGATCCTTCAGGGCAGGGCTGCTCCTGAGGACCTGCCCTCCAACCGCCTCATGCCCCGAAGGCGGCCGGTGCTTTGCAGCTCAGTTCTCTCCTTGTGCCCCGTCTTTCCTCTTGAAGAATAGTGTCCAAAGGTTTCCCGAGAAATCATCTCAGCCCTTCCAACGAGAAAAGGCCACGTACAGCCAAAGGCATCAAATTACAGAGAGCAACTGAATCAATTCTCAGCAAAATCAGCTCGATGTTGCTGAAAACTGACACTGTGGAGCAGCAATCTTGTATTGCTGCCCTGCACGAGAGGCTGGTGCCCAGCACTAGCACAACTCCGCTGCTGTTTGGAGGAAGCAGGAAAAAAGCTAAAGCAGTTTTTAAAGGGAAACCAGTCAAAAGCGAGCAATTCCAAGGAAACACTAGTGACTGGCTGCTGCTGTGCAAACCCACTGCAACCCGATGGGAAGCAGCTCGCAATCCCTGCATCTATCCCAGCCCTCACATATTGCTTCGAGACAAGGTAAAGCTCCAGTGGGGAGAAGATGCTTCTTTTCCAGGACACGGAGGTTTCAAATCTCTTTTCTCACTCATTTCATTCACAAAGCTGCAAAAGCTTTATAAAAAACAAACAAATTCCCAAATTATCTTGTGCTTCTTTTAAACCCAGCTATTTTACATTTCCTGTATTCTGGCAGGAAAGTTCTGCCTGTTCCAACATGATGCTGCTTAATAAATTAATTTCCTAAAACTTTTTTTTTTTTAAGTGACAACTTAGACTGATTCAGCCAAAGCTGAATCAAAAAAGTAACTCCTATTGTGAGAAGAAAATTCTACAAAGTTGGGAAAAACAAAGAAATGAAAACTAAGGTTAAATTAAGCTTTTATTTTCTGATGATGTGCAAGGAGCAACTTGGATAATCTGAAAAAAATTACGAGAAACCTATTTCACTTTGAGTTTTATTTAGGGGGGAAAAAAGAGTGGCTGGTATCTGTTCTGAGTTCATCTGTAAAAGCCTGTCTTTCTAAATCCATAAGAAACTACCTACTTAAGGAGAAAACTATTGCTAATTTTTTTTTCTTTTAAATGCCATAGAAATATTTTCATTGATCTTCAGTTTCATTGTACTTTTTTTTAAACGAGCTGAAATGTTTGGTTGTATCTGATATCCCCCTAAATAATTTGAATTTTTACCATCTTTAGCAAAGAAAATCATGTTTCTGATAACAGAAGAATCATATGCTCCAAAACACGTGTCCTTCCGATTTCTTTCGGTTGTGTGTTCTGCTTGTATGAAATGGGCTCTGATCCCATTGTTTCACAGAAACAAAACATCGAAACACCATGAGCCAGTTTCTCTATGTTGAAATGCAGATCAATGCCCTGAAGAACCGAGCTTAAATGTCTTGCAACCTTCTTACCGCAATTCCCACCAGATACTTCACAGCAGAAAACCTTTGTAAATCTAAATCACTGTCAAGCAGCATCAAAGAGATCATCTTTCAAAAGATGCCCAGGCAGCTTTAGTGTCCTTTGCTAATACACTGCATCAAATCTGTCTGCTTGGGCTAGATTTTCAGTCCCTGCACAACCAGCATAGTAATTACCTGTGCAATTATATCTCCATTTTCAGCATGAACTTGAGCTATGGCACCCAGCTCTCCCAGGCAGCTGAATATCTCATACAGCTAAAACAGAGACAAGAAAAAATGATTACTACACAGGCACATTCCCCTGGCTTGTGCACGACTCTAAAGATCCCGGCAATGCATCTTTCAGTAGAAAACCTTGGCAGCCTGCAGGGAGGGGGCAGCGTGGAGAGGAAGGATTCGGTGTCGGCCACTCAAAGACCACGCTCTGTGGTCATGCCGGTGGTGCTTTCGGAAAGCCACCTGCACCCACTGATGCTCTTCATAATCTCAAATCCAACTCTCTGCCTGCCATCTTCGCAGTGGAAGCTCAGTCACCTTGCTGCCTGTGGCTGAGGAACTGGACTCACCGCTGTGCAGGGGAGTCCAAGGGCCACATGTCTGAAGAGAGCAGGGATAACAGGAGCAAGCCTCCTACAAAAGCTGTGTGGACTGAACCCCAGCCCTCTCTGCTACCATTACTCAGTATTACGATTGTTTTTCCAGCTACCGCTCTACTAAAACACAACCAAAGTGGTAATGGAGCTCTTACCTCTGTGTTTGACATCTGGTACAAATCCTTGTAGGCCATATAAACCATGAAGGAGTTAACTCCTAGGGGACAAGCATAGAGGGAAAAAAAAGAAGTGAGCTGAAGAAGTGAGTGCTCGCTCTCTCTCCCCAAACACATCCAAGGCATGTGAGAATTACTCAGACCTAATGGAATGGGAGCCTTTGGCAAGAGCAGGAGGTCAAGCAGAAGGTTGTCTGGTTTGGTTTGCTTTCCCGTTAGTTTATCTTCAGGATACTCACTCTCCATGCAAGATCCCAGCAGACATTCACAAACAAGAGCATGAAGGAAAGCAAAACCACTACCTGCTACTGGGCTGCAGCAGTCTCAGCCCTGCACCCCGTAAGGACAGAGAAGAGAGCCCACAGCGGGTCCCTGCGAGGAAAGGACCACCGATCTGGAAGGTCATGAGCAGAAGACACTTGGGACCAGCGGGCTTTTCCCTCGATGAGCACGGTCCCAGGTATTTGTACTTTCTTTACTCACAGCTCCATTGTGCTGAGGCTCTGCACAGGACTTGTGCTCACTAGTAGTCTGAGCTCTGAGATTTTCCAAAGCACTCGCACGTCCAATTTTTGTGAAATTCATTCATAAAATGCCAAGAGTTCTGATGTTTTGTAACAATATTTTGACTTTTTTCCCAGGAGTGCGCAGTACTTCACGAATACCATGACATAACCCTTCCCCTCCATCCACCCAGGACCATCCTTGCACTTAACAGGTGACAAGGAAGACACAGCTCCGCTTGAGCTGGCAGCGGGATGCCGGCAGGCGGGGACACGGCCTCGCCTCGTGCACCATCCGCAGCGCTGCGCGGACCCCGCCGTCGGGCCGGCGAGCCCGAGGACGGGGGCAGATGACTGATGAGCGACGGGGGAGACGGCACGCAGCAAACCTTTTTCCTTGACCATGGTCTGCACCTCCTGCTTGACGCTGTCGTTCCAGTGGGTGACGTCCACGTGCAGGGCGTAGTCGCAGCAGGCCTTGCCGTCAGCCCACTCCCGCCACTTCTCGTAGGCGTCCGCCAGGCTGGACTCGGGCTCCGGGAACACGTGGTCCACTGGAGGGGCACAGCAGCGGCGTCAGGGAGGCCCCCCCGGCCCCCCACCGGCTCCACCAGTTAGCCGGCCCCCCCCACCGCAGACCCCACTGCCTCCTCACAAGTCGCGAGGCCCCTCCAAGGTCCCGGAGCTGATCTCTGAGCTGCCACACATTACGGGCGAAATAAAACATGGAGGCAGCCCTGAAGAGCTCCCCTGCCACCTCCATGACTTGCCTGGACTCTTCCAAGTGCATTATCGGAAAGTAAAGGCTCTGTGCGTTTCCTTAACAGCCTTTGGCACAGCACCAGGGGCTTTTACAGGCTACTGCTGAGAAATCCGCTGAAAGCCGAAGGGCCTTGTCCTTCCTCGCCCCTACTTCCACCCTATTAAAACGTAGCATTCTCCTACACTGCAACACTAATGCACCTTTTATTGCCCATGATGTAATTCTCACACCCTGCCGCAGTCCGTTTTACATAACTGTCTCTTTTTTTTGGCCCAGGGGGTAAGGAGAAACAGCGAGGGGAGGGCAAGAAACCCAGTTCTTTACTGAAAGGATCAACAATTGCTCTTGCATCCCAAGAAACTCTGTGAAGTGCAGACAGCTGTGACCGCTGCACAGGCAGTAAAACCTGGACTATAAATCAGTGCACATCTGTGGCATTCTCCGGGGAAGAACCTAGAATTCCCTTTCCTTTTTAGTTAGCACTGTTTATTTCTCTGAGTGGTGCAGGATACTGGTGCATCGCTCTGCTCCTCTGCTTAGAGTCATCCAAACACGCTGCAGGCTGCCCTATTTTTATTCAACAGAAAAAAAATATATCATGTCACTGTTCCTTCTTGAGGTTCTCAGGGGCATCACTGCTACAGACACTGGAACACTGCAGAACACAGGATCCGAAGCTGGGGAAAGAGCCCCATGCAAATCTCCTTCCCCAGCACCTCAGTATCACTGAAGAGTCCCAAAGACTCATCCTGCTCCTCATTCCCTAGTCCGCAGAGAGCTGAATTTCAAAACCTTGTAAAGGGAGGCAAACTGCACTTGCTGCTACACTGAACTCATACATCAGTCCCTGTTTGTACTCGGCAGGGCCAGAGATCACTGAAAAGATGAGCACACACTCATGGAACTTCAAAATAAACAACATCAAGAAAAACAAACAGAAAAAGAAACAACTGGCCAACATTTCAAGAGTGCAACAACAACAAAAAAAACCCTTAAGACCAAGAAGTTCCATTTGGATCGGGGCTTTATTGCAAATGCCTTCCCCAGCTCAAAATAGGAGCATGTCCAAAATGCAGTGCAAAAGCAATCGGATGAGGGCTAACGAAAGCAGTATCCAGCACCGGCAAAGCTGGCCCACATTTGCACTGTTATTCTGATGCACACCCTGCCTCCCTCCCCAGGCATCACTCTGGTAAGAGAGCAAAATCTGGACCTTCATTCCTCAGCCTCTCCAAGAGAGCTTTCAAGGCATCCTGTATTGCACCCTGTGGTTTACTGTTACCCCATACTCAAGCAGAAGAGGGCTGATGCACTGAGAACGTTCATGTTTCAGTACCCAAAGGCATGTTCCATCCATCGGTCAAGAAAATTTACCTTCAGGGCCCTCCCTCTTTACTTCCGATGGATGAAAAGACACCAGTGTTCTGCTCCAGCCAGACCTGCCCTGCCACAACTTGCTGGTAGCAAAAGCAAGGGCTGCACACTTGGCTGCATTTTTTTTTCCAAACCCTTTTCCATCAGAGATGCCAGCAAGGCAGGGAGAAATGTGGGATGGCCTGGCAAGGAGAGCAAGAACCCTCGACTGGGTCTCTGTGTGAGATGGCTCTCAGATCTCAGCCATTTGCTTGCAAGTTTCTGAGCTCTTAGAGGGGCTCCCCTTCTCAACCCCTCTCCTACATTTTTTCTAAGTCTCAGATATGTTCCTGTTCCCAATTGCTCGTGACATGTGCCTCCTCCACAGAGTCAGAACCACAGCCAGCTGTTGAGCATCCTTCTCCTTCCTCCAAACTTTCCCCTAACCCTTCCTTGTCAGTTGTCATCTCTATCCATTCCTGCTGCCCCAGGTAGGAAGTCCAACACACCCCTCTTGGACTGTACTGTCTCCAACTTCTTACAATAACTGAAAAAAACTCTGCACAAAGCACAGAAGCCAACATCAAACAGATTCCATGCAGATTTAGGGTACTGAATGCAGCAGTGCTTTAACTGCCCTTGAGAACATATCAGGCTGCTGGGGGTTGCCAAAAAGAACCTGCCTGCTGCACTCACTGATCATGGTGGTTCCACCAGCCAGGGCTGCTTTTGTCCCTTGGAAGAAGTCATCCACAGCTGTCATCCCCTTGTACGGCATCTGCAGGTGAGTGTGGACATCAATTCCTCCAGGGATCACCATCTTCCCATTGGCTTCTACGGTTTTGACCCCTCCAGGGACAATCAGATTGTCTCCAATTTGCCTGATGAGATCACACCAAGGTGGTAAGCCACACGCAAAGGAAAACCAGCCACAACATGATCAAGCAACAGCTCAGCTAGGGAGCAGCCAAGGCCAACTCCCCCTACCCAGAAAAGCCCCACTCCTTCCCATTTCCATACCCGGGCCTGCAGGTACCAGCAAAGTGAAGCCACCGTGCAGCAAAACGCAGGATCCTCTTGTCTGCTTAAAACTACAGTTTGCCTAGTCTGGGGCAGGCTGCCATCTGTCAAACTTCTTTAGTGGTGTCTGTGATGGCACCTGCTGTCTGGGACAGGCATGGGGTTGGGGCAGCTGGGGTGTGTGATCTGACGGGCACGCAGATTCCTGCAGCGCATTGCAAGAAACTTCCTAGGACACTCCATGCCCCACTGACTCAGGAGTCAGAAATCCCCGGAAGTTTTACTGGTGTGACAGTCCTACCTGCTCGCCCAGGGGGGACGTTCATGAAATCCCTCACATCAGCCCTGCTGCCAGTAAACCGCATCCCTAATCTCTCCTCTCCCCCTGGCCTTCTGCCCACCTTAAGTAAGGCTCAAGTCTGAGGCTTACGTACAGAGAAAGATGATTTCCCAGCATAATGCCACAGCTGCCAGGCCAGCCCAGGGCCTGTCCGGGTTCTGTAATTCCGTCCACAGAACTAAGACCCGAGGGCAGAGGGAAGCCTCGCTCTGCGGAGCTGACAAGGAGTTCACAGAGCGCATGGACGCGGCTGGCTGCCACATTTAGGGGCTCGCTGCACAACCTGGAAGGACTGCGCCCTCTTCCAGAAGAGCGCGGAAAGAGGCCTTCCTGCTCCAGGACCTTCCCTTTCACATTCTGTCCGTCACGCACCTGAAGGACCTCTTTGCTATCGGCAGGGCCGTGCTGTAGCGAAGGCAGCTAAAATCCTAAGTACCTAAAAATATCTTCTGAGAACAGCAAACCTGAAATGTTTCAGTACCTATGTACTCATAACTTAAAATACTCTTATTTACAGTCCTCTAGAGTTTGTGATGTTCTGCCATAGGACATTCTCCTCCCTGGACATTCCCAGTTCTCCTGCTGGCAGGTCACCTGAATCTCAGGACTCCCTTCTCTCAAACCACCCCCCCACACCTCAATCCTTTTATCTGCCCATATGTAGTGCTCAGCCTTCAAATCTCCTCTTTCAGAAATCCTATTTTCACCAAGCCTTCCTCAGTCTTCCTTGATAAATCAAGATAAAAGATAAATTGGTTTTAGGGGGAATTCCTGATTTCCTTGGCACACTAGGGAGGTAAATAAGGAGTATACTACACTTCCACACTTCATTCAACCTTAGCCAATCTACTTTTTTTTTTTTCCCCTCCTTAGAACACCAAACATTGGTAGACAGAACTGCTTGCTGTAATGTCTTCATGGCAATCCAACAGCAGCTCTTTGCACCTTTTTTATTAAGATGATTCCATCACCAAAGGATTCCAACTGCTCACTGTATCCTTACAAGAATTCACAGTGTATTTCATCTCTAAGGCAATGAAATTCTGTGACCTCCAGGCTGCAGATGAGGCTAAGTCATTTGCCCAAGGATACAAAAAAAGATCTGTGCCACAGCAAGACCTGAAGCTGGCTCTGATCCCTGCCCAGATACTACTGCTAGTCTATCAAGATTGCTCTTGTCCATGAGCTTAAAGCAGCCTCATAAAAATACAATCCCTCTTCTTGAAAATGATTTCTCTACTGCTGAACTTTTTAAAAATTCTATCTTGGGAAAGCTGAATATTTTCCTTTTACCATAGAGCAGGTAATGCTTTTTCAAGTTCTCCTGCTATACGCTATCACGGTTCTCTGAATTCACCCAACTTGGAGCTGGTCCCAAGGTAGCATATTTGCCCATTTGAACTGCAGCCTCTAAACAACAGAGTTATTACTGCACCTCTGTAACACACACAGAGGCCTGGGAGGCTCAGAGGTTTGCCTGCAATTCCCCAAAAATCTCAGAGATGTAGATGACCCAAAGCGCAGCACTGTCCTTGTTGGTGCTAATAAATGGAATCTTGTGCACTGTCATTCATGCTGATACTGTTAACCTCGGGCAAAACAGCAGCCAAAGATAAATTTTGTTCCTGCTGCAATTAGATACTACTTTGCTGTACAATGGATGCTGTGTCAGGAAATCACCATCCTGGCTGCAATTCAGTCACTAGAATTACTATATAAACATGTCACACAATCGTATACATGCCCCCACGCACTGCAGAGAGCGGAGCTGCTAACCAGAGTGGGCTGGGTAAAACTATGAAGTTTTACCTGTTGGCAAGTTGGGTACAGACTACATCCACAAAAAGCCAATAACCGTTCAACTGAAGCTGAATTAATGGGAGATGGGGACAATACGCTACGTAACTGCCATACTTACTTTATGAGACCATCTTCCATGTAAATATCAGCATAGAATGACTGGTCATCGTTGACTATTCTCCCTCCTTTAATAAGGAGACGATCACTCTGTGAAGGGAAAAAAATAAAGTAGCCATCAGTACTAGGCAATACATGTATTTCATGCATTTCTTACCTGCTAGTACAGCTCCTTTCCTGGGAGCTCCCCAATTGCATCAAAAAGCTCACCCCAACAGTGGATACTGCAGAAAGTTCACATCTGTACCGATGCTTAAAATAACAGGAAGGGCAAGGATTGAAAAAAATGTTTATTCACAGGGCTGTTTCTGTATGAAACAGGTGTTGCCAGAAACACCATGGAGATGGAATGAATATAAAGGAGAAGCTCTGGGGACTCAGCAAATATGTTTCTATAACATACACAGACAGAAGTCAAAAGCTTCCTAGCCCAGGTCATTATGCACATAATTCTGCAGGCAGCACAAACCACATACTGGTATTTAGAGCAAGTTCGTCATCAAAGGCACTCCTATGTCCTTAAATCTTATCCAAATACAATACAACATAAGTTCCAATAAAAAAAACAATTTATCTATCTCTCATCTGTTAACACCTTGCAAAGGCCACCAACAGAACAGACACTGGCAGCCCTGAAGACGACGCATCTGCTGTTGGACTCTGTCCCTCCCGCACAACACTCACAGTGGTCCTTCCTGGATAACGCTGTTTTACAGCTTCACGGACCTACGCGAGGAGGTAGCAAGCTGTGTTCCTGTCTCATCACTTACCACTTCCCCTGTTCTCCTGTCTAGCAACGTAAACGACCAGCAGCTTCCTCCAAAGCAGCACGGCCTGGCTGCCCACCGGCAAGACAAAGGAGGGGCATCCAAACCGGAACTGTTCTTACCTCTCCTCCTGTGTTCATGCTTTTGGATCTGGGCAACCCGGCATACGCTGATGGGGTAAAAACAGCTACTGTCTTAAGCAGCAAAATTAAGGCAAAACCAGTAAGAGCTGAGACTTCATTTGGAAATACCAAACCTTTTCAGCAATTTTGAACCCCTGAGAATAAATGAGTTACTAAATGCATGTTTGGGGCAGGGGTTTCATGGGCTTTGCACAGTTCTGGCAAACATGTTCGAAGGTCTTTTTAACACAGGACTTCTAATATTGCACAGGCTTAAAACTCAGTTCCCTTTGCACTAATTTACTCTGCTGCCACGGACAGCAGAGAGACAGTAAAGGCACAACATACAAAGCTGAGGGAACTCTGCAGCAAAAACCAGCTAAGATGGAACTGACTTCAGCGCAGCATATGAAACGACTGGGATAAAATTTCTGTGTTCCCTAGGATGTGACCCAGGAATTAGCTACCCCAAAGGAGAAGAACGTCCTGACTGCAGACCGCTCACTCCGTAAGCAACATCGGCTGGGCAGGGACTGCACGCGGGCAGACGAAGTGCAGAGAGCTTCCTACATCGACCAGCCTGCAATCAGCACGGTTTAAACGGGACGCTGCTGGGCCCAGACGAGAGGGGTTTGAAGGCTGGGGCCCTGCTGTCCCACCTCCCCCTGCGCAGGTACGAACACCAGCCGCAGGCAGCACAGGCGCATACAGACCTCACACGTGGCTGCGTGTATTCTGGTGGCATGAGCTGTTTTTCCTGCTCCAGAGAATGCACAATCTTTCCAACCATTTCTGACACCTCTGACAACTCTCCAGCTTCCCTCACTTTCCTCTCAGCTCCCTCGGGTGCCTGCAGCCTAGGTAGGCAATTGCGGGTGGTGCAAGTCCCCTTCCACGGCCAGACCCTGGACGGAAGCAGCTTCAGCAGGGCTCACCTGTCAGGCTCACCCTGTGAATGCTCCTGCCCAATTAATTCCTCTGCAAGGAACTGGGTTTGCTCTTTATCCACTGCCCCTGGGGCGAATTATGAAAATATCACCATAGCAATGGTAATTTGCAACCTACATCCTGGTAACAGTAGGATGCGAGAGAATCCCCTCATGTCACTGCAGCTTGTAACCACCAGAGCCCCGAGACCTAAGCGTGTTTTTATGGCACTCTCATTCACATACTGCTGAGACAAAGAAAATGGGTGGGGAAAGGGCTGTAACAGGCAGTGCTCTTAACCTGGACTGCACCTTAGTCCTGGTACAGGGGAAAGAGTGCTCCGGAATTGGTCGCAGTCTCTCCTCATTTAGCACGCAGGGGCTTTTCCACCCTTCCGCTGATAACCAGCTACTTGAGTCCCAGCGACTGAGACCTGCCTTCCCCACTCAGCACAGCTTAGCACAGATCAGGAATTTAACCTCCTACCAGGAAAAACAAACGGCTAAAGCTGTAACCCTCTCCCCGTCCCAGCCACGGTCCTCCCCACGCAGAAGGACCCAGAGCTCAGCTGGGGAGAGCCAAGGCGTCAGACGCGGGGTCTGGCAGAGCAGCTTGTGTCGCGCGATGGCTCCGGGAGCAGGGACTCGTTGCTGGCTGCAGACCTCCCCACGCAGCTCCGAACGGCTGCCTTCTGGCAGGTCACAGCCCCTGAGAAGAGATACTAGCCCCAGCTAGACGCTCACTAAATCATTAGCGCCTTTCATTTGCCTGTGCTGCCCTGATTTGCAGTGAAGGCAGGCGCACAGCTGGGCACAGGCTGCCCCCAGCGCCCTGGGTCTCAGGGCCAGCTCTCACGGCCAGCGCTGTGCATCTCGCAGCGTGCACGCTCACGGAGCCGGGGCCGGAGGACCCTGACGGAGCCAGAGGCGGTCGGCTTTGGGGCCGGAGGACCCTGAACTGTCCCTGCATGGAAATGGATGTGGTGGACGATCCACTTTTTCTCCTTCTCCCCAACACAAGGTACTTAGGGGCTCCTTCATTTTGTGTCTATCCAAATGTCGTCTCACTAATAACAATGCCATTTTAAGTTCAAAAAACACTAGAGTATGAAGTGTAACCGTAGCCAATTTCTTACAGACTGTAAATCACAGGAGGAAGATAACTGAGCCACAGCTCCTATGGATGCAAGTGAGCAGCATTTAAGCAACGCTGCAAGAAATGTAGATAGAAATTACCGCGCAACAGTATCAGGAATAATCCCTCTCCAGAAGCCTTCTGGTGATAACCATGGATGAATCCTGTTCATAAAAATACGGGGCTCATGTAACAGTTGAAGCGTGTGATTGCTCTTCCCTCGCCCATGCTCACCCGTGTCTCACCTGACGGAGGCCTTGCTCTCCCAAGATCTCCAGCGGACAGCAGAGCCCTGACACACGCCACAAACTTCCACAGCAAAACCCGGTTTTGTATGAAGTCATTTGCCAGAAATAAACAGTATAAACAGCCCTTTGGGCTGAACTATCTGAATTCCCAGCACCAACGTCCAGTCTGTCCGCATAACCTAACAGAGGAGGACAGGTCTTGGATTCACTGCTAGGGAGCGTAATAAAAGCCTCAGGGCCATGGCTTGTTAGCAAGGAGCGATAGGAAAGGGCAGTCAGTCCCGCATCAGCAGTCCCCTAGTAACACCCTCGCAGCTTCCAGGCCCCACTGAAACCACTGGCAAAGCCCTGCGGGACAGACATCGCCAGGACACACAAGTATCTGCTCCCTGCTCTGCACGCGCGGTCGCTGCTGCTGCGTGGATCCGCGAGCTGACGACAGCTTGCTGGATAAAACATCCCCGCTACAGGCTGCACGTGGGCAAGGAGCAGGAGTTTAGAGTTCTCTAAACAAAAGAATCACGCAGGCAATGGCAGAAAAAGTAGTGTGTACTGCTCAGCTCCTAAGAGCATCTTGCAGAAGAGAGAGAACGAAAACAGGCACTCAAAAAAACCAACCACAAACACCAGATTCTTTCGGCTGAGTTTTGCATAACCATATTTTGAGTATTTGTCATATAATGATTTTTTTTCCATTAAGGAGAACACCTTTTACAAAATACAATCCAGAGAGAACGTTTTACTAGATTCTGCATTTCCTTTTTGAGTATTCCCAAGAAAAACTCCTGCAGCATCCCACACAGAGCACAGCTGCCTTGGGCTAGGGCATGAGATCCAGACACCGCCACAGACACCTGCTAGGTTTATTTCACAGGCCCAGTGAGACAAAAGGCAGCAGAAAAAGTAGGAGAAAAGAAATGTCACCTCTCCATTTCCGCTCAAGTTGGTACCCAAGGCCCAGTCCTCCCCATATGTACTACCAGGTGCTCCTTCCTTAGCTGTGGCACATCAGGTCCGTGGTTAGAAACACAGGGAAGACAACCCTTGCTTTACGTCCCAGCCAAGCGTACACAAAACCTCTCCCACATATCCGTATAACCTACGCCCCGGCAGACGCTCCTTGCTTTCCCCAAGCCTACCACTGCAGGAAAATAAGGGTCTACCTGCCCAGATCCAGCAGCGTGACTGGGCCTCTATTTTTTGTCTTATCCCTACCTTGTAAACCTCACCTGACTTTCCCAGACAGCCCTCGGGATTCCTTTTTCCTAGCATGCAGAAACGCCAGCAAAGGCTGGTGATGCTGCCCTGCCTCTCCCACCCTGCTCCTCGGACCAGAGGGAGCAAAGGGCGACAGGCGCAAGCGGCACAGGGAGCCGGACAGGGCGATACTTGACAATTACTGAATAAACTGCCAGTATGAACTAGGGAAACATGCCTGCACACACACACAAATGGCCATTTTGTGGCAGATGCGAAGGGCTGCTCAGTGCTAACTCTGTCAGTGCACAAACTGAATTGTTATGTTCATTGGGGCTGGAGCATGAACGAGACCTTCATTCAGGGGGATCGGGCTCCGTCCCGGAGTCTCCCCCAGCCCGGCTGCCAGACGCTCTCCTCCGTTCACCCTAGGAGAGGAGGGCTGCATTACCTCCTACCCGTTAACTGCAAGGGAAAAACAAAATCCAAATGACATCACATCTACGGGCTCTGGCGTTGTCCAAGGGTGCATCTAGATGGGAAGCGGGGGAGGAGGAGAGAGGAAGAGAATGAAACGGTTATGGGGAAACAGGTCCGACTTTTAGACAGGCTTCGGCAGCGTGTTCCTCCAGAGCCGCCTCAGATTACAATAACTGCAGTGTTTCCCTTGCCAGAGCTGTCGGTGCTTCTCTGCACCTGCCCGGTCCCCTGCCAGCCCGCGTCAGGCGGTGTCACCAACCTCCGCGAGCAGACGGGGTACCTCCCCGCAGGGCCGTGCCGGGAAGCATCCTTCTGGCACAGCTCCGCCAAAACCTGGCGGGACCACCACCGGCCCCAACACCTCTGCCCAGGGCGGCTCTTCGTGCTCAGCCTCCTCTGCTCCTCTTCCTGCGGGCATTTGGAATCGGTTATAAGCCTTCAAAACCAATGCACATTCCCTCCTGCCCACACCGTGCTCCTGCCGCTCTTAAGCATCATCTGAGACCCCAAAATATCAGGGGGGCTCTAAACATCGCTGCAAGGGGAAAGGCAGGCAGTAGCTTCCAGAAGGCAGCTGAGCCCAGCCAAGAATAGCTCACCTTGTTTGCAAGGCACAAGGGCACAATTAGCGCTGCAGGGGAGCAGGTGTGTGGTTTCACCACGCTTCCCTGGTAAAAGAAGAGACAATTGCAGCGCTCGTTCATCAGCGGCTGGATGGCTGCTCCTCACACGGAGCTCTTGCTACCGCACCGCGCGGCAGCGTGCAAAGGCCCCAGGCTGGAGATGGCCGGTCTTTCACCACGCTCGCTCGCTCCCCACGGTCTGCGTGGTAAGCAATACTAGGCTGCCGGTTTACCAAAATCTGGCTCGTCCTGTGACCGAGGCTTCCCCCCACTCGCGCCCGACACGAGATGCTGCCCCCCCTGCGCAGACCTCGCTGCTCTATAAGCGCCAGAGACCCCGCAGCAAGGATCCCTGCGGGCCATGGTGAGGTGGCTGAAAGAGACGGGCAGAGCCCACACCATGAAAAAACTGGGGAACCCTAATCCACCTGGGATGGGAAAGGATTTTTGTGATCAAAGCTCAAAGACCAGGAGATTCTGATTCAACCAAAAGCCCTGTTAACACTTCTGTTGTGAAATCAGGGCAAGCTGCTTCCCCACTTCGATCCTGCACTTCTCTTTTCACAGGGACAGGAAAACATATCGTGGACAGCAGGGGAGGAAATATTTTGATTACATCTCACAGCAACCAAAGCAAATGAGCTAGTAAGTCTCCCAATAAAACAAAAGGTTTGATAAGACTTTTCTCCAGAGCTGGGCACCCCAGCATCAGCACGCATCTGGAAAGCAACACTGCATTTGCTGGTCTGATGCACCCTGAATACCTAAGGCTCAGGGAAGGGCAACACTCCAGACTCAAGGTGGTTAAGCATCACTCTGACAAAGCCAAGAGATTATCAGCTCCCCTCCCCTCCATCTCCACGTCCTGCCCCCAGCGCATCAGATACGCCCAGCCTTCAGCCTTCCTCCGGTGGCTCCAGCCTTGCCTGTCGTGCCGTCACGCGTGGGTTCTGACCAGGCATTCCCAGCCCAGGCTGGAAATGATTCCCACGCCCGTGTATCTCACATAAACACACCTCCCTCAGTCATGCTCCTGTCTTCTCCACCAGAAAGGCTTTCCCACAAAAAACAGAAATTGCTGCAAACAGATCCATCAGGCAAACTCTGATCTTGCAGAGATCTGTCAGACACTTGCTACGAATTCCGACTGCAGCTCTGCCGTGTACGGAAGGAAACAGGAGCAGAGTGTTTGTGCACCTCCAGAATCACACTAGACAGTTCAAACAATAGCTGCTGGGAAGTAAAAGCACTCGGATTTCCAACACACCCTTCGCAACAGCCACGCCTGCCTGCTGCCTGGGCTACAGAGGCAGTGGAGGCACCGGAGGCTCCCTGCACCCTACGGCTCGGTGCTCCACGCCTGTGTCCCAGCCCAGAGCGGCTCCTGCAGCTCTCGCGCTCCCGACACCTCAGCCATGATGCTTCAAAAGGCCCCTGAGATATCCTGCAGCCTAACGGCACGGTACAGTCCTCCGATCTCTAACAAGTGCAGCTTAGCTGACAACATGCCACCCACAAAAGTCGCTCTGCAGCCTGATGCACAAGAACAGATACCGGAATGGAAATCCCAGGAGGAATAAGCGACCAAAACAACACCCGGGGAGCCACAGTCTGCAAAAAGCGGCTGAAAACGCTCACGTCTAGGGAAGACGCTGTAGCTGAGATTTTCTTTCTGTCACACTACTAGGAAAAGACAAGACCCAAAGCACGACTCCAGCTCTTCGCTGCCTGCTCCGGAGCTGGGGGCAGGGCTGCAGGCCGTACGGGTCACCTGCCCAGCATTCGGAGCAGCCACCTCCGCCCGAGGGCGGGACGCGCCGACCCGCAGAACGGGCGAGCACCGCCAGAGCGCGGCAGGAGCCACGGGGCAGAGCCACCCGCCACGCCAGCCACAAAGGCACCGCTCGTCCGCTGCGTCCTCGGCTTCGGCAGCCGATGGAAGGATTTAACGGCGGGAAAAATAAAGCAGTGGGTGAGATGTTGTTAGCACTGAAGTCGGACCGTTCCCGCCCGATTCCAGAGGAGCAGGAAGAGGCTCCACATAGCCGTGTTACAAAGGTCCTTGTATAAAGAGACCCAGGGAACGGGAGAACTTCCACCTGCAACAGTAGTGCTGTTGTCACCGGGGTGCTCTAAGCATACAGCAAAGGCAAAATCTGTAAAGAAGTAACGCTGCTCACTGAAGCCACTGAATCAGCTGGGATGGCAGAACGATTTCTCTCTACACTGCTCAGTGGTCTTTGTGCTGCTCGGGGAACGCTTTGTCCACATCTGTACATTAAAGAGAAGAATTAAGCTCGAGCGCTTTGTTTTTCCGTTTTGTCCTAGACACCACAGCCATCCTCAGGAGAAAACCAAGAGCCGGGCTAGCCAGGGGAAAGCCGTCGGCGTGGTGGAAGACCTGGTCGCCTTCCCAGAAAAGCCCACGCAGCCTCCTCGAGCCCAGCGCGGGAGGGAGCGGCTGCGCCCCGCAGAGGAGGGGGCGCGAAAACCCCACGGAAAGAGGAGCAGGGAGGCACCGAGGGCGCCCGGTGCAGCTGGGCTTCCTCCCGCCCGGAGGGGACGCGCAGCCAGGCTCCTGCTCGTCCCGCTGCGTGGCGGCAGGTGCGGTCCCCGCGCCGCGGCAGCCAGGGCCCGCTGCACGCGCTGGGGAGCAGCCCGGCACCCCGCCGGCCGCGCTCGCCTGCGGACAACACCCTGCACAGCGCGGTAAGAAACGCGCCCGGACTGCGGGACACCCGAGGCCGCCCGCCCCGCAGCCCCCAGGAACAGCGGGAACGGGCGCGGGGACATCCGCACGCTTCGCTCCCGGAGGTCCAACACTGGATAACGAAGCTGTGCCGCAGCACGACGCCGATCACCGCGCGCCCAGGGCGGCCCCGGCCGTGCCCAGCGCCCAGACCGCCACCGCCACCGCCACCGCCCCCTCCCGCCGCGGGCCCGGGCGGCGGCCGAGCCCAGGAGGCACCGGCCGAGCCCAGGAGGCACCGCAGGGCTCGGCCGCCCGGGGCGGCACCGGCGCGGACTCTCCTCCTCCGGGGGGGCCCGGGCACGGGCCCTGCGGGGGGGTCAGCCCGGGGGACACACCCTGCAACAGAGGGGGGGGTCTGACGGGGGGCCAT